>VYXC01006598.1:478396-618864 GCA_013397175.1 Platysteira castanea
GGGCAGGAGTCGGGCCTGGAGAGGGGCAGGAGCGGGGTCTGGAGAGGGGCTGGAGCGGGGCAGGGGCGGGGAATGACCGGGGCCGGAGCGGGGCCTGGAGCGAGGCAAGGGGGGGCCGCGGTCGCTCCCGTGAAGCGAAACACGGGCACTTGCACAAATGTGCGGGAAGGTGAACGTCCCTCCCCCCCCGCGCCCCCGAGCCCTAAGCGATTGCTTTAAAGAGTGAGGTGGAAAAGTGTTCTCGTAAAAGCACCACTGTATCAGAGTTTCAGAAAGCACAGGGTTTGTGTTTGCTTGCTTGCATCTTTTACTCACCCTAAATGCAGAGGAACCTTGGGTCTTTTCACCTTTCTATAGCGCATCTTTGAAGCTGAGCGACTTAATTTCTTTGCAATCCTCCACTCAGCCTAGATGTTACCCTAAGTCTATTATCACTTAACTATGTTAGCATAATTCTATTATCACTTAACTGTGTTCAGTTTGTACATGAAATAAATCTCTTTGTTGCTACCCAGCACTTCTTATTTTGTATTTGGGGTTCTGCCACCACTAGAATTCTACTGCACAGAATTTGATGTTCTGCCACTACTACAGAAAGGGTCCAGCTCACCTTTCTGTTTGGTAGGAAAGAGAAATGTGAAAATCACTGTGGGGATAGCTGGATGCACTCTCACGAGTGGTGCAGAAATTCCATGTCTCTCTATCTCTGTCTTGTGCTGCTCATACGAAAGACATTTTTTTCTACTGAAGCTAAGGTATCCGGTAACTGCATCCCAAGTCAGTCCATAAGCTTGAGTCTCCCTAATCCGCAGCATTTCCAGCAGCGATCTAACAAATAATTTTATCTTTTAGCTCAAGTTGTGTTTAATTACTCATACAAGTTGGTGTAGACTGAGTTATGTGAGGAGTAATAGCAGCACTATGTCCATGGTAGATTTTTCAGGTATTCTTGTCCTCGAAAAAAAAATTCAAGATGTTGTTAAAACACTTTCTCTTGAAAGGAAAATGGTTTTGGATTTTCAGATTGGCATAGAAGAACATAAGCAGTGTCCTAAATATCAGGCCAGGAATTTAGCCTCTCAACTGTATTTTTTCCATGCAAATGCAAGCATGAATAGACTAATATGGTAACTATTTATTTTGTTGGTGCTTAAGTCCGTGCTTGCGAGTGTTTTCTCTTCCAGCAGTACAGTCTGTTTCGTTACCTCACTTATACCTACACTTTCTCTCAAAATTAAAGATAGTGAAAAAAGCTGCCCTAAAATTTTGGCAATACTGTTCTCATTTAAAATTGCATTTTTTTCCACTAGTCAAAATACTCACTGGAGCCATTCTGCTTTTCTTCCATAGAAGAGATTAAAACTATATTTGCATTTTACAGGGCAGAATTAGTGAGCTAGAAGAGAAATGCGTGGTGGATTTTCACTAAATTCACTAGCAAGAACCTGGTTTTCAACAGCTTTACCATTATTATTTCTTATGAGTGCATGGGCATAGCTTGGAAAGGAAACCATGAAGTTTCTGATGTGTAAGATGTATTAGCTGACATCCGAAAGATTCTTAGAAGCTGGAAGTCACTATGTAGAGCAATTTTTCATTACTATTTATGTTTATAAGCTAAAAACGCTTACTAGCTTTTATCACGTGGCCGATTGCTGCTATCAGGTAACTGCAGGTTTGTCAAAAACTCAGGTACTTGTGTGAAAGTTGTAATGACGTAGTTAACATTTTCATACATTTACCTCTAGCTAAGCTTGTGATTTCAATTCCCTTTACTAAATTAGTGGCTCATTATTGCAGTTCTTCTGTTTGTAGTCTATCTCTTCAAATTCAGTCTGATGAAACACTGTTCTGTGTAAGACATCTAATAGACCTCAAATATTTATTGGGATTAATATTGCAATAAGTACTGTTAATAACTAACACACTCTGCTTGGAGTTCCATGTATCTTTACTCTTTGGCCCTTTGGTGGTGTGGTTTCATTTAGAGTGAGAGATTCCCACTTCTAGTCGACTATAAATAAAGTCAGTGGAAATAAAGTCAGCTTTGTTCTAGTGTTCAAATGATGCATTTGCTTCTGGAGTTGTGGATGTGTGTCCCTTTAAAACTTAAAAGAATGGAAGAATTTCAGCTTTTCTGAACACCTGGTATGCATTCACCATGGATTTTTACATCATGGGTTTGTTTCTTGCGTTTTAAGCAAATGTTTGTTGTCAGATTGAACCATGTATTGACCAAAAGGCTAAGCAAGACATCAAGTACTTAGTGAAACTTTCAAGGGTGGGAACAGTGAAACAAGGCGTAACTGAAGACAATTGCTTGAGTATTGCAGGCACTGACTTTTGTTTCAGACCCATCAGCTTGTCTGAAACTATTTAAAAAATATTTGTGTGGTTATTTCAACAAAAAGATGATGTTAAAACAGATTTTCTGTTCTTTATTGTGATTGATCACTTTGTTTCCAAAGGTACACCTTACATCTGGTAGCAGTATGTGATTTCAAGATTGATTAAAGTTTATCTGTTCTGTGCTTCTGCATAGTCTGTTATGGATTATAACAGATAAAGTGCAGCCAGGTGTGGGTACAGAGCCATCATTAATATAAAATGGTAAGTTCTAAGCCCCTCAAAATATTGGAAGGTAAAAGAGCATTGATACTACTAAGTTATTTGCAGTCACTGTCATCTTTCACAATCATGTGAAATTCAAGAACAACATAATGAGTACCATGGTTTGAAATCATTGTAGGGAATTTGAGGAAGTGATTAGCAGCCGAATACAACTAAAGATTAATTTAGCTGTTAATCTGTACACAAATCTGTCTTTCTCACCTATATTATGATTGATAATTAAAAAAAATTATACTCTCCAGTGAAATAAAATAGAAGAACTTCATACCAGAAATTAGGAAAATCTTTTTCACTGTGAAGGGATTCTGACCCCCCTGGGCAAATGCAGTTCTTTTTGGCTAGCTCTTAGGCTTAAAAAGTCCAGTGCCAGAGCCAGAAAAGATGACGGAGCCTGCAAGGTCAGGTTTCTACGATGTTTATTCTTTCGTATCTCCCAGCTTCTGGAGCTTCCCGCTACAGAGACTGAGTGCACGCTGAACCGTCGCAGAGACTGCCCCCGGTCGGGAGGTCCCGCACCTTTTCTACCCGTTCTCTGACCCAACCATCTTTCACAATGTATTATTATTTATCAATTTTTACCAATTAATTTCTACCTATTCTAGATATGTCATTTCTACCTCAGTTTCCCTCCACCAATTATTTTTACCATTGTCACAGCAGAAAATGGAGGAGAGAGAAAGAACAGAAGGGAGAAAAGGGCAACGCCCTAAACCCTCCATCTTGCCTCCTCAGTCCTCATTCTAAAACCCTAAATTCTACGTTTTCACCCTGTGACAAACTAAACTACTCTCTATTTCACACCCTTGTGGCTTGCAGTTCCTCCTGCAATGTTGGCAATCTTTCCCATGGATGGAGGTCCAAGACAGAGTCCTGGGCTCTCTGCCAGGGTCCTAGACCCCCCTGGTGGGGTCCCAGACCCCCCTGGGTAGCCAGAGGAATACTCTGGACTCCCACACACTGGATGGGTAGTGCAGAACCCGTTGCCTACAGAGGCTGTGGGATCCTTTTTCTTGGGTGTTTCCAAGACTCAGACAAAGTCATGGATAACAATGTGCTGGCAGCAATCTCCCTTGGAGCAGCAAGTTGGGTGGAGACCTCCAAAGGACTCTTTCTACCAATAGTTCTGTGATTCTAGGGTATAAAAAAATTGGGAGTAGAACATGAACATTTGGTATGGTTGAAAAAAGTTTAACATTACACCTAGTTTAATGGTATTTCAGATAATATAGTCCTAGTTTTCCTTGGGAAGCTTGTCAGTTCTCTCTAACTGACATAGGCAATTAAACAATGAGCTGTAAGAGAGAACTTTGAAGGAAGTTATTGGTATTCATTAGCAGATCTATTTAAAAGAACTAAATGCACTTTCCATTCTGCAAAAAGCAGTTGAAGTACAAGGATTTAAAAATCTCAGTTTGCACAAGCAACTTACAGGCATCATGTTCCTAAGATTTAAATGCAACCTGAACTGACATACAGTTGTAAGAAACTTAACCATGTTAAGCTCTTAAACATTTTCCTTTTACACATTAAAAAATAAGGTGGTTTTTGACCTCTAATTGCTCAGGCTGAGAAAGTTTGTCAGAATTCTTCTTTGTTCACACAACAAAAACACAGTGTAACTGGAACATAAAAGAATAACTGCATTAATGTAGCCAGCTAGCCTTGTCCGTGAACAGAAGCATTCAGACTCTAGTGGTAGAAAAAGAATTAGGCCATCACTGAATGTTTTAAAAATGTGATCTTAAAAGAAAATTCTGGTGATATAAACAGGAGAGTCAGTAGCAGTTGGATAGAAGAAGTTGTATCTCATGTCCTGGAATACTTATTTTGCCAAATGTGTGATCAAATTCAGAAGATCTAGGCTGCAGTATTTCTGGCTAACACAAATGGTCATTTGGAGACAATGACTATGCTATAACAGAACAAGCACATACCTACCTCTGAAAAATATAGTTGTGGGAATTTCACATAGGGAAAACAATTTGTTAGGGATCAGCCTTAGTTAACCGAGACTTTTAAGATCGACACCCAGATCCTAAACTTCCCCTGTGAACTTCCAAATGGGAAACTGCAGATTGCAAAGCGTATGTTGTGTGTACTCAGAGTGTTCTGCTTTTTAAGTGAGGTGCTGTATTCTGCTCATAGGCTCTAGACAGATTTCACCAGGGAGGGATTTGCTGTGTTAGTTTTCCCTGAAACTGAGGTGGGTATAGTTACCATTGTGAGGTCTACTTGGAAAAAAGGAACCTAATTTCTTATTAATTAGATCAGAAGAGTGGCTATTCTAGAAAGGTAATTAACCAAAGAGAACTGGGACAGCCCAGGCACAGTCTTTTTCTATGCTGGCCTATTCCTAACATTAACTATTTTAAGTGTTTTACCAAGCACTGTGGGTTTCTTTTTTTTTGTTCTGAACATAACAGTATTGGTACATGATTAAATGTTGTCAATTCATTTAATTCGTGCATTCATTTTCACTTACTGAAAACACGTTTGTTAGAAAAAACCCACAAAAAATCCAACCAAAACCATCTGAATGCCTGCCTGATTCTGGTGGAGGCTACCATTTTTTATCTCTTTTTTTTTTTTAAAAAAAAGGCCTATCCAGAGTGGTAAAGTCATGTACATGTTTCAAAACAATAGCAAAATCCTGTCCAATTCAATGCACCATGGAAAGTAGCCTGTAATAATAGATCTAATTGTAAAATTAATGTCAGTATGTGCCTTTTGTTTAATGGTAGGCTCTTAGAAATGTCTCCAATTTCACTAAAGAATCCTGTAATTAGGAAATGACTAATCAAAATTACAGATATGGAACACAGGCCTGCTTGCACCTCATGGGGAGTAAATGTTCAGCCTCAGCTTTGGCCTTTGAGCTTACCTGCTCTCAGCTGTGCCTGCCCAAGGGTTAAAGAAGTATGTGCTTCAGCCAAGGAGAGCAGCATCTGAAAGCAACTTGCTGAAAGAAGTGTGGCTCCAAAAAAATGAGGTGACTTGATGAAGTGTCCAGCCTTTTGCAATATTCTTTGGTCAGGAGAATAGCTGAGTTAGAATTTATGACTTGCTCTGAGCAAGAAGTATCTGGGGCAGACTGGGTGTGGTGTTCTACTCTAAAGCAGCTGGTACAGATTGCCTTAAAAATAATTATGATAAAAATTCAACTCTGATTTAAAATATAAGTTGTATTTCCCTCATGGCTAATCCACTTTCTGTGACCTGGGAGATAATGAATTGTTTTTCTCTCCACTGCGGGTGGTCAGTAGCCTTACCACCTCTCCCTTCGGTACCTGTGGAGCACAAGGGGGAGTTGACAATCACTCATTCCTTTCAAATTGCGTAATTTAATTCATTAGCTGAATGAAATTAAATGCAGAGCAGTTGTTTTCAGCTAGTTCTAATGCCTGACTTGTGTTTCAGACCCATGGATGGGATTTGCTGTTCAAAAGTTTGTTTTCTTCTTCCCCGGATAAGCTGTTATGAGTCAGTGGGGCTTCATTTAGAGGTTGGTGGTGCTGAGGAGGTGTCCCCATTCCCTTTGCTCTGAACCATACAGTGCTGCATGCTTTTTATGGCATTTTTTTGCTTTATGAGCTGACTCGGCTCAACACTGGCTAAGTTAGCTCTTGGGTGGTTTGGTGCAAAAGTTGTTTCAAAGGAAATGGCAAGCACACATGGTTGAGAGGAAGCAGTATTGCACCATTGCATCAGTTCAATTGTCTTGTAAAATGCTTTTCTGACAGTGTCAGCTGACTTAAGCAAAGTCGTGACCTTCTCTGAGTTAGAAACTTACTCAGAGAGTACCTTGGTCATATCTTGAGGGTACCATCACTGCTACTGAGCCTGCAGGAGACACGAGTTTGTCAAATGTCTACCCTCATGTAAATGTAACAAACTTATTACTACTTCTCTTCAGTTTGTCTCTTTGTGCTGTATTAAAGCTGTGTAAATACACTCCTCTTAAGCCTTTCTTTAGCAATCAAGACATTACATTTCATGTGTAAATTGCTTTGGATAATTTCTCAAAGTCTGCAGGATCATTTATGCCCATTATCACCTAAAATAAAAGCTACTAGTGCTTTTACTTAAGTGGTTCTTAATCCATGTTTCCATTTTGCAGTATACTGTAGAGGATCTCTGTTCTAGAAAATGAGAAATGCTTATTTTTCACAGACAGAATAGGGGCTTATTTTCACATTGTTTTCCACCCCTTCATCATTTTTACATTTTGGTAATGGAGGTATTGCTGTTTGTGCAAACTTTTGCTTTTCTATTGTCTACAGACACAGTACTTACCAAAGGTTTATTGACTGTGGTTGCCCACAGGAAAGAGGAATACAAGGTCATTGATCTTGTCAAGAGAGGTTGTTAGAAATGGTGACCTTGCTGTTGAGAGCTTTTTGTAATATTGTGCTTTTACACCAGAGTATGGAGTTAAGTTGTCTTTTCTTTCACTTTCTCAGTACTTAATGGATGCTATAGGTATGGGCTCTCTATTTCCATGGTACAACTAATTAGTTTGTCAGTTGCAAAGGAAATGAGATGTATCATGGAAGTGGTGATTCTGTCATCAGTGTGTTTGTTGCTTTATGTGGATGTTCCAAAATTTGACAGTGATAGAGCAACCCCCTGTAGTTTCAGTGTTTTGGGTTTTTTAAATAGAGAGCAGATATAAATGGGAGACAGCAACAAAGCAAACACTGATCTCGTGATTTCTTTTGGCAAAAAACTGTGTGGTAGTATTTGGCATCAGTTTCGAGAAAGCTGTAGAATAATTTACTTTTCATTAAGTCGCCATCTTTAAAAATTAGAGATTAATTTTAATCATGACAGCACAGCTTTTTATGCTATTTTTTAAGGTGAATATATAACAAAAGAATGCTTTCGTTCTGTAAGAGGACCTGTGCTTTAGTTGTAAGACAATGAAACATGTTGCCTGATGTACATCACTAAAGAAACCTTAAGAAATAAATGCTTTTGAACCATGTGATTTGTGTTTTATAAGCTTCTTACTGACTACAACTTCTTTTATAAAAATTACTCCTATGCAGTTATCATACAATGCATATTTAATAGAGTTGCAGAAGTGAATTGTGTCTATTATTCTAGAAGAAGTTTTGAGCTAATCAGAGACATGTATTTTGTACATGATGTTCCTTTTTAGGCATCAGTTTGAGTGGAAGTTTAAAATACTGTTTTGATTTTGTGCAAATGTACCTGAATAGCTACAGAAGGAATATGTGCAATTGAAGAAAATCCTAGCAGGAACCACAGATAAGTAGACATTCAGCTCTTCTTCATTCATTGTGTTACTTCAGTTCCTTTCACTCCGCTTTCCTTGTCATGAAGAATTTGGAACCTTCTTCATTTACAGATGTCTCTTTAGCAAATCTTTTATTTTTCCAGTATTATGGTGACAACGTGTCTTGGTTCACATTAAATCTCAAGGAGCTACAGATGTCAAGAGAGTGAGGTATTTAAAAAGGGAAGGCAACAATTTAGAACAACACTTGAGCATATGCTGACTTCATTCCTATTCAGACAGCACTTCAGCATATGCTTAAAAGATGCTATCAGTAGAGAAGCTGTCTAGCCTCAAGACTGAAATTCAAAAGAAGGCAAAGTTATTGCTTTTAAAAAATCATTTGGCATCTACCTCCCCTGTTGATTTAAACAGGATCTGCTGGTGCTCTGAAGTTCTGAAAAAAATTGTCCATGTAATCTATGGCTAACTTTTATCCCTACATGCAAGGATATAAAGAGTTTTAAGCAGTTTCTTCTATCAGGATCTTGAGAACAGTGCTAAACTTAAGAATTCCTTTAATTACCCGTGGTCTGACAGAGAGGTTCTGCAACTTTTCGCAAACCTGTGACCTCTGATTCGAGGCATCCAACTAATGCTTATTAGAATAGTGCACCTCTAATGAGATAGAACTGGATGTTTCATTTTGGATACCGAATGAAAGATATTAAATTAATGGTGTTAATTAAATCTAGATATGGCATTCTTAAATTCTCAGTTAGTGATTCAAAATATATAGGAAAATAAAGTTAAGAACAGCATTTGTATTTGTAATGCTTTTGTTAACATCTATAATTTAAACTGCGTATAAACCAAGTGTGATTCATTTAGATAGACTGAATTTTGGAAGGATTACAAGGTAGTCTGATTTTAAAAAGTGTTTAATCTGTTGTTTAGATAAAGGTACCTTTGCAGTATTTGTGTGTTTCAGCATTCCATGAGGGAAAAAATTGGAACTGAGGGTCAAGTGGCATAAAAGTGTAATGATTCTTTAGAACTAAGACATTAGTCCAAAAAAAGCACCCCCAGTCACTATAAATTCAAAAATAGGCTCAAATGATTTGTATCTGAATAGCTTACACGTAGAATTTTTAAAATTCTTGTGTAAATAATTTTCAGTAATCTAACCTAAACCGTAAGCCTTTAAGTGCAGAAAAATTGGATGAAATCCAAGTAGCAGAAAATAACAAAGAATCGCAAGCAAGGTGGGAGGTATTGAAGGGTAAACTGCATTCATGATTGAAAGGTAGTATGCATTCATTATATGTAATAATTGTTAGATCATGTTTGAGGTCTTGGGTGGAGGAGAAAGTACACAAATAGGGACATAAAAGCTCTATCTGAAAATAAGAGCTGCATTAACAATACAGGATTGTAGAAATGATAGGATGAAGCTGACATTGCAGTACAGAAAGTGAAAAGAAGACAAAGGCGGAATATGAAAGGAAATATAATGACATGGATGGTTATGTCACATAAACAGTAATTTCCACTCTCTTATTTCCAGAATAAGAGAGACTCTGGGGAGGAGACAGCAGGGGTCTCCAAAAGATGGGAAGAATCATTCAGACACTGAAGAACTTGAAATTGTTGAACATATGAAATGCTTTCATTGTCTCACTATTTACAATGGCAAATTCAGGACAGATGTCTAAAAGATAAGCATTTCTAGGAGTCTTGAAGGAAAAATATTAAAGGAAAGCAGAAAAAGAAATTTTTAAAAAATTATCTTTAACTGTCTGATTTAAAAGCAAAACCAAGTGAACTGGATCTAAACTGACAGTATGAGGAAAATTGTGACTTACATTGACTGGTATGTTTTGAGTAGTTGGGCCAAACTCTCTGTGGTGTTTCCTTATTGATTTTGAACCGTGACTCAAAATATGTCCTGACACAAGCAGCTGCAGATTAACCAACAGAGTGCATTTTAGAGGAACTGAAAGTTTTAGACTGGGGGAGGATTTGAGAGTTTTAGACTAGGGGAAATAGTACAAATGATACAGAGATGTTGATCAGACTTGAAAAAAATTGAACTCCAGATATTTTTAAAGCTCTTTCCTTCCACAGCTTAATTTTGGTTTTCTGTCCATATAATATTTATTATACTCTTATATAGTCAATATAGCCTGACACAGAGACTCATGAGAATTTTATCCCGTAGTGGGAATTACCCGAATGATCTAAATCTGTTACTGCATCTTTGATGTGTCCTTGTCTTTTCCTTGCTTCTGCCTAGCCTTCCATATACAAAAAGGTGACCTATGATTCCCTCTTCTCTCAGTCTTCCTCTCCCAATGTCACTGATTTTTTTCCACGTGACTCTGAGTCCAATGCCTCTATTTAAGTTATGGTTGCTTGGCATGGAGTTTATCTTCCCTGCCATGGCCACCTCCATGCAGTGAGAAGCACGTAAAAGTTATCCAAATCTGACATGGCTAAGTGGGATCTAGGCTAGCTAAGTAAAGTATTTGAAGAGACAGTATAGTAATGCATGAGTTGAAACTAACTTCGTAGAATTGTTTCAGTTCTCAGTTGTGTCTCAAAAAGTGTTCTCAATTATACATTCATGCTACTTGAATTTTGAAAGAAAGGACATTTTTTATTAGACTGTAGTGGATTGCTCTTTGTGGGCTGCCAGATATCCACCCAGCTTCTCACTCACTCCCCTCCACAGGAGAGTGGGAGGCAGCAAACAAGATGAAAAATCTCTTAGGTTGAGTGAAAGGCAGAAAGATCACTTACCGATTGCTATCAGGTGGAAAACAGACCCATGGAAAATTATTTTGATATATTGCCAATTAAAACCAGAACTGGATGGTAAGAAACAAATATAAGAACTAAGACACTTTCCCTCATCCTGCCCTTCTTTCACAGGCTCAGCTTCACTCCTTCATTCTCAGCTCCTCTACCTCCTCCCTGCTGTGAACAGCACAGGAGGATGTGGAATGGGGTTGTGGTCAGTCCATAAGAGTTCCACTCTGCTGTTTCTTCCTCCTCACAATTCTCCCTGCTTCAGTGCTGGATCTCTGCATGGTCTGCAGTCTTTCAGAACAGGTCCTGTGCAGACCCTCTGGATGGGTTGCAGTCCCTCAGGATAAGCCTTCTTCAGCATTGGTCCTTCACAGGGTGCAGTTCCTTCAGGACATGGCCACCTGCTCTGGCATGGAGCCCTCAACAGGCTGCAGAGTGGATAATTGCCCCATCCCAGGTCCCTTCCATGGGCTGCAGAGGAAATTTCGGCTGTGGTGCCTGAAGCACCTTTCCCCATTCTTCTCTCACCTCAGTGTTACAGGATTGTTTCTCACACTTCTATTTTCCTCACTCACTCCCACGTGCAGAATTTCGCTTTCCCAGCGGTGCTGCCCTCATGGCTGAGGGCTCAGCTGTGGCCCGTGGTTGTCTGCTGGGTGCCAGCTGCAGCCGTCCGTGTCTGGCATGGGGCAGCTCTGGCCTCTCCTCATGGAGTCCAGCCTGTGCCCCCCCATTGCCACCTACACCTGGTACTGAGAAAGCTGAGAAAAACAGGCAAGTTTTACACTAGATCATGTAAGAGGAAGCGAAACCCAGAGAAATAAAGTGAGAGAAATTATACCTAAATTTTATTTTAATTATGGGAAATAAATTACTACCATGAAAGACAAACCAGGAGTTAATACAGTGAAAGCTTTTGGCTGGAAGATGATGTGGTATGTTTCAACCCTTGCTGTAACCATCAAGGCCGCAAGATCCTTGTAAATAATTACTATCTATTGGCTAAATTTTCCTTTGACTGAAATGCTAATAATACTTTATTTTCTCTGTATCAGGTGTTGTAGTTAAAAATATCCATTCCTTCAGACATTACTTTTCTTTTAGTGTTAAAATTTTTGAATATGACACCCATACTACTTCAATTTTACTAATCTACTAGCATACAATTAGTTTGTTAAATTTCTTAAGATCTGTTATCCTGCACTGAAATGTACTTTTCCAGAGGTCTAAAGAGTACCCAAATAGCGCTCTTCCTACTAGTTGAAATGGTGGGGGGTTTCCTCCAGAACGTGTATGTATCCTTTTTATTTCCTTCAGTAGCGTAATGTGACTTTGAGCTGTTCTGTAGGGATTAGTTGATGTTTTCTGTATAATGTGTCCTGGAAGAGGACAAGTAGGAGTGTGGAAAAAATGCCAGGAAGAAACTGAGAATGTGTTTAGAAGGGAAGAGTCACCCAGCACACACATTCAGCAGCCGAGCTATCCCTTCTGTCGGGAAAGAGAGGCTGCTGTGAGTTGTGGAAATTGTGTTTGCAAGTTAGCATTTGTGTGAAAAAATTGCAGAGACCATGCTTTAGTTGCAAAATAATTGATTTTAACTCACAATACTTAAAATAAAGAGAAAATAGTGTGTAGGTTTCCCTGCTGTGTGGATTCCAAAGGATAGATCCTAAGAAAATTATGGAGAAAACATCTGAAAAGCAGTGTGAGATATTCAGTCCCAAGTGGACTCCACATGAGAAAATTCATAGCTGGAGAGAGGCCAAGAAAATCTGTCCATGTTCTGTTTTAATTGAAATGAAAAATGTACTAAGATGTCATAGTAAATTAAAAGAAGTAATAGTAAATTAAAAATTTTGAAGACAGTAATGAGTTTTGGAAAAAGGTTTTGCTGAAAAAATCAGCTGCTGGGTGGAATGCTGTACTCCTTTCATATAGAGCAAAAGTCCTTGACAAACCAGACATTCACCATCAACAGGACAGTAAAAAAGGCATTGTATAGGTTCATATGGCTTGCATAGGAAATAATGAAATCAAGGAGAGTGACAACATTTTTTTAAGGTCAGGGGAACACAGCAACTAGGGATTGGTAAAAAAATTAGTTTACTGCAGGTCATTCCTATATCAAGAAACCTCCAAATTGCTGCCACAGGCAAGTTAGACTAGATGAGTTCACTTTTGTTTTGATTTTTTTTAGTGGAATTCTTAGAAATTTTCAAGACATTTTAGTATTAAAGATGAGATTTCACTCCTTGTTTGTAGAACTTTCCCTATGGAAGAGCCAGGTGAATATTGCCACTTTTCCTTGGATTTACGGAGGCTTTACCAGTGAATTTATGGACTGCAACTGTACAATTAGTGCTGAGGGCAGGCTAAGCTAAGTTCTGTAATCAAGTGTGTGCAAATTGAACACAGTGCCATTTTCTGAAAGGTACTTAAAGATATTCTGTAGAAGTTCCTCTGATTAAAAAGATTATTTTCTAATTGAAACTTGAGCAAATTGGACCTGGGATATGAAAATCAGGCCACATACTTTCTCTTCAGGCCACATACTCACCTCACATCCTATGTTATGCTTTACATACCTGAGACAGAGGCATGTTTTGCATGTCTTCTATAAAAATCCTTTTAAAAACATACCCTAGCTAGGATCTAGGCAGGTTTACATTAGCTTTAACCAGGACGTCATTTAACTGCATTACATTTTAGATGCCTGAAGGATCCCAGACCTGTTTTTATAGTGCAAATGAGAAAATGGGTGCATTAAGAACCTAGAGTTGCACGAAATTTATTAGTTCATTTTCTGAGGAAGTATATTGTTTTTATCTTGTTAGACAGGAATTGACTCTGATTGTGCAATTCAAATATTCCTAACCTTTTCAAAGGGCTTTATGTTGCTGGGCAGTAATGACACTTTGTGGAAAATCACTGCTTTGAACAGCTCTGATCTTACCCTCTGGTTCCTGCTGCTGCACTGCCCTTCTCTTGTCCTGGAAAAAATTCTTTTTTGCCAAAAAGCTATTCAACCCACTTATCTGATCCAAGTGAAATAGTTATTTTTCCCTATTTTTCTCTCCTTTCACCCTGTGCCCACCAAAAAATGACACTGTGGTGCAAGAGAAGAGATAGAAGGCAGGCAGGCTAATGTAGAGAGCTTCTTCATTGCATGGCCTCATAAATCCAGAAGCAGCAATCACTTCTGGGTGAGGAACTATGACCTTATCATCATTACAGGCATGGCTCAGTTTTTTAAAACTAAAAAGTTTGATTAAGCTTAGCTGCAGTTCTAGTTGCTTTTCTTTGGGGCTGCCATAAACTTTGTCTTGTGGGAGAGAATGTAGGTGGTTATTTCCAGTCAGCTCAGCCTGCTAGTTCAGTGTACTTTGTGCAGATGCAGTCCATAGGAATGATCTGAAGAGGAGAGTGGGAAAGGGAAAATGTGATGTTTAAATTAGTTTCAGCAGGACTGAATATGAAACTGTAGACTTGCACTGCAATTGCTGGAGTAGAAGGAAGCCCTTTTTTACCAGTTCAATCCATCTGGCAGTTGTTGGTGATAAACAGAACTCTTTATTCAGATTAATGTCAGAAATGACCTATATAATTAGAGACCATGCTGTTCTGATCAACAGTGTTTTCATATGGTGTTTCACTGCTTTTCTTACCTTCCCATAGGTATTGCCAAAACTAGGTTTTATTCCCCATAACTGCAGCCTTACAGTACATGAAGGAAGCCTATGAGAATGATGGAGTGAGACTATTTACACTCTCCTCTGTGTGATTGTCTTGTTGCAAGGACAGGTCCTGCGTTTAGTGTCCTTTTTGTTTTAAAAATTATTACATAATGGCCACAAAATTCTGTCTTCTTACCCATGAATTTTGAGTTCATTGCTCTGCTGTCCAGCCACTGAGTACCACAAAAATATCAGATAGCTCCAAGGAACTGTAGCCCTTTTCTGTCAGGACTGTGTGAATTTTAAAAGATCTAAAGCAGTCCATGTACATGATCTCAGCCAAAATGTCAGTGCTTCTTGCCACATGCCATGGCAGGGACTATCTTGCAGTTGTGCCTTAGGAGATACATGGTGATCTCATGAATAATTCTGATGAAATTTCACTTGATGAAATTTCTACTTGTGAAAGTAGAATGGTATCAAAAAGAGAAACTTTATGGGAACACTAAAGCCAGACCAGCTTCGGAACCCATTATTTTTCTGTGTGACTTCCGTTCTCAACTTCATCTGAATTTGATTGTATCCAGGCTGTGTCAAAAAGAAATTGGTTCTGTGCTATTTCTAGCCCAGTTTTGTAAAAAGTCAGAGAACTGTGAAAATATCTAAAAGCTTATTTGGTTTTCCAAGCTAAGCTTCTCTGGTTTCATTTTTTTTCCTTATTTTTTGACAGTATTATGATAGCATTATGGAATGTAATCTTTGTGAGATACCAGCATTGCTTATATATTATACTGACTAGTGAATTCAATACATGCTTTGAACCAACTATTCAATGGTGGTACTGTTGTTCTAAACATATTGTTCTAAACGTATTGTTTTGATTTCACAGGTGCCTGCATAAATATCACCAACAACCAGTGCCAAATGCTGCCATATAACTACACCACTGTAACTTCAGTTCTTTCCATTGTCAAAAGTGTTGAAATGGAAAAGTTCCTGAAGTTCTTCAGTTATCTCAATCGTCTCAACTGCTATCAACACATCCTGCTGTTTGGCTGTAGTCTCGCTCTTCCTGAGTGCATCAGTGATGGTGATGACAGGTATTTGGGAATGAAAATCCATCAGTGACTAGAGCCAATTGTGGTGCAATGCTCTCTGTCTAATCAGAGAAGGGAAGATCCTAACTAAGTCTATGACCTTCTCATTGCAAAATTCCCGTCTGTCAAAGCTACTGACAACATTTCTGCCATGATAAGCCAACTGTAATAGAGCTCTTTTAGAAAAATGTTGCCACTGTATAAACTGAAACTGTGATATTAGGGCAGTCAGGCTTACTTTCCTAAAGAAACCTCTCCAGAATTCTTCTGCCTAATTTCTCCAATCTGGCTATGCCAAAATGGGATGTTTTGTAACAAGAATAATGCCTTTGATATGTATAGTATTGTTATAAAGTGGGATGGCCTTTAGTTAAACTTCAAATTTATTTAGTCATTTCCTTTGGCAAAGTTAGTATTTTAAATATGTATTTTTGGTATTAAATTAGCAGGATATGTTCAGGCTGACATAAAGTATGCTGATAGCTTAAGGAGCATATATTTTTTCTGCATTTACATAATTTCACAACGTTAGTATAATGTGCATGCACTTTTACATTGAGTTTGATTTGAAAAAAGAATCAGTGAGTTTAGCAGAGCTAAAATCAAAACATGACACAAAAAGGGGGAAAGGAACTTTTTGAAGTACATGTACACAATCTTTGATGTTTCTGGACAGGGAAAGAGAGACGATAGGTTTCTTTCTCCTTGATTTCATTTTCCTTATTTCCAGTTCCTCCGCTGTGAAATTCAGTGGAAGAGAATATGACAATGGAATAAGTGTTTCAAATAACACAACATGACCAGGAAATTGAAACTGTTTAGAAGGAATAGAATACTTATGAAAGAAGTTCTGTGAGCGCTGGTCTAAAATTCAGTTGCCAGTAGAAGGTAGTCTCACTCCAGGCAATATACCCTTGCCATTTCCAGTGCATCACAAGGATTCCTGGACTGGCTAATTAAGTTCACTAAAGTGACAGAAAATTAACCCAGAATAAAGGTGTACAGATGATTATATGGATAGGATTAGTGGGGAGGAAAGACAGCACAGGTAACAGTGGAATGAGACTGACCCTTAGACTGGCTGAGTGGTTTAATCCAAATACACCTGCGTACATATCTTTGTTAGCCTAATAAAAGCTGTAATTAATCCTGTTAAACTGAGTACATTATTAGTTATAGCACCTCTAATCCAACTCAGTATCATAATTGTTCTGCTTAAGGAATCTGATAACAAACAGCCTTACACTACCTGCTTTCTCTAAAAATTATTGACCAAAATATGAACAGTGGGTTCAGGTAACAAACTGATGCATTTAAATGTTCAACAACTGAACGTTTGTTGAACTCTGTTCTCTGTTGCTTCACTTATTCTGCCTTGTTTGGAATTCGACTTTCACAAACCTTTTGAGAGTGAGTTGTGTGTATCGAAATTGCAAAGCTCTTAAATCAATCAAATAAGTAGAATGGTGAAAGGATAAATTTTGTAGGTTTTCTTTTCCATTTCTTTCCTGAAGACATTTTTGCTCTGGATTTCAGTGACAACCAAAATACTTTGACGGTCAAGAGTCAGGGGTTTTCTTTGTGTGGTGTGGGTTTTTTGTTGTTGTTGTGGGTTTTTGGTTTGGTTTTGGTTTTGGGGTTCTTGTTTATTTATTTGTTTATTTATTTGTTTTTCTTCCTTCCTATTTTTGCTTTTCCTTTTTTTCCATAGCAGCAACCTTCTCCCATTAATTCATAATGTCAAAGCTGGAACTGGATTTCGATGACCTGTTTTATGTCCTGGAGGTCACAATAGTTCCTCTCTTTGTATTTTAATTTTTTTTTTTTTTTTGATGAAAAATATTCTGGCCCCTGCAGTCTGATGGGGAAGAAAGTCCAATGTGAGACTGCAAGTGATGTAAGATTACGTTAGAATCTGACTTCAGTTTTACTAATTATGCCTCCAGAGTATGCCATGAATGTCACTGAAAATGCAGTAACTGCAGTCAGAATGGCAACCATGGGAAGAACCATAAGAGTGGATTGGCAGTGTATTCATTAGTTAAGTCTAGTTTGCTAAACTTCAGTTGTCCTAATTTAACTTCCAGTTTCTTCTTTAAACAAGAATACCTTTTTTTTTTTTGTAGGCAACTAAGTGATTTTTGTGATTACTGTCTTTCTTGTAGCATCCAGTTATTGCAGGCAAACACATATATTTCAAAGCCAGGAATAATTTATTTTAAGGAGCATTAGATGTGCAAAAAGCAGTTACTTAACATCTTGCCTTGCCTTGCCTTGCCTTGCCTTGCCTTGCCTTGCCTTGCCTTGCCTTGCCTTCCCTGACCCTTCTCTGCCTTTCCCCCGTAACTCCTGTCAGTGAGATCTAGAGAAAAGCACATGACATAGTAGGGGGAAGCTGCTTTGTGTATGCTGAGTGCAGATATCAAACTTGAAAGAGACAGGCCTGTGTTAGCTCTGTTGAACAGGGGAGTCTGTTTCTGCAAACAGAAACATACTGAAGCAGAAGAGTCACAGGAAAGCCGCTGGTGATAATGAATGGGGATATGTCCATATGCTGTAGTGATTTTTTTTTTTTTTGAGGACTATTGTTGTCTTTAGCTTACAGTACGACAAAACATCCACTAATGTTGTGAACAGTTGTTACTGACATCATCACTGCTTCCTCCCATCAGTCACAGCTGTTTCATTCTAACGTCAGTGTATATGTAGTCATAATTTATCATTTGTTGATCCCTCTTTGTTTTGCAAAGCAATTGTTTCTAATGTATGTAAATCTTAATTTGACAAATGTTGTTTACACAGTATGGAAGAGATGAAACTCCTGTGATGCCTAGGTGTCTATTCTTAGGTGTTGTTGAGAGTCTGTTGGCAGCTTGCAGCCATGGGAGCAATAATTATAACAGTGCGTTACAAGAAGGAACAAGAGGGAGAGTTACAAGCACTAATCTTTGGCATTCAGTGAGCTGTCATTACATAACTTTTCTCTGATAGTTAAACTTATTTCTGTTTCCCATTTATCTTTCATATATTTGTAAACATTGTTTTCATTAACACTTGAAGGAGATGAGGTTTCTAGGCTGAGAGCATATTCAATGTTTGTGTAGTTAGGTACAGGGTTTTCTGAATACTACCACAATACTGTTGCTCTTCAGAAATGTTCTTCTTTACCTTACTGCAGTGAAACCATGTGTGACAGTAAAAATATATTAATTTTAAAAGCTGTATTTAATTTCAGAAACTGGATATAAAATCAGCTGGACTTGCTCTTTAAGAAAATCTATAACAGTATCTATATACTACTTTCCAGTACAGATAAAGTTTGAAAGTACAACTAAAACCTGCATGAAAATGGAGCATGGAAAATTGAAGTGCAGTAAGGCTTTTTTGCATGCTTTGTGTAGTAAGGGACTGCTTATTTAAAGGTTTTATGCAACTTCCTCCTTCCTGAGTGGATGGATGAGATCTTTCCAATATGACTTCAAAATCAGCCTTAAAAAACCCTGTCCTAACACAGTCCAGCAGCACTGCTAAGAAGACATGACTCAGTGCTGAAACATAGCTCCAGTGGTGGAAGAACACCTTAAACTAGAGGTGCTGAGCTAATGACTTCTAAAACATTCCCAGTAGTAACTTTGTCCTTTTGGGTAGTAGTAGTCTGATAGTAATAGTCTGATAGTCTCTGACCACCACATGCAACACTGGTACTTAATTTGCTGTAAGAAATATCTGTCCTCAGAGCTGTTGGTTATGATTAATGATTTAATCTAGTGAATTCTCCCTTAGCACTGGAAGACACTAAGAGTGGGCCAAAGGTCAGTTAATACAATATAATAGTGCATGTTTATTTATAGCAACTCACGTGCATTGGATTCCACAATTCAAGAAGACAAAAGAAGTTAGTCTGGAATGTCTTCAGATTTCAAAAAGGGGAGAAAGGGTGTATTTTGAAGCCAAAATTAATGTTAAATTTAAAGATTTAAAATCATTAGAGAAGTTCATAGTGGGTCAGCCTATAACTGCATAATGCAAGCAGACTCATTGATTGATGCTTTTTAATATTTCTTGCACTCTGTGAAATACTCAAATTTCATCAAAAGACTTGGAAAAATAGGCAGGCTATATTAGATCCTGAAGGCCCATTTATGTGGCTTATTTTGACTTTTCATGCTGGGAGTAAATTTGAAGCCCATCGATTCTCACAACCTTGTGCTGTCATGCTGCCTTTAAAACAGAAGTAATAGCTCGAGTACTTGTATTAATCCTCTTTTTAAAATTATATTCCATAAGGTTGAGGAAATGCCTTCCATTGAGAGATCCTCAGAGTCTCATATCTTCAGAGATCAAGCTTAACTTAGACTCAATCTAGAAGATAGTATTAGGGCAATGCAAATTAGAAAGTGTAATATGCTCCCAACCTGAAATTCCAATGCACCTGGCATTTCTGTATCTTTTTACTTATTATGCTTTTTTTCATGTCAGATATCTTTGAAAATGGAATTATGAAGTGGCTTGTCTTCAGTTAGGGCTCAAAGAGCCCATCTGACATCATGGCTTTTTATGCTGGATGCTGTACAAGCATGCACTGAGGGGCCACCTCCTGCCTCTGAAAGTTTATAGCCCACATGAAGAAAACAAGTAAAGAATAGAAAGAGAAAGTAATACTGTCACATTGATGGCTGGGGAAGCCGAGACTGAGCAAGAAATTGGCAGTAGACCAGAGAACTAATCTGTAATGCTTATAGCCTGTATCTTTAGGTACAACATTATTTTTTGTCTTTAAGATTAAAGTCTGAAGAATAATTTCACTTATTTATTCACTTGTGATCTAATGCATGATGAATGTATAGCAAAACCCTCTGCCATAATTCAACCATTTTTTTCCCCCTCAGATTAATTCGGAAGGGAAAAGTAGTACAATGAAGGGAAAAGACCTATTTGATTTTCAAACTCTTTCCTACAAAGGAGTTTGTCATGTAAATATCTATATGTAACAAATATTTTATTGTGCTGTAGTATCTATGCTACACACAGCAGTAGCCAGGCAAAGGCTTGTAGAAAGCCAAAGAGATCAGAATAGGTCAACATGGTATGTTTGGAATGGGAGACATTAACTAATGAAAATTAGGTTAATACTAAATAGGTTCTAAGAAGCTGTGAAGAGTTTGTGTGCAGTCAAATACTTTTGAAGAGCTGCTGCTATGACTCGTAGTGGCAAATTCTGTTTTGTGGTTTCTTTCTGGTTGATTGTCTTCATCTTTTTTCTGTAATTAATAAAAAGGAAAAAACACAATAGTGTAATTTTCATTGTGGACATAAAGTAGGATGAAATATTAGGTCCAAAAAACCAGATCCAGAAATATGTGTTGTGTCTTTTATTAAAAGCTGTCAACAGCTTAAAACAATTTCATTCATGCCCTGTTAGAAAATGCAAGAGAATCTGTCTTCACAGAGTAAGAGATATCTGTCTGTCATGTTTAGTATAATCCATGAATGAGACCAGTGATGTGGCAATTTCCTTTTTCCTGCTTTTGTGAACTTCACTCGAAACTTAACCATGTTCTTTGTTTCTACTACTGACAGTGAAATTAATTATATTTTATCGCAGTTATAACAGTTAAACTTATTAAAATAGTGAGATGTTATTAAAAAAATACTTTTTAGAGTTGATTGAGGTTTTTGAAGTATTTAGGAGAAGAAGCTGGCTGATCACATAGATCTTGTTTACATAGCTAATGAGAATTTTTGTTTTCAGGCTTTGAACAGGAAGCTACCGGCATACATTTGAGTCAATATCTATTATGCAAAGTCCATAATGGGTCTAATTGTGTATGAATGGTATATGGATATATATGAGTTTGTATAGGCAATCCTCCACTGGCAAACTTCTCCACTCCTCCACTGACAAATTTTGTTTTAATCTACTTAATTTCGACAACAAAAGCAGGTAAATATGCCAAGACAAAATAGCAGCTGCTAGGACCTCTGAGTGACTGATCTCATAGGTAGTGTGTGACCCAGCTTTTACGCTATCTTTTTATAATGAACCTGTGTGGAGATGTCAAATTATGGTTGCACAAGGAACTTTGCCATTCTGCAGCTTTTAAAAAATGTTTAAATTTTACACATTTATGAAGTTAGCTTCAGAGTCATTTTTGAAGCAAGGATAATGAGAAACCCACCTGGAAAGACATTTAGAATCCTCTCTCCTAAACCTATCAGAGATGTTTTCGTTGAAGTTGGTGGTATTTACTTTTAAAAATTAGGCTACTGCACTGGTGACAGTCACTTACCAGATCTCCAAGGAATAAGGTGGGACAATTTTCTCCTACCACCCACTGTGTTGTCTCTTTATGTTCTTCTCATGACTCCTCCAGCGTAGTTCTTGGCATGACCCAGGCACATGGGGTGGAGGCTTCTTTCAGATGCTTATAAAGTGGCTACCAGTTGTTTCCTGAGTTTGCAGTCCTGCCTTTCACATCCTGTGGGAGCTGCTTTATGCTCTTAATACACTTCCTTTTTGATGGTGCCTCTTTAGCCTAAGGAATTTAACATGACTCACAAAGGCTATTCCAGATGTAGTTTTGGCAGTGGTTGTTTGTGAAGGAGATAGAGAAGATTAGAAACTTCAATTCAAAATAAAGCAGAGGTAATGTTCAGTGGGTGATTTATACATAGAATGTTTGAAATCACATGTCTTTTGTTTTAAATGTTGCCGTGACTTGGCTTGCAGCCCTTCAGAATCCACCAGACTGATTGTGTACAAAAACCCACACTGCTGAAAAATCTGTCTTTGGATATAACTGAGTCATAATCCAGTCTTCAGTTTTTAAATTTGGGTATGATTCACTTAAGTGCAATTATGACTTGAACGACACAGCCTTGGAGATCCAACTAATGAAAAACATGTATAGTCAAATCCTGTAAAAAAGGATTAAACACACAAAAATTATAGAGAGAGTGGGATAAAGTTGCAAATGTTTGCCCACACAAATAGTATTCTCTATCTGCCAGGTTTTTTTTGTGTCTTGTCATTGTCGATTTAAAGCCTTCTCCTAAGGGAATTGATATATTACTGTTTAGCAGAAAAACTGAAGAATACACAGTCTGTGTCACTTGAAAAAGCCCAGAACAGCAAAACAAATAAATAATTTTTTCTTTCATTTTGTCCTATCTACCAGTTAATAACCTTCCAATAACTGTAATTTAACCAATAGTTATAATAATGATGATTTTATGGTGTGATTTTTGATAAGTAAAATATTGAGGATAGAGTTGCTAATGGCAGATAGTCAACATGCTGTGAGAAACATTTTGTAAGTCTTTCCCACACAATGTAAATACTCAGTGTCACCACCAGTCTACCACTGAAGTGACAGCACACTAATTCAAGGTGAAGTAGAACTAATTTACAGCAACAAGAAAGCGAAATGGTTGAGAGGTGTAATATATTGGGTAGGGATTCAAATTACCAAAACCGTCTGTTTAAGACATCTGTAAAATAGCACTAGACAGTTCCTGTGTACTTTTGAAAGTGTTTATGTGCAGTAACAGATGTCATATGCAAAGTCATGATTGAAAACACATTTCAATGAGTGTAGTGAACAGACATGAATTTCTAAATATAAGGAGACAGTGAATAAAATCAGGGTGATTTGAAACGGAAAATTGAATAAGTAATAAATAGATACATGGGACAAAGAAAATCTAAAATATACAGATTCAGAAAGTGATGGAATATTTGCACAGAGAAAGGAGCAAGAAGAAAACAAATCCTCAAGACCCAATTCCTGCTCTAAGGAAAGATAATTTTTCAAAAAACAAAATTTTATTTCTGCTGTCCTGTGAGTATAACATGTTCTTCATAAACCATGAATGAGACCTTTAGTTAAGAAACAGCTGGTTTACATCCAACTTCAAAGAAGGGAATGCTCATATTTTTATGAAGAAACTTGAAGAAACAGCAGTCATAAAATAGCATTTCTAGAGATATACCTTTCTTCTCAGTGCAGCCTGTATTATTCATAAATAATTTCATAGTTAACGAGTTATATTATCAGTCTTGTCTAATTGTTATTCATAGGGCAGAAAACAATGTGCTAATGAGAAGGTTATAGTTTAGAGTACAGTCCCTCAGAACTCAGACCATGAAGTCAACATGTCATACTCATCTCCTGGGGAGCCACTACTACTTGCTCCCAAGCCTAGACACTATGAAGGTGACAAATACAAAGTTTGCTTTTTCAAGGAATGCTAGGGAGAACATGGCTAATGATGTGGCATGGGCCAAAAAGCCTATATTTAAAGTTGACAAACATATCTTAGAGGACTCTTTCTCCAGATATATGTAATTTTTGAGGGGAAAAAAATATAAAAAACACCATTTAACCTTTTTTTTTGGTTGCCTAAGTAATGCCCTGGGCAATAACGGAAAGAAAAAATGGGTTGTTTATGAAAAAGCACTCTGTAATCACCAAGAGTGCTCAAGTATTTGAGCATTGAAACTTGAAATTTATTTGGGAAGTTGCTGTAATATGTAGTAAGCTCTTCCTTATGGCTGCTACAAGAGGGAGATAAGGGAATTAGAAGATAAAATGTCTTCAGGGGAACTTCTGTTTACCTTAGGGGAACTTCTGTTTATAAAGTCAGTGTAGCTGTGGCTATGCACGAAGACCTTAATCCCCAATTTCTAGCTTACACATCAGAAAAATCATGCAGTCTGAAAGCATCTCTGTAACTGCCATGGCTCAGCTGCTACCTTCAATTGTTGTTGTTGAAATGATTTTCTGTGTGTATTATCTATCACAAGCTGTGGTTTATGGTTCCTAAATTGGTATGTTAACTAGAGATCATAAGTCATTCTCCTGCACATGCAATATAATATTTACCATTTTTGTAGCTGAAATAATTGTTTACAGCTACTCTTAAAATTAGCATGGCTTTTTGTTAATGTTTGCTAATTTAATCTGTCTTCTAGAAAAACATGCTTTTTTCACAAAATAAAATTTATTTAATTTACTAAATTGCAATAATTATAGGATAGGAACTTTTGGTAAAACCTTGCATTTTCATAAATGTTTTGGAAGTATTAACTCTGATCCTTTCTTATTGAACTGGTGTACCTGGGCTCACAACCAGAAACATACAGATGAGGTAACATTTTATCTTAGTTTGGTATAGAGAACGCTTCTACTAGGTTTGAGTACACCCTCTTGTGCAGCAATTAGTAAACAAAATTGTTTTGGATTGAAGCACAGTTAAAGAATTCTCCAAGAATTCATCTGCTTTTCTGCTCATGTTTAACTTCTTTCAGGGCCTATCTTATTAACAAATAACTTATAAACCATCTGCACTCAAAACCTAGTGAGAATTTGGTTATTGAGACATACTTACCTCTCACAAGTTTGTGTCTTCTGCCAGAAGTTGTTGTTGCCCTATTGGAGACCCCAGTGGTAAGCACCAGGCTCACAGGCTGAGCAGGGCAGTCAAACTAGAACCACAAGATTATGCAGATGGGGAGGAAAGAAGCTTCTGGAACTCTTCTGGCTTGGATTAGGACCAGCATTAAAGATGAATGAAATTCCTCAGGGACATTCTCAATTGAGTTTTGAGTATCTCTAAGGATGGAGGTTTCACAACTCTTCTGGAGAACATGTTCCAGACTACTATTTCATGATAGATAATGCTGTATAAAATGCTAATGGTGCTGAAAGAATCAGTATTATCTTATTCTCCTGCTTGTTATTCCCCATCTCACCCATGTCTTTTCCATGTCCTGTCGAGAGTATTCTTTCAGCTCCATGACAGATTGGATTTGGAAACTGATCTGAATTAAAATAGGAGTGACTGTTGTTATCCATTGTGTAACAGCATGAAGTGCTGTGCTGGCACAAAGAAGTAGGGAAGAGAGGTGGGGAGAGGTTCTGGAGCAAGCTGATGGGGGATAGGACAGCTTCTTTAAATTGATGACATGTGCTCCTGCCAGATTTAAGTATTTGTGAAGCAATTTTAATGTGAACTTGAAGTAGCATGATAATGGGTTACAATGATTTTCTGCTTGAAGGAGAGGATCCTTTAGTGTCAATGAGTGAGAAGTGAGTCTGTGATTCTTTAGGATTCCTGACAAGATGCAGCTCAGAAAGTTTTAACTTGGTCTGATTCTTGAGGTCTTCCTTTTGGCGATGCTCTGAAGTGCACAGGGAAACACGAGTCCTGGAAAACTGCATGAAATTAAGGGTACCTCTCACAGTCATCTGTGGAAACGGGAGGCGGTTCTTTGGGTACAATATTGTTTTGGGTGCCTTTATTATCCTGATGATACAAATAGTTAGAGCAGCTGTGCAGTGTATGATTTACTTCCAGTTAGTCCAGAATTCCTGTAGCAATGCTGTGATTGAAATACTGGTGTGTGATTCAGAGGACTTCTGTTTCACTGTGAGAGCTTCTCTTTCCCAAGTGTGAATTTTGTTTGCTAAAATCAAAAGATCTTGTAACCTGGATTTTCAGGCATTTTAAGAGTTTGTTTTGTTTTGCTTTTAAAAAGAAATTTCTACAGAGTAAACTAAATAAACAGTGTGTTCATCCTTTGCATAATAAATACTAGGCAAGAATTTTCAGAAATTTTCACTGTTGTCTTTGAATCAAATGATGGGATCAGTAAGAGAAATATGGAAGGGCTGAATGCTTTAGTCAGGACAGATCATCGCAACTGATTATGGTCATTGTACAGAACACACTGAATAATTTTGATAATTTTTTTTTGTGGCAATATTGCAAAATTTAGGCTTCTGCTGTACCATGTGTACTTTAGGAATTTGTGATTGTTATAGTTTTATAAGCTCAACTTGTGATATATTGTTCTGTCATGGAAAGTAACTGAGGAGTCAGAGTGGAATTCTGAATTTTTTTCTTGCTGATTCATATAAACATACAATATCCCAGGCTGGAAGGTACCCACAAGGATCATGAAAATCCAACTCCCGGTCCTGCACAGGACCATCCCCGAGAGTCACACCATGTGCCTGAGAGAATTGTCCAAACCCTTCGTGAACTCAGTCAGGCTGGTGCTGTGAGCACGTCCCTGGGGAGCCTGTTCCAGTGTGCAACCACCCTCTGGGGCAAGAACCTTTTCCTGATACCCAACCTAAACCTCCCCTGACTCAGCTCCATGCTGTTTCCTTAAGTCCTGTCACTGGTCACAATCTTGAAGAGATAAATGTCTGCCCCTCCTCTTCCCCTCACAAGGAAGTTGCAGACTGTGATGAGGTCTCCCCTCAGTCTCCTCTTCTCCACACTGAACAGACCAAGTGTCCCCAGTTTCTCCTCATATGGGTTCCCCTCTAGACCCTTTACCATCTCTATTGCCTTCCTTTGGATGCTCTCTAATAGTTTAATGTCTTTCTTATATTTGGGCACCCAAAACTGCACACAGCACTCGAGGTGAGGCCACTCCAGTGCAGAGCAGAGCGGGACAATCCCCTCCCTTGCCCGGCTGGCGATGCTGTGCCTGATGCCCCCAGGACATGGTTGGCCCTCCAGGCTGCCACAGCACACTGCTGACTCAGATGTGACTCCTTATCTTGGTCAAAATAATTTACCTGGATTTTGTCTAAAAAATAAATTTTTGCACTGACTAAAAATTCTAACTTGCATTGTAGAGACTGTATGTGTTCATCCTTAGGGATATCAACAGAGTTTGGCCACATTGTCTGAAGAGCATTTCTAGGCCTGAAAGAGATGTTAAATAACAGCACTTGAGGTAGAAAATGTGAACTTCAACAGCACCTGCTGCTTCCTTTACTCATTTTTGGATGGATAAGAAGAGTCTTTATAATCTAATGGTATATTTGGATTTGTTCCCAGTTCCACTATCACTGGAATGAGGAATTTATATTTCCTCCCTCTATCTGAACAGCCTTCAGAGTTCTGTGTAAGCTTTTTGTTAAGTATGGTACTCTTGGATATCAGATGTGTTCTAAGACTTTTACAAGTATAATTCTAGCTGTTTCTTTCCTGTTGCCATAAGATATAGAAACTATTAAGGAGTACTTAATTTGACATATAATTCTTAGAGAAAAAAATCTGTATAGACCCACAGAAGAGATTCTAGTCCAGATTTTTCTTTTAATTTGGTTTTGACACTTTTCTGTTCTCATAGCCTTTAAACAGATTGTTCTTCCATGCTGCAGGCAATCCATGTAGTCTCTCCATCTTTTTCATTCTCATTGTATAACTCAGGCATTTTTCAGTCTGTTGGAAAGGGCATTCCTCTTGTGGCTCATCTGTAATTGCCAGCTTCATGACGGCAAATGAGGTATTCATGAGTGTATAAGTGTATCTGTAAATCCTTATATTGTCCCTGTAGGGCAGATGAGTGGGGACCTACCCGCAGTTCAGCCAATTAATGCAAGGCCTTAATCTTGTCCAAACAGCTGCAGCCATTATTCAGACTCCCACCCCAGGGAAACTGAGCTGCTATGCCTTTTGCCAGGCTCACCTCTGAGTCCTTTTTTCTCCTTTAAGATGTTAGATGTTTCTCAGACTGTGGGTCCTATCCTTTTACAGGTTAATTTTGCATCTTTGTACTTACATATAGGAACCTGCTTCGAGAAAAATCCTACATTCATTTGAGCTAAAAACTAGGTGAGAGGTAATGCAGCTAGCTCAACTTTGAGTGTTACAAGGCGTTATGTGGAATTGAGGTGTGTCATACGTTAACCCCAGCTTGAAGTTTTAGTTTGAGAATTCCAGCAGTCTATCCCAAGGTCATGGCTGCTCTGCATTTTGCTGCTGCTGATAAGAGCGTAGTGGGCACCCCTCCTCCTCCTGCTTTTCAGGTTTTTTTTTCTTCCCTCCTCCTCTGTTTCTTCAGAGAGAAACAGGGCTAGGGAAGTGACACTTTTTCTGTAATTTCCTCCAAAACTCGACAGAGCCAATCAATCGATTGATTTGAATATTGACAGTTTTATGGAACCACTCAGAAATAGTTAATGCCCTGTGAATACCACATTTTAAAAGACAAACAGGCAGGAATAGCTCTCTTAGCTCTTCCGGACTGGACACAGGTAACCTAGGGCCCGGCCCGCTTGGTCAGCAGGGCTGAGCCCCGGCTCCGTGCAACTCCCCCTCCGCTCAGACCGAGTTTGGCGGAAGCTGGCAGAAGAGATAAGCAGCACCTAAAAGGTCCCAGCACGGGAAAGATTAACCCCTCTAGTGCTGTAAGTTTTTCCTCAGAGAGATGAAACCTGCAACGACCAATCCTTTCCTAGAAAAGGCAAAAACACATGAATAAACTTTATAATTAGTGACACTTAAGTCACTGATGAACAAAAGGCTAAGGCTTAGAAGGAAGAGATGGAGAAAATGTTTAAAAGCTAAAATTCTTGTGTGAGCTATGGTGAATGAACTCAAATACTAGAGTTTCCCTTGTAATTTCATGATAAGCTTGGGGGGCAAAAAGAGCTTTCCAGCTGTTTGTGCTACAATAAATAAATAAAGTAAACCTGAAAGACCTCTGGTCCAAGCAAAAAGGCTACAATAGATAAATAATCCTACTCTATCAATGACTGTGCTGCTCTCCATGTTGTAGTATTGTGAGAGGGTACTGAGAAAGATTTCACAAGAACGGTCGCTCTAGAAAACCATAATCCTGGGTGTGTGTGTTTGCTCTGCTGTAGAAACTTTTTTTCTGACATTTATATTCTATGGAAGTCTTTATTGTTAGAAAATAATGGAAAGGATTAAAGACAATTAGAACTCACAAAGGCTGGTGTGTGAGCCCATCACTTCAGCTTGTTTGATTTCAGAGCTGTAGAAATAAAGGGTAACCTCGGTTTTCTTATTCCCGTAATTTCATCATGTTTCAGTTTGTCCTTGTACTCCCTGCCCCAGAAATCTCCCACAATTGTACTACCAATTCCTTTATTTTGCCTCAGGCCTGAGATCTCTCACCATTCTTAGCATGTGTGCCTATGAACGATACAGCAAAATATCCTACAGTTGCTTTTAACTTGACTCAGTACCTGAATACAGCTTATTGTGTGGCCAGAGAAAAAGTTATTCTGGAACAACTGAAGGGATGAAGCTGGGAAAAGAACAATAATGAGAACCAGCAGTACCTGGAAATGTTCATCAGTCTGCTTTCAGTCAGGTTGTGTATTGAACCACAAATGTGACCTTTAGCGGATGCAGCCAGCAGTTGTGCATTCTCAGAGTAATCTTCAAGCTGTATTTTCAGCTCTGGCATACCAACTTGGCTGTAAGCCTTTTGCAAATCATTTATCTTCTATTGTTTTAACCTGTAAAATTGCAATGATGGGTTTCTCAACACGGCATGGCTACAGCAGTGTTTTTACCAGTGGAGATACTATTGTGAAGACACAAAGAAATGCCTCAGATAATGAGCACTAGATTGTTATTGTATTTACCAGGTTGCAAGGGGAGCCCCTGCAGGATGGGTAATTGTTTATTTTATTTAAGTTAATGCTTTTGTTGGCTCTAGCAATTTCTACTTCTCCCTCTCCTGACATCTTATTCTTTCTTTGCCTGTGTCCTTTTGGATGACCCAATTCAATTGCAAGATGAGAAAAAAAAATGCTTTTTCTTTTGGTCACATTACTCTTCAGTTGAAGCAATTATTTGACCTCTTATTATGCAGCCTAAAAACAGCTCTTACAAATAGCGAAACTGAAAGCAGCACGGAACCAGATCCAGGCGTTTGGGAACCAAGCTGCATACAGTGCTGCTGCTTCCACAAAAGACATGCCCTCAGTGCCTGCTGAGGTTGAGAGTCAGACCCTTTGGCTAACTTGAACCTTGAACTAACCTTAGAAAATGTGGTAAATTCTGCAGCAAGAGGAAAACAGTTGCCATGAGGATCTTCCCTCTCCTTACTGCTTCTTGTAGTGATTTCTTGGATAACTTCTTGTACTCAAAACAACCACTTAAGAAACAGAGTCTACGGAGGAGCCCTCTGCATGGTAATGTGATTGCAAAGAAAAGAAGTCAGTATTAGATAAGGAGTAAATTCTGAAAGAAATTAGTCTAAAAATGTAAAATATCTGTGAGTTATAAGGAGTAGGTCCCTGTAGGATTATAATCAGGCAATTTGAGTTCCAACTTAAGTGAAGGCTAGGTGATCATCATTATGAAGAGGAAGTCAGATCATCTGCTTTCAGGCAGTGTGTAACCTTTTTGGAAACCTAAAATCAGTTAACAGAGTATGTGCTGTATTGAATATACCTGCTTCAATGAATATTTAATATAAAACTCTTGATAAATTGCTTCTTCAAAGATGCCTTATGCAAATTTAAAACAGTTATATATTCTCTCTACCCTTAATATACTTTTTAATAAATCATAAAGAAGATTTTTGTTTCTTTTGGTGCCTTAAACTTTAGTATTTCTATGCAGCTGAATTTATTGAACTGTGGATTTTAAGTATGGGGAAGCCAACCACAGAGATAAAAATATTTTCTTTCTTTCATCGAAATCCATTTTCAGGAGTTTTTCTATTAGTATCCTGAAGAGCGGAGTCGCACTCTAATATGTTATAACCTGCTTCTCTGCATGCCACTGATGCCAAATCAATTATGGTAAGATTGCCAAAGACATGCCAGTTTATATTTAAAATGATTGGTCTCTAAGTAGCTGTAAATAAGACTAATCAGGATAAAGACTTTTAATAATATTTTCATCCTCCAGCAGATTAAGCAATATGTCCGTACTAAACTTGATCATTATCCAGAAATATTTGATATATGGAGCACACATGCCTCAACATTGAAACTGGGCCAAATATTGCAGTAATTGCTGGATAATCCCATGTTTTCTGATTTGTCAAAGCTTTTCTAGAGACTGCAAATTCTGCTTGGCCTATTAGATCACCGTGCAGTTGTCTTTTAGAAGACTGGTAATTTCCAAATTATTACTGTTCTGTGAGTGTCTGTGGTAGGTTGACCCTGGCTGGTCACCAGGTGCCCTCCAAAGCTGCTCTGTTACTCCACTCCTCAGCTGGACAGGGCAGAGAAAATAGAACAAAAGCCTCACAGATCAAGATACGGACAAGGAGAGATCACTCACCAACTACTGTCATAGGCAAAACAGGCTCAACTTGGGGAAATTAAATTAATTCACTGCCAATCAAATCAGAGCAGGGTAATGAGAAAAGAAACCCCAAATCTTAAAACACATTCCTCATGCCCCTGTCTTCTTCCTGTGTTTAACCTTGGTCATGAATTCTCTACCTCCTGTCCCCTCAGAGGAGCAGGGGGATGGGGAGTGTGGGCTGTGGTCAGTTTATCTCACGTTGTCACTCCTTCCTTTTCAGGGGAAGGACTCCTCTCATTCTTTCTTGGCTCCAGCATGGGGTCCCTCCTATGGAACACAGTCCTCCATAAACTTCTCCAGTGTGAGCCCTTCCCATGGGCTGCAGGTCTTTGTGAACTGCTCCAGTGTGGGTCCCTCCCACAGGTGCGGTCTTTCTGGAACTGGCTGCTCCAGTGTGGGTTCACCACGGGGTCAAAAGTTCTGCCAGCGAACCTGCTCCAGCGTGGGCTGCCCACAGGGGTACAGCCTCTTTTGGGCATCCATCTGTTCCAGTGTGGGGTCCTCCAGGGGCTGCAGGTGAATATCTTCCCTGCCATGGACCTCCATGGGCTGTGGGGCACAGCTGCCTCACCATGGGCTGCACCATGTGCTGCACAGGAATTTCTGCTCCAGTGCCTGGAGCACCTCCTGCCACTCCTGCTGCACTGACCTTGGTATCTACAGAGTTGCTTCTCTCCCATGTTCTCACTCCTTTCCCCTGGCTGCAGTTGCCTTTGCACAGGATTTTTCCCCTGCGTCCTTAAATATTGCAGAGGTACAACTGCTGTCACTGCTGGGCTCAGCTTTGGCCAGTGGTGGGTCTGTGTTGGATCTGGCTGGAATTTGCTCTGTCAGACAAAGGAGAAACTTCTGGCACCTTCTCTCAGGAGCCACCCCTGTATCCTTCCTTCTATGAGAACCTTGCCATGCAAATCTCATACAATAACCAAACATCAGCACTGCAGTGTAATATTCAAATGCTGGACTGTTTAATTTAAATAAATGAGGTGAACTTCTTGTATTTGTGGTTTTTCTCATACAGATGTCAAGAATTCAATATGCAGATAGATCCTCTGAAAAAAATTACTCCTAACATTTTTAGAAGCTTTTTAACTATTATGCATAACTCTGCATAGTTATATTTTAATATAACGTTTTATTATTATTTTTAAAATTTCAATTGAAATGAATATTCAGTATGTTGAAAGACCTTTGGAAACAAGGAACCATATAGATGGAACTTTGCTATAGTTACGTTTTAAGAAATTGACATACACATACTACTATTGCCTGATTGCTAAATGTCAGGCTATAGCTGAAGTGTGGTGCTTTGAAAGTTAATGATTTAGGTGTGGGTCAGGAAAAACAGAAATCATATCAAATATGGGGGCCTTGTGTGAAACTTATCTGAGAGTCCTCAAGAACTCTTTATGTTTTGTTTGTTTATTTGTTTGGGGTTTTTTTCAAATAGCATTCCCATTCATAGAAATCATGTGTCCAGATTGGTTAACTGTGGTAAACTCAAGTTGATCTCTTCCACAGACTTGTTAAATTCAAGTAATGTCCCTACTACACTTTGAGAACAAAACCATACAAACTTAGCAGAATGTACTGTCTTCAAATTACTTCTTGTGATCATCAGGTATGCTCCATTGCACCAGTGAATGAGGTAGAATCACTCCTTACAATACTTTTCACAGTAATTCAGTTTTGTAGCATGTTTTGTGTTTTTATAGAAAATGAACAGAAGGTTAAATTAAGCATATCAGATTGAATAAAATAAAGGATTATCACTCACCAATAGATCAAATCAATACTCTATTTTAGCTTTGTGACATCTTATTTCTCATAGATATTTTGAAACTCAAATGCCTTCTGTAGTAAGTAGCAGCATTTCTTTTGGCATTTTGGTATTAGGGAGCCTCTGTCAAACCAGAAGTGTTATTAGGATATTATCTAAGAATGAAAAGCTAAAAAATGTTTGGAGACAGTCACTTGCTTTGTCAAATCCCCTTTCTTTAAGGAGTTTCTCAAGCTCCAGACAGGAGGCAGTGATGGTTGCTCGAGAGCTCTTGTGCCCTTTCTTTCTTTCCACATCAAATAGGCACTGTAAAAAACAGGAGGGTGTTTTAGAACATCTTTATCTGAAAAGCCTTTACAAGTCAGATGAACTTAGTTTGCCAGTGGAACCATTCTTGGTTTTGTACATAGCCAGACAGGTGATCTTTGGTGCAAAAATTTTCTGTCTTTCAACAGATCACAATAAAAAAATCTGGTGGTGAAAAGTGCTATTTTAGAATATATATGCTTCTTTCCAGGCAACAAGTAAGCTACCATCCAGGAAGCTGCAAGAGACAGTTTTAGAGATAAATTCCTTGACTTGTTTCTGTGATAAGTTCAATACTGCAGGATGTGAAGTGCATTGTGTAAAAGTACTTAGCATTACCTGGAGAAGATATCTCTGAAAACATCCTTTTTGAAAAAGTGGTTCCAACCTGAGTATGTAATGAACTCAGTAACAACAGTGGCACCACACTTGTCTTTTTAGATACTAAGCAGAGAAAGGCATCCACTCTGACTTCAGAATACTTCTGCAAGTGAATATTTTGCTTTACACCAATCTCTTTGTTACCATTGTAGTCAGGCAGCTCTGGCAGCTTTTTATTCCTTTCTAGTGGTTGCTGCCATGTCATGCAGCTAATAGTACCATGTTATTCTCTGTTACTCTAAAATGAAACACTAAGTTAGTCAAATTTTGGGTACTGTAGACTTTTTCAGTTCAGGCCACTTATTTATGATTGAATATGGAATTCTAGCCATGGTGTTGAGATGGGCAGGTACAGCCTAGAGATGGACATAAAGAGAAAGATATATGTGGTCTACTAGGAAAAAAATACTTCTGTGGCATTATGAGTGGTTATGAACAAAGCAAAATTGCAAATGCTAAAGCCAAAGAAGTTCGGCAGTAATTTAGACAAACTGCAAAAAATTGTGTTGAAAATTTAGGCACTGTAGGGGTATGGGTGTAGCCGTGTAGAATGCAAATTTTGTCAAAAGCTCTTATTACTACTAAATAAAATTATTATTTTCACAATGTACTAAAGTAATAATAATTTTTAATTTTTTATGTCTCTTTTCTTCAGTCGAGTACTCTTGCCCTGCAGGACATTTTGTGAGGCAGCAAAAGAAGGCTGTGAACCAGTCCTGGGTATGGTAAATGCTTCTTGGCCAGACTTCTTGAAGTGCTCTCAATTCCAAAAAAACCCTGAGAATGACACCACTACAAGGGTATGCTTCTCACCTCACCAAGAAAACGGAAAGCAGTGTATGTTTCCATTCTTAACTGTTACGCTGTGTTTACTAGTTTTCATTTAATAATGTCTTTTCATCCTGTGTTGGAAAAGCTCTGGGTTGAAATGATTATTTCTTGTTCTGTTAATATGTTCCATCTTATTACTGTGATAAAGTCTGGTTGTCAGTTATTTATAGTTTGCAGTGCTTTAATTGTTTAGGCCGATTTTTCTCTTGATTTGAGGCCTTTTTATTTTACATCAAAAATTCTGAGGTGTTTCAAGGAAAGAAGGTTGGAGGAAAGTAATACGACCTGTTGACTTTTTGTTTTCTAGCTCTAGTAAATACAGGTTTGTTATTTGGATTAGGAACCTGATACATAGGCCAAATTTCAAGATTATCTCCTTTTCTTTGCTGTAAAAATGAGCCTGAAACTGATCAAGGGGTAAACTTCTCAAAAACCATGGTCTTTATACACCCACACATAACGTCATAGAATCATTTAGCTTGGAAAACGTACTTGGTCATCAGTCCAACTGTTAACTCAGCACTGCCAAATCCACCACTAAACCAAGTCCCTAAGCATCATGTCAACACATCTTGTAGAGACCTTCAGGGATGGTGACTACACCGCTTACCTGGGATGCCTGCTCTGATGACTGACCAGGCTTCCCATGAAGAAATTTTTCCTACTATCCAACCTAAACATCCCCTGGTGCTCCTTGATGCTGTTTCCTCCAGCCATATTGCTTATTATTTGGGAGAAGAGACTGCCTGCCACCTTTATACAACCTCCTTTCAGGCAGTTGTAAAGAGTGATCAAGTCTCCCCTGAGTCTCTTTTTCTCCAGGCTAAATACCTCCATCTCCGGCACTGCTCCTCATAAGGATTGTGCTCTGTAGACCCTTCCCCAGCTCCGTTGTCCTTCTCTGGACACGCTCCAGCACCTTAATGTCCTTCTTGCAGTGGGACCCAAACTAAACACAGCACTTGAGGTGTGGCCTCACCAGTGCCAGGTATAGGGGGACAATCACCGCCTGGTCCTGCTGGCCACACTACTGCTGATACAGGCCAGGGTGCCATTGGCCTTCTTGGCCACCTGGGCACACACTGGCTCATGGTCAGCTGGCTGTTGACCAGCATTCCCAGGTCCTTTCCACCAGGCAGCTTTCCAGCCAGTCTCTAAAAGCAAGGCATTTCCATCTCCTCAGAGTTGCTGCTGTGTTCTCTAGATCCAAATCTAGAGGTGAGATCACACCTGAGGGCAGTAAGCCTGACCTTTTTCTCACTGATCCCATTGCTGGAGTTCCCTTGCTGGCATCTGAGACTTAGCTGTTGATATGCATTCTCCTGTGAGATGAAGAGGCTTGTACAGTCTATCTGTGGGTTCTAACTTTGTTAATGAGTTCTGTGTGACAATAAACAGGAAGAAATCATATGATGAAAACTGTCTTTCAATTTTTAAATTAAAAAACTCCAAGAATTTGTTCTTTAAAACTACCTTAAAAGATCAGGGAGGTTATGCATCTTTGAATGTTAGTTAATGGTACAATTAAAATAGGTCATGTATCCTGGGCTACCTCCTTGCAGTCCCTGAGTATGCATGATGATATAGCCTAAAAGTATTAGACCAAGCCTTTTACCAGTTGGATTCTCTCCATCTCTAAAGGTATATTTTTGAGGAGTCATGAAGTAAAGGAGGCTGTTGTCCATACCTACCTTCATCTGTGGGAACTTTTGTAATGGCTGAGGTAGGGAAAGATCCAAAAGATTATGCCCTGTTAAAGTTGAATGATTTCCAGGAAATTTTACCACTGTTCCCAAATGTTTATTATTGAATGTTATGGTATTTTGTGCAGGTTGCTGTAGTGAAAGCTTCTGGGAGCTGTGTCTTAACTGTATGATAAAAATGTATGCTAAGTGTGCTGACAAAATAAGGTCTAATGGATCTCTCCAAATTTGAACAGTAAGCAAGTAATTATGAAAGGCATATTTTTTTCTGTGCCTCAAATTGCCCATGTAAAATGGGACTAAAAGTGTCCTTTTAGCTCACAAGGTTGTTGTAATCATATGTTTGTTGATGGCTTCGGTATCATAGGGATAAACATTATAGAAATAAGGAGTACCATAATTTTGTCTTCATGGCAGGTTCAAATAATTAAGGTAAGAAGCTGTAGCATAAATAAATACATAAGTGTGGTAAAGGCTTATGCATTGAACAGTAAGAGTAACTAGCCATGAACAACGGGTAAGTATCATATCATTAACTGAGCATGATCATAGAATGAGGTATAGTTCTGAAAAAGCAACAGAATGTTGAAAACCTGGATTTCATGCCTGTGTGGTACATAAACTGAATACAAGGTATAATATAAATATGCCTGTTAAATTTTGACAAATTATAGCTGGTTAGAATGTTCAAAAGCCCCACCAAATCTAGATAGCCTAACTTAGATTAAGCCAGAAGAGGTTTGTCACTTATGAAACTTTCAAGTTTCAGAATACCCCGTGGCTAAAATAATATATTTGGTACTGCTAGAGAAGACGCTTTCTAGAATAGTGCCTGATTAATGATTATTCCATGATCTGTATGGCAGGATTCGTATTTATCTGGTAGGAAATTGCAAAAATTACAGATAAGTACACAGTTGAAGCTTGCTTTGTCTCACCGGGGGAAGAAATGTACAGCTAGTTGTGAGATTTGCTGCTCCTTCCTGGCAGACTGTGGAGACCCAGGCTACTTATTGTCAGTTCTGACATCCTGTTGTATAAAACAAAAGGGGTTTTTAAGGTTAAATGTTTCATTGTGAACTATTGTGCAGGATGCTTGGATGTGAATGTTTTTCATGTAGAATGAGAGACTATAATTGAACTGTCTTCCAGGACCTGCAGGGAGCCTACAAGAAAGGTGGAGACAGGCTATTTGCAAGAACACGTAGTGATAGGAGAAGAAGGAAAGGCTTCAAACTGAAAGTAGGTTTAGATTAGATATTAGGAAGAAAATCTTTGCTGTGAGAGTGGTGAGGTACTGGAACAGGTTGCCCAGAGAAATTTTGGATGCCCCACACCTGGAAGTGTTCAGAGCCAGGTTGGATGGGGCTCTGAGCAACCCAGTCTAGTGGAAGGTGTCCTTGCGCGTGCCAAGGGGGTTGGAAGAAGATGATCTTCAAGATCCCTTCCAACCCAAGCTCTTCTATGATTCTGTGATTCTATGACTATGGAGAATATTTTGACTTTTATTTTTATTTAAAACAATGGTTCTAATGTGATTCCTCTGCAACTGAAAAAGGTAAGAGTTTGGGCTCATTAGGCTGCTTTTCCTACAGAAATAAACCATGCTATTCTTGAATATTTATTTCTGCAGTTTGTATATTTGAAAGAATTTACTTCTCTGACCACAGTAGAATCAAACAGCTGAGGTTGATTCTCTGCTCTAATCCCTTTTAATCTAATGCTCAGCACAAACTGCTCTTCACCATCTTCTAAGGGTTCAGTTCCTGGAAATTTCAAGAGCATGTCTTTGGCATATGACTGCTTATTTCTCAACTTTGTGGTTTCTTTTGGGGATTGGTGCCTCCAGATTATATGCAGTGAATCCTTCCCTGCCCACGTTTGCCTTGCATATAATTCTTTTTGTGTGATGTTGTAATTCTCTTTTGCATCTTTAGTTATATCTTGTGTTTATCAAAATTAAGGTCTGGCTGCTATACCTGTTTGTTCCATAGATACTTATACAGTGTCATTCAGTCACCGAATCCCAAACAAAACTTTCTCTTGATTTCTCTTGCTTATTTTTGTCTGATTGTGGCTAAAAACTCCATATCTTCCACATTTTCTGAATTGAAGATTGTCACTTCTCCAAAAAATCCTTGAATGTCATATGGCTTTCCAATCCCTGTTGGAGAAAACATGCTTGAGTAATATTCTAGTTAGAATCCAGAGCATTTATCTTGGGGACAATTACCAGTTTTCCTGAAAAATGTTTGTTAGTTAGAATAGGGGTTATCTAGTGGATACATACTGGTTCATATGTCATAGCTAATATTTATCTCTTTGTCTAAGAGTTAGCTCCACAAGCATTGCAAATTGAGTGCACAATACCACTATGAGGAATCCATTATGAAATAGATTCCTGTTGTGAACACAGATGTACTGATTGTACTGGAAAATCCAAGTGGTGCCATTATAGTAAAAACATCTGAATGTAAAATGACTGAGTCACTCAGTCATTCTCTGAGGCACAGAAAAAAAGATGCAGGTCTGAAGGCTGATGTCCTTCAGATTGATTCCCGTTTACACAAGTGACAAGTGAATACTCAGTAGATGAGAAAATCAGCTACTCTAAAAATAGTTGTAAGAATCTATCTTTTGAGATTTAAGATAGGTGGTTGAACTGGTTTCACAGGTCTAATGAGTTGTGAGCATATAAGGGAGTGAGCCAGAGGCATCATCAGTCATTCATTCCACATGAAACCAATAATGCATTCTGGGGGGGAAGAAATCACAGAAACCTTCCTGAGGGCTGTTATTCATATCCCTACTGACAGAAACATTTCTGCTCTGTTTTCTTCTCTCTCTCAACTGACACTGTTTATTATGTTATTTTATTTGCTTTGACCAGCCAACATAACTGTTGTTGTTAAACCCATGACAGAAAAAACCAGTAGCTTGAATGAGAAGTAAAGCAACACAATAATCTGATTTAAATTAACATGGAGGTCTTAAAAGAGCTCTGAAGTTATTCTTCTGTTAATTTGAACTGTAAAATGCTTTCAAAAGAAGCAGTGAATATGATGCTTCTACTGTTTATAGAACAAAACTGTGAAAATTACAGTATGGAATTGCCACTGTTCATTTTTGTATTTTTGCTAAAGGGGCATTATGAAGGAATGTCTCTTTCTGTTAAAAAAGTGGTGCACAAGTGGCCTGAACTGCATTTCACTGCCATGAGATTTTGGCTTCAAAGGGACCTTAAAAATCATTGTATTCCAACCCCCCTGGTATGGGCAGGCACACCTTCCACTAGACCAGGTCACTAAGAGCCCTGTCCAACCTGACCTTGAACTCTTCCAGGGATGGGGCATCTGCTTCTCTGGACAACTTGGTCTTGTGCCTCACCACCTTCACAGTAAAGATTTTCTTCCTAATATCAAATCTAAATCTACTCTCTTTCAGTTTGAAGCCATTCCTCTTGTCCTAGCATGTAGTCACAGGCTCTTGTAAAAAGTTCCTCTCCATCTTTCTTGCAGGCTCCTTTCAGGTATTGAAAGACTGAAATTAAGTCACCTCTCGCTTCATTCACACTGGTAGTAATTGAGAGAATTGTCTGTGAGGAATAACTTTGAGTAGAGAATTCAAATACCTGATTGCAACAGGTATTTATTTTTCTATAGACAATGTAATTATGTACATCCAGTAGATAATTTTTTTGAACAAAAGCTTTTAAAATCAGAAAGATATTATCTTTCTTTTGTGCCCTTGCATTTACTTAATGCAGTGAAAAGTGTGTATGTGTAACATTGATGCTGAAGAGCTGCAAAACCAGCAGTAGTGGAATAATTTTTTGAGGGAAATAAAATGTTATTCAGGATTGTTGTGTTGATTCATGTGAAGAAACATGCACAGCTGAAAAAACTATTTCCCCTACCAAGTCACTCTTTAATTCTGTTGATCCTGCATTATATTTTATTGTCTTCTCTGGTTTTTATTCTCCTATTCTGTCTGTATTCCTGTGTCTTGCCTGTTTCTTTTCCAGCTTGGAGTTTCTTATGTGGCCTTTTTAGGCCACATCACTTGAGTGAAAGAAAAGGGTCGTTTGTCTTCTTTCTCCCACAGGGTTTTGCATCCTAAGGAAATAGAGAAATGAACAATTACCTGGGGGTAAGGAGTCGCCAGCTTTTTAAATTCCATTATTGTGATCGTAGTATCAAAAGTTTCTAGAATTGACAGCAACAAGATGCATACACAGTACTTCAGGGTACATACATGGTATAGGGAGTAGGTGATGAAAATCTGGAAGTGAGAGAATACAGGGATTCCTCTGTGTTCCACTGTGCTATTATGACTATATTGGGTAAGATAAAAAGTCCATCTGTCTTATAGTTCTGACTCCAAAATCTGACAAAATTGAATGCCCAGAAAAGGAGAACAGGGCAAGACTATGTGGCAGTACTTTTCCAAATACTCCTGTCTTTGCCATCTGTTTGAGATTCAAGGATTTTTCTGTAATTTGTGACCTGCCATAGATTTTTATTCTATTAATGTGTCCCTTTGTTACATGGGTCTATGTACGTTTTAGCATCTGTAGTATCGTGTTCTAGAATGTTACAGCTTGTCAGTGTGTCGCATGAAGAGCACTGCCTTTTGGTTGTTTTAATACCTCTTAGTTCTTCTATAGCATTAAATAGTAAATGTGGTCTCCTCTTCTCTTTGAAAAAAAATTGGCATAACTTTTCATGGTCGTTTTCACAGTTATAGAATGCTTTCTCTGCTGCTATACCTTGAAATGCAGCCCGATGTCAGTCTTGAGGATGGTAAAGTAATATGTTTATTTCAGTCTGTGCTCTCTGCAGCTTTCCAGGGACCTTTCCACATAATCTTTTATAGATGACATTCCAGTAATCTAGCTGGAAAGTACAGCACATAAATGGTCTTGCCTCCTCAAAGACACTTTTGATAGTACACCAGACACAGGTAAAATAAAGCACTTTACGCTGGCAGTGGTGTTTAGTCCGGGATTTTGGAAGCTATTCCAGATTGTAAACCTTTCTGAGTAAGGACTAAAACAAATGAGTTTGTCAGCAAGGATTGCTTCTGTTTTATTTGGGCTCATTTTACATAACATTTTTAATTCTGCAGGAGTTTGTGTGTGTGTATTTGCATGATTTTATTAATAAATGTGTAAATTATTTACAGAGGTATCAGTAATTAACATTTCCCAGCATCGTTCTTTAGAGTAACACCTTTGCCATTTGTAATAATTTTGAGTGGAATGCTCCATATTTTTCCTATTTCAAACATGTATTTCAGACATTATTTCTTCTTTTGCTCCTGCTTTGTTTCAAAGTCCCCTCATTTCTGAATATGCAGCCTGTGTTCAAGATAGTCTTGTAAATGGCTGTGTAACTAAATCCAGTAGGTTCCAGATCAAATATCAAAATTTAACAGTCAACTAAAGTGTTTGCTTTACAGCCTTAGATAAAGCTTTTATAATTTCCAGTAAAATCTGATCTTTGGAGGTATGACGGAGTGGTCAGCGTTCTGAAAATTTCTTGCACAAGCTTGGTAGAAAGCAGAAATTACATTCAGTGGAGATACTGTTCACAGTGTGTGTGCTCTCCTTGCTCTGAACACTGAACTGACTGGATCAAACATATCCAGTTGTTACCTATTAGAAGACTGCAAGAGGTGAGATTAAAGTTTCTGAAAATTCCTTCTGATTGCTGCTGGATGCTAAAACTGAGATAAAGAAAACTAATTTCAGTCTTCCTCTTGTTTTTTGTATAACATACAACATAAACAGAAAAATGCTCACTTTAGGTATGAAGAAATGGAAAAGTGGTTTGGGATAGGAGCAGAGCAAGACAGAGATGTGTTAAGGAGGCAGAGTCAGGATTACTTACTAGTGCTTCAACGCACTTTTGTTCACAGCCCAGAAATTAATATGGGTCCCCAGAATCTTTGCTCTTCTAGTCTGTAAGAAAAATAATCAGATATTCCTGCTATTAACTTTTGTTCTCCCAGGCCAAACTGGCATATTAACACAAAAGGTAAGAGTCCATTACTCTTGCTGTCTTAGTACCAGTGAAGCTCTTTACTGATGCAAAGAAAATCAAGATTGTTCCTTTTGAGCTGTTTATGTTGTCTTCCTTTTTAAACATGAAGGAAATTGTGTAAAAGCCGAATTATAAGAATGTAAGATTACCAATCAGTTAAAGTTGCCTTTCCGACCTCTAAGAGCCTTCTTTGTATGATGAATTACAAAATTTTGATTATGCTATCGTATTCTATTTTTACCTGACATCATCATCTGTGGGATAAATAGTGGTCTCCAGGGAACTAGTACTTCCATACCAAGGAAGTCTGTTGTTTCTAGGGGCCCCTGTAGAGCTTAGCGACTGCAGCAACTGGGAAGTGCAGTGTATAGGTCAGGGAACTGGAGAAATAAAAAGATCTGCTCATAAGAAAGCGTGACATCGTCATATGGAATGACCTTCTTGCCCTGTCACTGTTGCAATGACCATGTTGAACAAGGTACTTGAATAAAAATTTTCTCTACTGTTCTTTGAACACTTCCAGCTAACTCTTCATTTGTATAGCTGGAGTTTATTTGCAACTGAAACATTTGCAGCTACTGCTGATTTTCGTGTCTTAGATTGGTCAGTTGAAGTCATTGTTCATTATTTCTTGTAACTTTCACTTTAATATCTCATTGCCTCATTCTTCCCCCTGTAAAATGAGACTGTGAATGTTATCTAATCTCGTGTTTGTATTAAGACTATTGTATTTTGCAGTTTGTAATACCCTTAAAAAACTGGTAGAATACAGGTGAGGCTGTAACTCTTCAGTTAGAGGTTAAGAAAAGTATCCAAGTGTGAGGGAACCTACTGAGGAGCACATCATAAGAGTGTGCAAAAGCATGATGCTGGCAGTTTCACCCTACCTTGTTTCTGATGAAGAGTCACAAACATTAAATGGCACAAACTAGTTGAAAATTTTTGGTTTAAAGTCTCTTAGTATTTTGGGCACCTTTCTCCAAAGTTAGAGACCTCCTTTAAAATACATAAGCAGCTTTCACTGCAATAACCATGTCCCCATTACACAACTAGAAAATGATGTTTGTATTGCAAAATCAAAATTATTTGCTGTCCAAGCAAACAGTACACCTGGGAATGTAATAGGAAAGATTTTGAAATTATTCCTAAGTTTTTATTACAAACAAATTTTCCATAAAGAGTGTGTGTTTCAGTTAAATAAGTTTAAGATTGCCCTGTTACTTGGAGATGATAATATTTGAGGCTGAGGAAAGGCTGTAAATATGTTGAAAAAATAATCTCCTGCTGACAAAATTTAAAAGTAATAATGAGGGTGCTGAAAGTGTGTGTGTTTGTGTGTATATCCATTGCCATAATGTGATAGAAAAGACTGCTATTCTAGGATCACAAATAAAATTAAAAATCTAGATGAATAGTCGAACTTGCAGCCAGTGCAAGCTGGAGCTATTTGTCATTTTTGAAAAACATTGAGCATGCCCAGTGCTAAGTGGTACCTCACAGCATCCACTGTATGGATGGTTTGGCAAATTGTGAAGAATACCAAAGGGATATACAATAAAGCCAGTCTTAAGCAGAAATTACTGGTTTTTTTGTAGGCATATTAAAGGCTCCTTCCTTAGTCCTAGGGGCAGATTTAATGGGTGTAATAGTCTTTTCATGACTGCCTGTTGAGGTCTTTTAAAATGGGTCATTCACTGATAGCAGTTTTAAATGGCTTTGCTTTATCTCAAAAAATGAGATTTTTTCTTTCAGGTTTTCCTCTTGACCTTCTTGCATTCAGTGACGTTCCTCTGAGAGCTATCCTGATGTTTTCCAATTTGGAAGTATATTTCAATACCTGTGGGAAATCTTGAATATCAGTTTAACATTTGTAAGACTCCAGTAGCATTAAGTTGGTGGTGTTGATGCTAACAATTTATCTCCTCATTCTGTCTTTTTTGCTCTCTTGCAGTACTGTGTGGAGGAGAGGAGAGTTTCTTGTGTGCCAGTGGGATCTGCATCCCAGGGAAACTGCAGTGTAATGGCTACAATGACTGTGATGATTGGAGTGATGAGGTCCATTGTAGTAAGTTTCTTAAACCTTACAGTGTTCTGCTGAAGTACTGAATCCAATCAGGGAAACCTGGAAACTGAAGCAGGCTATCAGAACGGGGCAGGAACTTTGCATATATTGACATTTGGACTCTGTCAGTTGCTGTGGACCATGTTTAGTTTTGCTCATTCAGGCCACAGCATGTGCTTTTGATCTATCCAATTCTATGCCTTGAGGCAGATATTCTGTAGGGGGTTATGTGGAAATTAGGAGTATTTGTTTTTTTTGGGTTTTTTTAATGGATCAATAGTATGCATCAGAAAGGAGCACTTGTGATAATCAGCTGCATACTGTTAGTTGTAGCTTTATCCTGGTCCTTGGCACTGATTTTAGAGTATATGCAAGACCATCTGTTTAGAAAATTGTCTTGGTCTCAAACCTGGATCTGATTTATTTAAATTAATCCCAGTATGTGCTGCAGTAGAATATACATATGTGATAGCCTCATTTTTTATTTACTTGACTGTGGTAGAGCATATTTTTAGCGCTCTTATGTGTTCTTCTGTGTTAGCAAAACACCTTGGACTACAAACACCTTTAGAAAAGCTGAGCAAATGTACCATAAGAAAACAATGAGAAGGGGAAAAGAAAAAGAACAAAGGAAAAATATGGAAAAATTACTAAATAGGGACTATAGCAGGACATTATGCCACAAAACAGGATTTCTCATTCAGACTTTGAAAAATGTTAGACTTTGCAGTTTACACTCAACTCTAAAGATTTGTTCTTATTAGTGATTTAAGAGCCTGAGCATTCCAAAAGCTGCTTTTAAGGAAGTTGTTGTTAGATATTATCTGAGATACTCCAGGGAATAAATGAGGACAGCAATTTCCTCCTGGTCTCAATATGATTGAGGTTAGAGCTTGCTTTTCCTTTAATAGCCTACAATTCATTTAGTGGAGGTTGAGATAATGTCTGTTATGTAAAAAGTATTGTATGTTTTTATTTTCCACTTTTTCCTGTCAGCGTTAGCTTTAGATTTAAAGTGAGCTCAAGAATTTTTAAATACCTATGAGACTCTGGCTCTCAAGTTCCATTAGAAATGGGAAAAGAAGAAATTAGTAATAAAAGAATAAATGTATTGTATGTCTTGAAAAAACAAGCATAAGTTTCATGAGCTGAGATTACCTTTGAAAGGACGCCTGTCTGTTTAATGACACAGGGTTTATATGCAGAGGATGTCTTTCATTAGGATGCTCCGTAAGAGCTGAGGACAGGGTGTGGAGGTCAAATAAGGCTTTCTTGAATTACATAGCAGAAAGAGCAAAACTGAAGGAAGACCTGTTAGCCTGAAAGCTTGTCTGATAATAGATGCTGTGTTTCTTGCAGTCCTTGCTCCTCTCAAAGTCTTAAGTCACCTCATTAAATTACAGAATAGGTTGCTCAGAATCCCACCCAACCTGACCTTGAATGTTTCCAGGAATGGACTATCTACCATTTCTCTGGGCAACCTGTTCCAGTGTTTCACCATCCTCATGGTAAAAAATATATTCCTTATGTCTAGTCTAAATGTACCCTCTTTTAAAATTATTACACCTCGTCCTATAGCAACAGCCCCAGCTAAAAAGTCTGTCCCCATCTTTGTTATAAGCTCCTTTAAAATGCTGCAAGGCCACTCTTTCTCCAGGAGAAACAGCCCCAACTCTCTCAGCCTTTCCTCAAAGGAGAGCTGTTCCATCCCTATCATCATTTTTGTAGCCTTGTCTGGACCTCTTCCAACAGGTCCCAGACTTTCTTGTGCTGTGGGACTTAGAGCTGGATGCAGCACTGCAGGTGGAGCAGAGTGGAGCAGAGGGACAGAATCACCTTCCTCATCTTTCTGGCTGTGCTGCTTCTAATGCAGCCCAAGATACAATTGGCTTTCTGGGCTGCAAGTGCACATTGCTGAGTCACGTCCAGCTGTTCATCTACTGGTTCCCCCAAGCTTTTCATGGCAGGCCTGCTTTCAATCTGTTCATTCCCTGGCCTGTGTTGATACCAGGGTTTGCCCTGACCCAGGTGCAGCACCTTGTACTCGATCTTGTTAGACCATGAGATTCCCACTCACCCACTTCTTGAGCTTGTCCAGGTCCCTCTGTATGGCATCCTATCCTTCAGGTGTGGCAACCACACCACTCAGCTTGACCTCCACACCATCTCCCCATCCCATTTGCAATTTTGCTGAGGGTGCACTTGATCCCTTCATCTATGTTACTAATAAAGACATCAAATAACACCGGTCCCAGTACAGAGCCCTGAGGGACAGCACTGGTCAGTGTTGTCCTTTGGAATTCTGAGCTATTCACCCTTGGGATGCGATCATCCACCCAATTCCTTATCCACCAAACANGGTGTGGCAACCACACCACTCAGCTTGACCTCCACACCATCTCCCCATCCCATTTGCAATTTTGCTGAGGGTGCACTTGATCCCTTCATCTATGTTACTAATAAAGACATCAAATAACACCGGTCCCAGTACAGAGCCCTGAGGGACAGCGCTGGTCAGTGTTGTCCTTTGGAATTCTGAGCTATTCACCCTTGGGATGCGATCATCCACCCAATTCCTTATCCACCAAACAGTCCACCCATGAAATCCATCTCTCTCCAATTTAAAGAGTAGGATGTTTTGGGGGTTCGCCCAGACCCATGTGCAGCAGGTCCTTCTGGACCCATAAGGGATCAAACCCGCCACCTTGGCTTTATTAGCACCATGCTTTAACCAGCTGAGCTTATCTCAGGGTCAAGTTGTTGAATGCAAAAGATTCACCAGGCTTCATTTGTGTTTAGTGGAGTATAGAATAGGAATTTGTATTTAATTTTATGAAAATGGGGATTTTCCCATCATTTATAAAATTTAAGTTGAGCCTTTTACAAGTGGCTACTGCCCGTCTTACTCGAGTAACCAACTACACTATACTAAACATTATTGCCAATATCTTGAAGAAAATGTATATTAAGGCTTTTCGACTTTCATCAAGTGAATCTTATTTCCCTGCAATGAAGTGTGTATTCTTTTTGTTTACCCTGTCTGTGTGGGCCTGTGAATTGTTTACCCTGAAGGACACTGCAGCAGCTTCAGAGGTAAGAATGTAAACAGGAATGAGGGTATGAATGGAAATTAAACAGTAAATTAACCCAGAGGAAATAACATAGAAAAAGATAGTTTTGTTCCCTTTGCAGGAGGAGCAGTGGAAGAAACACAGAAACTGTCAGAGTTACAAACTGATCAATAAAATTAAAGGTTGCCAGACTACTTCACGCTGTTGCATATTCAAAACAAGTAATGTTTAGAATTTACTCTCAGCTGGGTATTGGTTGGCTTAAGGGAAGCAAGAACTTAAATATTTTCATTTAGTGTAGGGTTTTTGTTATTCCCTGTTTTATGAATAATGGTTTTTTTTGAAGCTAAATTAACTATTGAGTACACAGCTCATGGCTCAGCCATATTATTTTACTTCATATCCTGAAGCACTTCCTTTGCACTATGGTTTAAATTCTTTTTGGACTATCTAAGATAATATGAAACTTGTAGACAGCATTAATACTTCTGTGGGAGAAGGGGAGGAAGTGACTCATGTTCAAGTTACAGAGTTTTGTTTTACCCAGGAGGCAAAACATTTGGTTGACATTGATCTGAAGGGGTAGAAGCCCCACTGCACTTTTTGGAAGAGTTCTGCACCCTTCAGTGTGTAACATCCTTAGAAGGACACCCTGCTTTCAAAGTGGAACCACTGTGCAATCATGAACACAGGAATCACATGCCAAGAGGAGAGAAGGAGCATGATTCCGTTTTTCAGTGGTTGATCATCTCAGAAGAAAGGAGGCACTTTTGTTCCAGGCCCTGCCTTTCAAGCTCTCTTCCTCTGTTTTCTAGGGAAGAACTCATTTAAAATGCCCACATATCCAGTAAGAATGAGCACAAAGGACTTCCTTGGTTCCAGTGGCATAGCTTCAACAGGAAGGAAGGATTGTCCACCCAGCTGTTCTTTATGTTGGCATTCCCCCTGAAAAACTAGAGGTCAGGAAAGAGCCTAGAAGAAGTCAGTGAAACTGTTACCCACTTCCTACTTGTATGCTTGAAATCAAAAGTTATTACTGATAGGGACCAGACACCACAAACCCTTATTTCTCTTCAACCCACTTAACTACGACGTAGATTCCATGTTTTTATTAAACCTGATATTATTCAAGTATTATGGTTATTCTCAGAGAATATTTGGCAGGTTTTACTGAGGCCTCCAGTCATGAAAAAATGGTTAAACCCACTTAGGGCTGACAGTGATAAGAATTCCTTGATGAGAAGGCACCAGGCCAAATCTGAGCTCCAAACTGTGTTAAGCGTAAAGCTCATTTGAAACCAATGTAAGATCGAAGGCAGGTTCAAAAGTAAGGTCTAGGGGTGTTGGTTGTGCTCTTAGAATCTTCAGCTCCACTTAATAGCCACGTCAAGTACTCAGGATTGTCCTAGTAATCTACAATGGTGAGAACTTTACGTGTATGAATTAGTTAAACATTTAGGTCCCTATGTGCAACCAGAGCGCTCTCTCCTTATGGTATTGATCAAAAAAACAGCTGGTAGGGGGGAGTAAAAATTTCTAAAAACGGCTTTTGATTTTTCATATCCTTCTGGATTAGATTCTCATAAAATGGTACACACCAGTATTAATGCAGACCTGTACATTGTAGGGTATCTTTAGCTAATCTTGTGTGTAGTCAGTACATTCCAGAGTTCAAAGTTTCTATGAATGTTCCAATATAACTTTAACATTTCACATACATTTGTTTTGTAGACTGCAGTAATGATGTATTTCGTTGCGACACAGGAAAATGCCTCAATTATACCTTTGTTTGTGATGGATACGATGACTGTGGAGACCTTAGTGATGAACAAAATTGTGGTAAATGAAAGTTAATGTGCTTTTCTAAAGTCTTTAAGATGTCAGGATTGCCTAAGCCGGTAATCCTTTTCCTTAAACTATTGAACGAGTAATATACCCTGCTCTTACTCTATTTGAACAAAGTTAAAACAGCTCACAGATTCTATGTGCAGTTTGAAAAGGTTAAAGGAGAGTTCTGGGTCAATCCAAATCTTGAAGGGTTTGGTATTTTTAAGAAATACTGCTATTTTTAATTTGCTTTAAACTAATTCCAAAAGATGTTATGGTTGGTGCCTTGCTAGCTTGACTGGATTTAACTGAGAGTAAAGCAAACTGTGAGAGGGTACACACTGGTGGTGCCAACTGTTTTATAGCTGAACTGTTTTTACATTAGATTCATAGTGAAGTTGTATGTTTTGATTATCAAATTCTGTTTCTTTCAAATTCTGTTGTCAATCAGCTTTGCATGTTCTGACTCATGAAACTTATCTACCTACTCTATGTGTCTACTTACACTTGACTTCCATAGGAGAAACAAAGAATTTTTGCCATTAAAAAAGAATAATCCAAGCATGTAAATATTGGAAAACTTAGAAAGCCTTATTTTTACTAACTTTTGGTCCTGTTACTACACCTGAGAAAAATTATGTTTTCCAAAATAATTCTTTAACAGTTAAAATATTATTTCTTACTTTTTTCCCTTTGCTTTTCTAAGGAAAAACACAAAGAATATGAAAACTGACAATCAAGGCACATTTTTTTTCTGAGATTTGTTTTATATTTCTTCTCCAAATTAAGCACACTCCAAGATCTTTCAATATTTTCTTGTCAGTTTTGGTTATTTAGTGGGTTTTTTTAATAAATAATCTTTGTTTAAAGGTGATTTAGATCTTCTAAACATTAATCTGTCTCCTATGTTTCCTACCTTGACATAGATTTTTCTCTATACAATTTTTAAAATCTAAGATTTTGTACATGCTATAATTGGTTTTCGTACCAGATTTGGAGGACTGGACTGTGTCTGTTCTCTCTATATATTTTGGTTTAAAGCCAGCCTGCTCAACAGAGTGCTCTTCTTTATTTGTACATTCGGGTAAAAAGAGTAAGATGAAAATCGGAATAATTTCTTTGTAGATAATTCTTATAGGAAATTCCAAATACATGCAAAAAATATAGTTTCTGAATTTGAGAAACATTTATTTAAATGTCTTAGTAAAAAGATAAATGCAGGAAGTTATTTTCTCTGATGAAAATGTTAGTTAACTTAAAACCATTCCATGAGATGGTAAGCCAGATCTTCTAATATGCTTAGCAAATCTTAGAAACTTGTTTATTTACAAATGGTCACAGCTGTGCACCTGAGAGAAGGAATGAGTGCATCACTATGCAGGCAATACAATTAAGAGTATATGTAACTACCATCTGCAAATACAGAAAATCTCTTCATATAATTTATTAATGCAAAATGGCTCATTAATAAGAAGATTAGCTAATAAGCACAGAACAATTGATCAGTAATATAAAATATACAAATGGTAACTTAGCATCCTTTCTTTTTCTTCAAATTTGCATTTTATGTAGATTGTAATCCAGTGACACATCATCAGTGTGGAGATGGGAGATGTATAACAGCTGATTGGGTATGTGATGGTGACCATGACTGTATAGACAAATCAGATGAGATCAATTGCTGTAAGTTCCCTTAATCTCTAAATTATTTTTTCTTTCTTTAAAAACTAACAAAAACAAAAAAGGAAGATATCTAGTGTACTCACTTGTAAGGCAAAACTATAAACTTATTTAATTTCAGAAGTTCACACTTGACAAATGTCCGTTCTTGGTAGACAGCTGTGGCAAATTAAACATTTGTTGCCTTTGTTGAGAAGTAAAGCATTGCTTTGTGTTTTGGCTTCTTGTTAATTACAGAATAAGTTTTTGTTAACTATAATGTTCCACTATATGAGTAAAAACTGTGTGAGTTTTTTTCCCTTGGAGAAGCTAAGACTTCATCTCAGCCTGTTGCTAATACCTGACACTTACAGTTTCAGTCTCAGTAGTTGAAGATCAGTGCAGCTGTAGCTATTGACAAATTAGCTGACACAATGAAAAATGCCTCGTGATCTTCAGTGCTAAGCAGTGTCATCAGCTCCTCCTAAAACAACTTCAGTATAACGTTCAAATAAAATGCAGAGTTTCATGATGCTAAATTGATCAGAGCATTGTCTTTTTAAATATTTTTTTTTTCTCCCTAGCATGTCACAGTCAAGGTCTGGTGGAGTGCAGAAATGGGCAGTGCATTCCTAGTGCGTTCCAGTGTGATGGAGATAATGACTGTAAAGATGGAAGTGATGAAGAAAACTGCAGTGAAAGTAAGGATATGCCTCATTTTACTCTCCTTACTAAACCTGCCATTGACTGCTATGTTCTGCAGTGCCTTTAGCTAAAGCTGTCTGACAAGCGACTTCCTTTACCTTTCAAATAAAACTGGCTAAGGCTGGCTGGTGTGTGGTTTCACACAGGCATTTAGAAGCAGACTTCTTTCATACTTAAAAATATAAAAAAAGGTGAAGAAGTGGTGGTGATATTTAGCATAGTATTTAGTTATCTTATGCAATCATCTGTAACTTGGAGCAATTTTTTGGAGCAATGAGAATCTACTATTATGGGAATTAGTGTCATTTGAGGGGGAATTTTCTCATTAAAATCCTTTTTTTTTCATCAGAACTTGGGAATCAGAGAAAGAATGTTTTCTGTAAGTAAACTGAAGATTTAGTGTGACTAAGGAAAAATATATGAGAATGTAAGTTTTCACAGCTACTTGATAGCTGTCTTATGATGGACTCTATGAGAGAAGAGGAAACTGTGCAATGTCTTGAGCCCCAGAACATGGTTTCCCAAAGATACTCAGAAAGCAATGCTGTCATGTTATGATGGTTTCAAAATTTGAAGGTATTTTTCACATGTAATTCTCTTATTCCTGCTAAGGTATAGGTTCAGATTGCAGCCTTTCCTTCAAAGCAAGAATTATTAATGTCTTTCTTTTATGACTCTTATTTTAAAGAAATTAAAATAGTTAACTTCATGTAGAAAGCTAGTGCTGGCAGATGTAATAAGACAGGCTATTTAATTATTATTAGAGTAGAAAAGACCTGTTATCAGAAGACGAATACACAGTGTGATTATATAAGCCTCATTTCTTTAGGAAACCAGTCTAAAAGTAAATCCTTTCACAAGCATGTTACTCAGTCCCTTCTGTTCATAGAAATTCTTGGGATCTTCCTCCTCCAATTTAAATACTTCCATTCCAAAAAAAACCTGAGAAGCTGAAACACAGAAATTATCATATTCTTCGTCACTATTAATGTTGACATTATAAAAAGGTCTTCTGTGGAATATCTTCTAGTTCTGACTGTGGCAATCTAAAAACCCAGGAACAAGTTTTTGTCCTCGGTTCTGATGGTGCACTTTCGCAAAATGTTCAGTTTTTATTCTTCTTTCTTGATGTCCAATCTCAGTCTTACTCTATTAATTCTTTTATCCTCCATTTCTCTTGCATGATGGGCTAAAAGTCAGTAATGTGTTTTGTTTTCACTGGTTTTTTTCCCCTTCTGATGTTGAAGCAATGGTTAAAAATCTTTTTTTGTTATGATGAACAGGTTTAGGTTAAAATATTCAAGCAGTAGTATGGGGTCATAATTACGTAGTCAGTGATCTCACTACATGCTAAAAGATCTTTCTGCTTGGCATTATACTGCAGAGCTTTTAAATACAAACATTTTCCTTGTTTGTATTATTAATTCTTCAATGTTCAAAAGTTCTATCCAGTATTTTGCAGTACTCTGTAGAGCAAAATTCTTTCTTTATTCAACCATATGCCATCCATCCTAATTTGCATGACAATATGTTGGCAGAATTTGGACTTCATTAATCTTTAGTTCCTTACAAAGTCCATGTAAAAGCAAGGCAGAGTTCTTGTTTGTAAGTTCCTATTGTATTCCTTATATATTTCGTTGTTTCCAGCAACTGCAAAAGATGTGGTAGGACATTCACTAATTACAAAGACTTCTCTGCTCTACAAATCAAGTAAAATAATTTGGATATGTCCATCAGAGTCAGTGAAGTTAGGGCTAATGCAGTCAGGAGTATAAGTTTTGTTATAAATACAGTAAATACATAAAATCAGCATAGAAATTTGAGGTCGAGGTGTAGTGATTTCCCCTTGCCTGTATAAGGGTACAAGGACCTTGTGTCCTAGCACAAGCATATCCATTCAGAGATTACAAATAAGCGTTGCTTCATCTCTGTCTGGGTGAGAAAAGTGGTCTCCTTCACTACATACCTTAAGGAAATTTAAGGTAAGCTATCTATCTATGAGTACTGCTCCTATTCATTTTGTGCCAGTAGAAATCTAATAAAGAGATACTCATGGATGCTTCTGTGATCTCTTCAAATGACAGGGTAGAGCGGGTTTGTAGAAATTCAGCACTAGTTATGCTAGGATCAAAAGAATCTACATTGTAGCACAGAGATTTTTAAAGTGTTGATAAACTCTTCCAATGTGGGATAGGAAGGAGTTGGAGCAAACTTTAAAAAAAATTTTAATGTAAATATTTGGGATAGCTTTAGAAGTCAAAAGGCTTTCCCTACCTTTCAAGTTCCATTTTGCAATCAGATGCAACTGTTAAGTAAGATAGTCAATTGCTATAGCAAAAAAATTACCTCTATTGCTTCAATATATAGCATGTGGGAAAGGAACTAAATCCACATAATTCTGATAGATATGACTAAATTGTCAGTTCCTTTAGACAAGATTGTTGTCAAGGTTATTGAAATTAGATCTTTCTTCAGCACCCTCTGTATGTCCAGTGGAGGGATGAATGATTAATGTTCATGGGCAGTAGTGCAATACAAACACTAAGTAATCCGGGCAATAAGCTATTTTAAACAGGATAAGATGATAAACACCATCTATTTAATCTCTCTGTACAGAATAGTAAACTAAATTGGTTTTGCACATGGAAGAGAGAATTTAATGATTTGGAAAGTAGTAATCACAACTATGAGAAAGAGAGAAGTCCAGGGATTTGTCAGATAAAGTAACTACCCAGGTAGTGTGCTCAGAAACTTCTGATGATGTGCTGGTTTTATTTATTCTGAAGTCCGTCATTAGGACCATAGCATTCTTGGATTTCTTTCTGTTGTTGTCTGTTTCTTAACCAGTTGAAGGAGGACAATAAAGGTCTGATGATCTTTCTTTGGGATGTCTTTTATTGTCAACCAAAACACCATAAAATGAGAAGCAGATCAACTGAATGACATTGAAGAATAATTCACAGAGGGTGTTCTCTTTCAGCTAGAACCTATTGTTCTTTTCGAAATGCGATTTACATGACTTTTCATACTCTGGTTGAGTGTTACGGTAAATGTCTTTCAGAGATCCATACCTCTCATTCAGAAACTGGGATATAAATTTTTTATATTGAAGAGAGGGGTAAGAAAAGTGAGATCTGAACAGTGTTGCACACTTTTCTTCCTTACACCACATCCTTACTGCACTTGAAATGCTGTTGGGTACTAACTGAACTATGTAAAGGAAATACTTAATTTTTATGTAAACACTACTTTCTCCTTACAGTCCAGTCATTTTTATTAGTCTGGTACATAATTTGGAAAGTACGTTTCTATTTCCCTCAGATCAAACCCTCTGTCAGGAGGGAGACCAGAGGTGCTCTTCCTGTCCTGATTCCTGTGGAGCTTCTCCCTGTGAGATAAGAAACAGCCAGGCAAACTGCAGTAAGTAGGTCATGTGCTTCCTATGTCACTCTTTTAGGGTGTTTTAGATTATAATGAGGATGAGGGGTAGGACACAGTAAGTAATACTTTAATCTTCTAGCTAATACACATGTCTAGTGATTAAGCTTTGAAAAGGGCAATGTTCAAACAAATGTGTCAACAAAACTCTTGATTATGGATGTACTAGGATTTATAACATTTGACATTGACGTATTTTAATTTTATCTTCTATGAGTTTTTTGTATTTTCTTCATGGGTGTTTACCATTGCACTTTTTCTTAGCATTTAATGACATTCAGTGTCTATCTAAAGTAAACAGCATAGTGTAAGTGTAAAGCAGAAGATATTTATTTTCAAAATAAAAACCCCATGTTACTGTATTTAGTAGTCAGGAGAACTTCTAGACTTTACGAAGGAATAATTTTGGTATTTAAACTGGAAAAACTATTTATTCCTCTGACCAATACATATTGTAGAGTATCAGGGTCTTCAGCTCTGTGTATCCTCATATCTGTGTGCTGTACTATACCACTCCATGCAAGGTTCCTGTACTAATTGTGCACTTGCTTCTGAATAGCTGTTTTTCTCAATTGTGCAATACAGCAAAGTGAACAGGTAATCAATAGAAAGATATTTGTCTGTGTTTTGAAAGTGGGGCAGAACTGTATTAAAAATTACTCAAAGTTAATTAAAACTTAGTGTTGTGTTAATACAGTCACATCAATTCAGGTCACCTTGACACGTGGGCAGACTTGGATTCACTTACAGACTATTTCTACACAATTCATATGTAATTGTTCTGTGGTGCAATTATCTCTGCAAGGTATGCTTCAATACTATATGGTAGCTTGTGTGGATGATATTATTCCATTTAGAATGGAATGGACATGGGAAGGTCAACTAGTACAAACTCCATATTCTCTCTAGAGTTGTGACTATCACCTTCAAGTGTCTGAGACACTACTCATGCCAGGGCCTTTAGATGCTGATAAAGTAAAACTATGACATATTTTATAAAACAGAAATGCTTTACATGTGCTTCTATCAATGCTTTGCCTAAGTTTTTGTGAAGGAATACTCTTATGAACCATGTTTAGCATTAGAAGGAGGTTAGGTAACACCTTTGGTCAACGAGCCCGAACTCCTGATCAAAACAGTGCCAATTAAGTTATGCTGCCCATGAAGTTGTGCAGCTGAGCAGCTCTGTCCTTAAGTACAGAGATTCCACAGTCTTTCTGAGAGATCTGTTTTACCATTAGGGCACTTCCATCATAAAAACCTGCTTTCCATATAAATAATTTGAATTCTCTTGTGTCTTTTGCCTCTCATCCTATCCCTGCGTGCTTCAAAGGGTCTGATTCCATCTAATTTACACCTTCCCATTAACTGCTAAGAGCGATAAGATCTCCCCTTAAAGATGATCTTCAAGGCTTCTTCCAACCCAAACCACTCTATGGTTCTATGATTTTTGACATGTAATACTTGAATTCTAAAACAATGTTCCTATGCCATATTATGAGAAATCCAACAGCTTTTTGGTGAAGATGTTTTCTCAACATATTATGGGCAGCCCTCTGTAGTTCTCAGCAGGAGTAACACATAACCTGAACTAGTCTTCTGGATCATCTCTCTTTCTCCTTTTCTGGTCCAGTGAGTATATAAATTTTTATACACAATGGAACAGCAAGACAGTTTGGTGTGTCCGGGGAGACACAATAAAGACGCTCTTACACCTGCCAGGTTCAGCAGAAAGGAGGAAATGGAATTGATTTATTTACATTATCTCATTCTTATACACGTCCCAACTCCACAAGGGATTGGAGAGCATGTCACTTCCTTCTCCATCCCACTGGAGAAGAAAGGTGCTCATCAAAGTTGTTATATCACAAAAGGAATGAAAAACAGAAAATACCGTTAAGTAAACACTGGCTATTATTTACATAAAACTGTGTGAAAAGAATCTAATTCCAAGGTTAAAAACAGAAGGCTTACAAAAATCCAGGGCAACAGTTTGGGAGAGATTTTTCTTACGTGACATCTGGAACTACTATTGTCTTATCCATATTATTTTTGTTCTTCGTGTTTTGACCAGAGTTATTTTGTCTTTGGCAAGAAATGAGAACTCTCATAGAAAATTTTAGTTTTGACAAAGCAGTACTTTTGGGCCTAGATAACTATTTGATTGAAAAATTACAAAGTGTAGGCCACATTTCCCAGTATGGAATATGATGGATGTTCTCCCTATGTGATAATATCAGATTGGTTTAGACTGGTGTTATAATGTATTTACAACATAGTTAGGATAACAGAATGGATATCTGAAGGGAGAGTGTAAAGAAGACAGGGCTCAGTGACAGGATGGGAGGCAATTGGCACAAAATGAAACACAGGAGCAATAGTGAAGCTCTGACCATAAGCACGTTTTTACTGCAAGTGTGACTGGACACAGATTGCTCAGAATGATTGTAGAGACTCCAATGGATAGAGCAAGTTAGTAATAAACACAGAAAGATATTAAATCCAGGCATAGTCTATGTGGTAATATCTTGGTTTGTGGGGTTTTTTGTTGGCTTGATTTTTAATTTTGTTGTTTTAGTTGGGGTTTTTTTAAAGTTTAGGATAAAAGATGCAATGAATTTTATTCCTTGTTCCCCACTCATTAGGTTGTACCCGCACGTATTATACGAAAGGGAGTAGCAGGACCTCTTAAACTGTAGGACAGACTCAGAAGTAAAGACTAACCTTTGGGTTACTTGAAATGATTCAGATGTTCCCCTGGAGCATATGTTCTGTTTATTACTCTGCAGATTGCTGGGAATTACATGTCAATGTTACTATTTTTAAACCTATAATGACACTTTTATGCATAACATAATAGAAGCTTTCTAAACACAGAGTGAAAATTGTACTCATATTGAAAATATGTGAAGAGCTATCCTCCAGCAACATTTCAGTGGACTAGAATTTTTTCCAGAATTCACTGAAACCCCTATAAATATGAGGTGTAGTAAAGGAGAGTGGTATATGTGCATTTCAACTTTTTGATCTTGAACAATGTTATTTTATACAAACACTTAGAATATTGCATGTACTTTTGTGTTCATCCTGAAATACTGAAGAACATGTAAAGTTCTGTACGCATCAAAGAAAATATGTTTCCTAGCCAAAATCAAAAGATGAGCCCAAACTGATCTGGGCATCTCAGGCAAAAGTGTGGAAGGATAAGGGTGGTTCATCATGAAGAAAGGAAATGGCAGTAATGTGAAGAGAATTGTTAAAGTCATTGAACCTCATATACCCCAAAGATGTGACTAAGTGGTTTGAGGCAACAGAAATAGTTCAGTATTGGTAGTATGCCAGGATTTAGCAGTGAGGAAAAGCTGGATGTAAAATGAGCTTTGTGATCATCAGATTAGAGGTAAACACTAAAAGAAGTTAAACAGCAAATGCCAGACCAAGAAAGAGTGCCCAGTTGTGCTGATCAGCTGAATAATTGACTGTTGGATCTTCTTTCAGCTTCCTCTCAAAGACACAGCTATGGGATGACACAGTTGCCACACTGTACTAGCAACTGATTCTAGCAACCGGTTAGCAGACAATATTAATCATATTAAGTTATGTTTGCTCCCAGAATAGGCAAATGTATGATTTTTTTTTTACTTTTGAATAGTATACTTTTTCACGGAAAACTTTCTCATATATCCAGAGTAAATAAGTTTAAATAATTTCACAGTCATTGCTAAATAAATTCACATTGCTAAATAAAAAGTTGAATTTCGGTCAGAATTGAAGTGAAATTCTGTCTGTAGTTTTCTGTTACGATGGAAAATTGAAAAATAAGTGTTTCTGAATACCAATTTGAGAAGAAATACAAAAGCCATAGAATTTTTAAAAATCCAAAATACTTGGCTAGTTCAAAATTTGTTGTGAAAAACCCCAAAAAAGTTGGAAGATTTTTGTATTTAGCTATAACACCTATAATCATATGGACTTGTAGCTGCTGCATCTGTTTTGTCTTTGCTTATCATTCTCTTTTGTTATTAACCGTGTCTTACCTGAATTAACTTATTAGCATGTAGACTGTCTCTTGCTCAATGCTTGTGCAATATATAACCTAATTGTCCCCATTCTTCCTTCAGATCCTGGTAAGCAAAAAAACCCCAAACAAAACAAAAAAAAAAAACCCAAATCCTGGCTTCTATTTTCTATACAGAGAAATTGTGAAGTCTCTGTCACTAGAGATTTTTTAAGACCTGACTGTATAAAGCCTTGAGAAAGCTGGTCAGTCCTCAGAGCTGACCAAGCTTTGATCAGGGCACTGGAGTTCTCAGAGACCTCCTGAGATCCTTTCCACCCCGAAGTATACAATGATTCCTGTCTTCTTAATTTTGGCAATTGCTCTGTCAATGTGAGGTGTTTTATGGTAGCACAGTAGGTACACCAGTGGGAAGTGTGTTGATGTACAATACAGGAGCTACTGAAGATCATCAGAATCTTGATTTGAAAAGAAGAAATCTGTTTCTAAAGGGTGATTTATTGTACCACCTCAAAGTTAAGATGTAGCTCAGAAAGTTAATGAATATTAATAAGGAAATAAAAGTATCTTAAAGGGTTATGAGGTAGGCAGAATTCAGACCCACCTTTACTGGTATGAACAGGTTCATAAGGGATCTCTAACTGTGAAACTTGTAGTTTCTCAAGCCTGAGAGGATATTCCCTGACTGATAAACTTGTTAAATATGTATGTAATTATTTCTTCTGTATTTCATTTAATCTCATACCATTTGTGGTTATGTTTGTTTTCTTTCTGTGAAAGGTCAGTGTGAACCAATTACTCTGGAACTTTGTATGAACTTGCCCTACAACTATACTTATTACCCAAACTACCTGGGCCACAGGACACAGAAGGAAGCCTCTATCAGCTGGGAGTCTTCCCTTTTCCCAGCTTTGGTTCAGACCAACTGCTACAAGTACCTGATGTTTTTTGCCTGTACAATCTTAGTACCAAAATGTGACCCACATACAAATGAGCGGATCCCACCTTGCAGGTATTATACTAAACCATATTTTGTTTAATTCTTGACTTTGCCTGTCATAGTAGTTTTTCCCAATGCCATGCTTCCTTTGAAAATGCCAAAAATTTTGTTTTGGTATTCCATAGGAAAAGGCTACTGTTGACCAGCATGCCCAGGCCTCTCTCTGCATGGCTGCTCTCCAGTTTGTGCCTGGTGCTATTCCATCTAGGTGCAGAATCAGGCATTTGTTCTTGTTAAATTTCATGCCCTTGATGGTTGCCTAATGCAAAGGCCTCTTGTCCCTTCAGAGTCAACACCATCTCTCAGTTTTGTATAATCAGCAAACTTGCTAATGAAGCACTAAACTGCTGCATCCAGACCATTGATAAATGTACTGAACAGGACAGGCCCTGCAGCTGGATCCAGAGGAGCAGCACAGCTGACCAGTCACCAGCCAGATGTAGCCCTGTTTGCCAGGACCCTTCAGCCAGTTTTTCACCCAGTGCTCTGTGAACCTGCTCACTCCACTGTTGAGCAAGGTGACAAGAAGGATGCTGTGAGCTTTGTATGAAGTACTTTCCATTTCTGTGTGTTTGATTAGAATTGTGCCACTATAAAGATTGTTTAAACATAGAATCAATTAATTTAATTTGGAACATTAGCATTTTGTAATAGTTCCTTGCATTAGTAGATTACTTGATGCAAAGCCCTATCCAAATGCTCAACAAAATCTGAGATTTTAATGAATATTTACCTTTCTAAATTAGGAGTGCCACATCATTCTGAATTCCAGGCTAACTTAGGTTTTCTTCTTATCAGACTGACTATTGCACCATCCTCACTGAGTAACGTCACTGTGCTTTGTTCGAAAGAGAATATGTTCTGCAGATCTCATGGCTTTGTTAGCAGCAGTTGTTGCAGGTTAGGAGATCAAATAAACCTGATCAACAGGCAGAACTCTTTGAGCTACTGGCTGCTAGAGCCTTCTCATTCTGTATTTCTGCCTCTTTTGTTGGGCCTACCTTGACAGTATTGATCAATTAACGTTTTCTGTATTGAAAGAAAAGTGCATTGAAAATTCCAGTACACATCCTAAAATTTCTTACCACGTGATATTGTTGGCAAGTAGACGTTTCTTTGTCTACTGATGTGCTTTTTAGTGCAAGGCAAGAGTGAACCACAAGGAAGTTCATGAATATACTGTTAAATTCTCACATAGGAACCTAATGGGAAAGAAAATATTGCATGTAGGATAGCGGCAAAATTACAGAGGGGTTTGTGTAAGCTCTGTATCAGGCTTGCTAGTTTGAAAATCAAAGTGTTTTTTTTTTTATAAGAGAGCAGTGTAATAAATAAAATTTGGGCTAACTTATTCTAATGTAGAGGGACATAAGTTATCAGCTCTTTACTGTCATACCGAGCCAATAGATTTTAAGAAGTATCATGATACAGCTGAATAATATTCAAATTTAAAGTATTAGACAGATAAAGAGGAACTTACAGAAATCATAGAACAATTTAATTTGATAGGAACCTCTGGAAGTCATCTGGTCCAGCTTCCTGCTCAAAACAGGGTAACATCAAATTTAGACCAAATTGAATATATGACATAAAACTTCAAATCATAGGATTCAAAGCTCTACTTTTACAATAGTTTTTAGGTTTAACTCTTATGTTAGATCACAAATAGTGTTTTTATCGGGAAGTGACACCTGTCAAGGTCCCACTAGATCTGTAGTAGTATCTGCTTAACAATAATATTTCAGGAAGAATTCAGGTACATATAATGCAAAAACCTACAAATATTTCAGAAATGAAAACAAAAATAACCTCATACCAATAAAAATTAAATACATTTGATATGTCAATATAAATATAAACCTACTTTACAACTTGAAGCTCCGAGAAGACAAAATGTTACATTGTCAGCACAGAAATTATATTCTGAGAATTTGCTGCTGACTTTTGAAAAAACTGCCCTCTTGTTCAAATATATCAGTGGTTAATTGAGCTTAACGGGACATATGTATTGTTTTGCTGTCTTTTCCTGTAAATATGAAACTGAGTTCAGCTAATGCAATTGTTCTGTGGTATGCTTTTTAAGTCGAAGTGTGCTTTCCAACCATGAATTGCATGTTAATGTTATAATTCTAGGTCTATTATAATACAAACTTATTGAAGGTGCATTAGATTTTTTTAATACAGGCACATGGATCTGTTTTTTCATTCCAGGTGGTATAGCTAAATTATTTTAATTCTACTGCCCCTGTAAAAAACAGCAGTCCCTGCTTTTTGTTGCCTTTATGTTAGTTTGGCTGTCATGCTTTGTTTTTTAACTGTAAGTCTTCATACAGTTTTATTCGAAGTAAAGAACACAGGTAAAGAGTTTTTTTGGAAAGAACTGAACTTTTTTTTATTTATAACATTCACTGATCTATGAAGTATGTTTTCAATTTCTGAGCAATATTCTTCAGCTCTGATAAGGCATTGATAATATTACTCCAGGCCTAGTTTGAAGATTAAATAGATTCTAATTCTTTCACCACAAAGAGACAACCAAATGGCTTATAATACCTTGGAAAAAGTCAGCTTTGACCAAAGATCTAAATGTGCAGAAACACAGGACAGAAGCTAGATGTTTCTGCTATATTATCATATTTTTGTTGTGGGTTTTGTTTTTTGTCATTGTACAATAAAAAAATTTGGCATTCAGACATCTGAGGTTATAAAGTAGTGTCAGTCAACCTTTTTGATATTGAAGTGGATCTAAAAGGAAAGAGAGAGTCTGCAACATGGTTGACTAACATCAATCCATTCCTTCTGGTTGCTCAACTCTGTGGTGAATTTTTTGATGTGGAAAAACATTGACTCTTCTACATCTAATTCCTCAAAACAAAATTAAATTTGGGAGGATTAGTACTCTATAATTTTCCCAAAAGAGCATAAAATAATTAGTCCTATGTGAATTTGTTTTGTTGGTTTTGGTCAAAGAATTTTCTGAAGCTAATTGCAGGAAAAAAAAAAGTTCCATTGGTCAAAATGTCAAAGGAAAATGAGTGGAATAAAAGGCCTTTCAAGAAAGGAGTATCTCTTCCATGAAAGGAGTGTCTCTAGGAAAAAGATATGTAAATATGAATCATATTAAGTAAAGGCAAGCTAAAAGTGACATGAAAGAAATTGGGGGAAAAAAAAAAAGGATGGGATCCTTTAGTTGAATATTTTTCAATGAACAGCTAGGATTTCAGGCAAAAGTAGTGGCTAAATGTTTAAAACATTAGGGGGTTTTTCCATTATGCATTTTCTCTTTGTAATTTTGAAGCATTTGACAGTGTGTATTTAGAGAGACATGATGGATGATTTTCAGTCTCAATGGATTGAATGAATTTTGCATAGTGAGTCCCATCTTTAACATGGTTAAAAAAAAAAACTGCAGAAGGACTATATGCATGCCTTTTCCTCATACAATACAAGCTTCTGTTGCTCTGACAGCAGCCTCAAGACTGGGTTAGTCTGTGCTTTGCTTTTCCTAAAGTCTTAATTTTATTGAATTCCTTGGAAAGTTCTGCACTCTTTTGTTTGCAGGTTTAAATATTTTGTCCTTCTGAAACCACATGGTTTCTGAGGTAGCATAATCAGAAGAGGTAGCATTTCACTAGAACAAAATGTGTCAGGGTTTTTTTCCGTGAAGGAGAGCAGTTAGGGCTTCTTAAAAAATGTTCACTGCTGTCTCTTACAGAGGAGAGCATGTTTGTAAGCTGTTACATTAGATATTATTAACCTATTTATAATGTAACTATGTATAACATAACTACATAAGAGTAACTTAAAATAACATTTCAACAGTACCATTCTTCGATGTATGCATTTTCTTTCATATTAAAACATCTGTCTATCTAATCTTTTTCTTGATCTTCATCTTTAACTTTGACTAAGATTATTAGCTTCTAATACCTGGAAATTTCCAAGACATTCACTCAGTTACTTGGTGCAATTCTGCTTTGTCTCCTCAGGACATTATGTGTACAGTCTAAGGAACGCTGTGAGGCTGTGCTTGGGATTGTAGGTCTGCAGTGGCCAGAAGATACAGACTGCACTCAGTTTCCAGATGAGAGCTCAGACAACCAAACTTGTTTAACACCAGATGAAGATGTAGAAGGTATCTCCTATACGTATAAGCAAATTAAAGGTTTAAATGGGTTCCCAAAGTCACTGGTGTTTGGTCTTTTCATACTTCCTCTTTAAATTGTAGTATTTAAACTGTGGAAATTTCGTTTCCAGACTGAGTTGCCCTACTCAGCCATGCTGGTCTCTTGGCTTCTTTGCTGGATTTCTTGCTCCTGGGGATTGCTACCTTTTGCGCTCAGTGAAAGAGTTCCTTAAAGATCTGCCAGCTCTGTTCCACTCCTTTGTCCCAAAATGGTACTGTGAGATGGGGCAGAAACAATGAAAGGGTTAATTGGTGGAAATTTATACATGGTTTTATTAGTTTATAAATTANNNNTTTTTTATTTTTTTTTTTTTTTTTTTTTTTTTTTTTTTTTTTTTTTTTTGTGTCCTGGGGATTTCTTATTTCAATGCATAATGCATTGAACCACAGTGGTGAGAAGAGTAGCTCGGGAATTCATACCCATGGTCTAAACATTGTATGCCAGTGATTTGGCAAAGCAATGAAATTTGACAGCATGTGAGGGAGAGCTCTGGAAAATATTGCTCCACCACATTCCCAGTGCAATTATTAAGAGTCACGCCTGACACATGGTTCCAGTCTCATGAGCTTTCTATCTGTGCCATTTACACTTCTGAAACAGCCCTGGTGATAAATAAGTGCTCATGTCGCGATTAAACTTTTATCTTAAGGGGTCCCTGTTTGTTGTCATTGGCAGAATGCTCACCCAGTCACTTCAAGTGCCGTTCTGGGAGGTGTGTCCTGGCTTCCAGAAGATGTGATGGTCAAGCTGACTGTGAGGATGATAGTGACGAGGACAGCTGTGGTAAATAAATTCAATGAGTTTGAATGGAGAGTAGCTGCAGCATTAGAAAATGAGCTTTATCTTTCAGTCAGTTACTTGAATTGTATCATGACAGTTCAGAGAATAAGCTCCTTGTTTTTTATTTTTTGTAAAAATATGTTTAAAAGTATTGGGATTTTTAAAAGACAGTATGAGTAAAAATACTATAGCAAGAATCCTTAATCAGCGTTAATACAATTTATGATAATTGATCATTTAGATTCTGATAATCGTATTCTGGGATGTGTAAGTATTCATTAAATAATCAAGCTAAAAAAATTCTGCAGATTTAGTTTTTTTCATATTGCTGAAGGTTTTACTGAGCTAAAACATAACTCCCAGGCAGACTAAATCTTGAATCTGTCAATATAGATTTAAATTTATACATGATATGTTCTTGTTATGATGCATAGACAAAAGATGTCATTATGACGTACTGTGTTGCTGAAGTGGATTCTGCGTGTTTTTTCAGATTGGTCAACCTCATGTTACAAGTACAAGCATAAACCCTCAGTTTATTCTCCAATATGTCTCTGAGTTTACTTTTAGTATGGATGCTTTTGACTTTTAACTTAAGGGATGTATTGAGCTTGAGAATAATCAAGAAATCTCTTGGTCACTATGCATCCTTGTACACGCTGGCAGGAGAGTTTTCAGAAGGTGAAGGGACTTCTAAATATTTCTTGATTGACAAAGGTGTAGCCTTCAAGGAGATCTGCATGCAGGCTTGGCATCTCTAGAGGCAATAAGAATAATTATATATCACTAAGGATTTAGAGAAGAGGTGTGCATAGGAGCAAAGGATTTAAAAACATTCCAGCACAGTAGCGCTGAGGTGCATGAACTGTTAATTTTTTTAAACTGAGAACAGATTAAGAGGGAAGCAGAGTTTGTGTGAGCAGCAAAACTGTGGCAATAAGAGAATTTCTACTCAGAGACAATAAAATAAAGTAAAATAAAATCCAGCACCAGAAAGCTAAAGCTAAGCTAAAATTCAAGCTTGGCAGCTCTATAAAATGCTTGTTTCTAAAAAGCAGATCATTTTAATGTTTGCAGTAACCAAGGGGTTATTTATCACCAATATGTAATGTATTCTCAGTCTCTGGGGGTTTCCAGATCATGCTTGTATTCTCTCTCCTCTTTCTTTCTTTCTTTCCTTTCCCCCACCCCTGTAAAAAAGAAAGAAAGGGGAAAAAAAAGATATGCTCTCTGAAATACGATTTAATACAAGGTCATTCTCTTGTTTGGATTATAAAGGAAAGTCAGAGCTGATGATCACAGTGACTCTTTCAGAGTTTGACATCGCTTTACTTTTGAATCAATTGTCTCAATTGTCCTCCCTGCCAAATATTATTTGTTGCCACCAATACTGAACTCCTTAGAAAACTAATTGTTATGTGTCTTTTAGGATAATTTTATTCTCCTAGACATTAACATGTGAAATATTGTTCTAATATGTAACATTCATTTCTCGAGTGGATCTCTTTTTCTCTAAAGTCTAGACAGAATGTCACAAGCGATCAGCAGAATTCTTATCAGTTTCTATAAATATGGGAGACTGTATCAGCTAGGAAATTACTGCTGTCAGAGTGACATTACATTGACCAGGGCTAATACTGTTACTGAAAAACAAAGTCCTTGTAGAGCTCCAGAAGTAACTGTCTCCGACTTATTCATATTCCATGTGTGCAGGACAAAATCAACACTTGATGATCTTTCCATGTGGGAACGGCTAGCTCAAATTTTATTAGCTTTATCCTTTTAAATTGGTTTTATAACATTAAAAAACACTGAATGTTTCATTTGAAACCCTTGTATCTGAAGTGCTTTAGATGACAGACATGTAACAACTTTACAGTGCAAGGCGAAGGAGGCTGAAAAGGACTAGTTACAGCTTTCTTGTGCTGAAACTACTCTGGCCAAAGAATGCAAGTTAGAACTGCCCAAAGGGACTAAGGCATACCCTACCCATGCAGAGTAAAGCTGTATTCAGCACCCACTGTCTCCTTCTGTCAGCAATCCCTGTCATACTTTCACATGGTCTTTGTGAGAGGAAATCTCAGCCATGCAACTGCAGTGAAATCCTAAGACTTTAGTGCCATTTAGACAGGGATTTGGGGAGAAAATTTGACTGAGATTACTGGAAGTGAGAGTTCTGAGTGCAGTAAAGTGTAGGGGAGGTAGTTTCCAAAAAATATTATTATGAACAATGTCACAAGAGTTTGTGGTATTAAATGTAGTTGGTTGTAATGGATTGTATTAAATTTCTGGCTGCTGAACAGTGCCTCTGACAGGGAACAGAAGAGGGTCCTACACCTACTAAAGAAATTAAAGGCCATAATATTCAAAACCAATACTCTGAGTTCAAAAACCAATCAAAACCAATATTGGAATCTGAGTTCTGATCTGCAGTATTTTAGGTGAGAGAAAAATGGTGGTGGTCTTAACGTTAATTATTTAATTATAATTGCATGGGAAATATATATATGAACAACAATTGGTGACTTCCTTCATATTATGAAGAAGAATGAAGGTAAGATCACATATGAAACCATATCTCTTGTCAAAATGTATTTTTGAGCTGAGGGTAATGTGTATATAGACAAGCTTTCCTACCTCTGCTTTCACTTCCCTTTCACTGAATTAAAAATGCATGTCACAAAAATAATTAGAGATATATAAATAATCCAAATGGTAGATGGTCTCTACAAAAAACCCAGTGTATTTGAACACTGAATTCAGTAAGTAGTGAATTTTTCATTGGGAATTGTCTCTGTATTTGTCTATGTGATTAGTTTTGGAGAGTTGTGGTACACTTCACAGTGTAGCACTGTAATGTATGATGTAGAATAAAGGCAAACGTATTTAATGAATTGTAAACAATCTGCTAAAAAATTGAAAGGTTCATAAATTATGGGGCATTAAGCTTTTCTTATTTTATATTCATATCAAGCTCCTAACATGACATTCCTTGTTCTATATGAGAGTAGAGATTTTGTTTGATTTCAATTAATTTTTCAGTAATGGTTATCACAAATATTGTCAAGAAGGAGGCCTGGAAAGTGGTGATACCCAAGAAAGTTCTTGGATCATGAGGAATTAGTTTCAAGGGTTAAGGCTGTTTATTTCTCTATGCTTTAACATTTATTTACATGGATTTTCAAATCTAAACACAATCAAGCACCCCACACATCCAGGTACAGTTAAAACCTGAATAGACTTCTCCAGTAATCCAGTAGAGATTCTCTGGTTCATATTTGTCAAATATGTACTTCTGAATGATAACTTCTTGGAAACAATATATTTGCTTAGTAACTTACTGCTGATTTGTTTCATAGTTTCAGGTCCAGGCAAAGAGGGATGCTGCTTTAAATGCTGTTTGTAAATTTATACCTGAACTGTTTGCACGTATGAACATCAGGGCTATCACTTGAATTTGCACAAGGCAATCAAATAATCTGGTTTAGTCAGGACAACACGTAATTTTTATGGCTTCTTATAAAATCAGAGTGTCAGACATGCAGGACATTAGTATGTCAAAGTATTTAAACTGGTATCACAATAAAATACTTTATTAGTTGATAGAAATAGAAAGTGGAATAAAACAGGAGAAAACTCTTTTCTAAAATGTAGCTTAGGCTATCCTTAATTTTCTCTAGCTGACCAACAGAAATTTTACTGTCAAAGCACTTTGACATAAGTTGGTAAGGATTTCTTCTCTTTCTATGTTTCATTGTGATTCTGCGTTAGATTCTGTCTCAGCACTGCCAGAAAAAAAGTATGTATTTCTACACTGTTTCATGGAGATTCCATGCTTTTATAGGATTTGCTTTTGAACGACCAAGGAATTTCTACAGACTTCAGGATTAGGAAAGTTCTTATATTACTAGTAAATGTATTTCAAGAATAGTGGTGTATGGGTTTTGAGCTAATTGAGCTAATGCCTACACCATTAGTTATATATATGTGTAGCATAATAAAATTATTATTTAAAAAGCATTGAAGTAATATGAAGTGTTACAATATTTAGATCATTTATCAAGTGTGCACTGTGCCAGTCTTGTTTCCATTTCTTTATTAGTAACTATTCTTGGTATATTTTAAGTGAAAATATTTTGTATATTTCAGGACTTCTAAGGAAGAAAACAGTTGATTCAATATTGCATGCAAGTATTTCAGACCTGTGCTTCTCTGTCTCCAGGTTGTAGAGAAAGGGGTCTTTGGGAGTGTCCTTTGAAGAAGCTGTGCATCGAACACACTATGATCTGTGATGGTTTCCCAGACTGCCCTGACATGATGGATGAAAAGAATTGCTGTAAGGACTCATGCAGTTTGTTACTCCCTTAAAGGGCTGATCACATTTTTGGCATGTTGGAGGGCAAAATAAATGAAAGTAAAAATATTCTATGTTTTCTATAGGCAGAAAGACTTAGTCATTCCCTCATCTTCCTTTTCAGTTTTTCTATGGCACCAATTTCTCTCTTTCCTCATCTTGTGTCCTTTGTTGTTCACATCCTTGGACCCTTGCTGTCTCTTTGGTTACTCTCGTCCTCTCTCTCTCTCTCTCTTTTTTATTTTTTTTTTCTCTTTCTCCCTCCTTGTTCTTGTGCCTTTGCACTTCTTTTCTTTATTCCCTGTAGATTTTTTAACTTCTTTTCCCAAGTTTCCGCAGCTTCATTCCATACAGCCATAGCTGCTCGCTGCTCTTTTTTTTACTTGATTTCTCCTTGATTTTCCTTCTGATCTGATTTTTGGATAAAAAATTTCGTATGTCTCTCTTCTTTATTTAGTTTCTTTTCTGATTGACATTTCTTAGATTCTGTCTCCTTACTTAGCTCAACAGATTTTTTTCTATAACCCAAACCGTGACAACAATAAGATACACTGTGCACAAGGACAGTATGCCCATGCCATCAGTCTACCATATTAAGTTTTGTAAGTCTGCTCGAAGTGCTGGCAGAAAGATCAGGGCTAGGCAGCACTGCCTGCTCTATCTGTATGGTTTTCACTGTGGAGTACACTTTTTGTACTCGTGTTGGAAATAAATGCTTGGATTGTGTGGCAGTACAAATGCTGTACATCAGCCGAACATGGACACAACTGAATGCAGCTCCCTTCCATGCATTCACTCCCTCTCTGCCCTCCCCCAGGTCTCAGAATTGCCTAATGATGGGGTTTGTAGAAGCTGGAAGTGTGCTAGTGAGGAAGGTACTGTACTGCTACACACCTGCCTTTTGGAAGGGAGGCTGTTGGGGCAGAGCTAAAAGTCATTTGGTAATCCCGTGCTGATCAGATTCTGGAAATCTGTATGTAAGGATGCCAGCTGGCAACCAGTTGTGAACTGGAACATGTCTATCAGTACAGCAGTTCTCCACCTGTAAAGGGGAGATAATAATTATATAATTTTCAAAAGCAAACTCGAAATAAAAAATTAATATGTAATTGCTGTAGATGAAATAGATATTTATTGTAGTAAAATAATTTTTTCAAAAACCATGAAGAATTAAACAAATTTGGATCAGTCAGCTAAAAAACATGGAACAGTATTTTCACTTACAGCTTCAGAGGGGCTTAGACAGATTTAATATAACAAGACCACAAATGATATTAAGTAATCGCAGATCTTGCATTTCCAGACACTCTTCCTTCCCTCTGAAGGGATGCAATGCTCTCTGACACTGCATGGCAGCAACCACCTTCTGCCTCAGTGGTCTCCATGCTGAATTTTGTTGCAAATCTGTTTCATTTATGTGTTCCATAAATCTGATCTGCACCTACCTTCACCCTCCTTCTCAATTTTTCATCTCAATGTGAATTTCGCCTTGATCATGTCCTTCTCAGGAGGAAGCATGTTTTTGTCTTTGCAGCATTTTGTGAAGAGAGTGAACTTGAATGTGCCAACCATGAATGTGTGCCACGTGAACTCTGGTGTGATGGGCAGGCAGACTGCAGTGACAGCTCAGATGAATGGGACTGTGGTAAGTTGCTGCTGTGGGGTACCTCAAAGTGATGATTGGGTGATGGTAGTAATCACTGGTGATTTAATTTAGAATACAGTGGTGGAGAGGCACTCCCTCTATTAGCAAAGAGAAGAGTGAGGTGAGGCTGGGAAGTGGGCAAGGAAGTGGGCAAAAGATAAAGCAAAAGCTCAATGTGAGCTCACAGTGCAAAGATAGAAGAAAAGTGATATGGCAAGAAAATATGTAGATGGTGTGTGAAATCTGGAAAGTATTGTGGATAGAGGAGACATTAAGAAGACATTTAGAGTTGGAAGGACCTTTTGAGAATCTTTTTTGCATGTAAAAAAAGTAGTTCCTGAACTTTTATATACAGATTAAGAGACAAGAAATGGTGATGATTTTTCCATCTAGATTATCTAACTAGATTAAGGCTATAAAAACTAAGGCTATCAGCAACCCATGTGAATCTGTGCTGGTGAGTTAGAAGTATTCAGGTTTATTCCTACCCTCAAGATGCCTTTGCTGTTCAGTGTCTCGTGCTGTTCAGTCTTAGCAAGGTTCTGATAGCTACACTTGCCTTGGTTTTAAATTGCGTAGCTATTCAGCCTGTAAAACTAGCAAAAGTGCCAGAAACTTGGAAAGCTCCTGAATGAAGTTGTATGTTTTCAGTTTGCCATTTATAAAACTACTTGAAATAATATTGAAGTTTTCCTCCTTTTTTCTTTCCAGTTACACTGGCTGAAAACACGAATTCCTTGATGTTCCTGACTGTTCACAGGTCAGCTGCTGATAACCATGTTTGTGCTGATGAGTGGCATGAAAACTTAAGCCAGCTGGCCTGCAATCAGATGGGTTTAGGGTAAGGTCAGTAGTTTGTAGCTTCGATGAATTTCTTAGGACTATTGGAGTTCTGGAGTTAGATGTGAATGATCATTGCAATGTTAGACCTAGGGTGGAAATTGTTCACAGAGAAAAGAGGTAATGTAATTTTGGGAACTATGGCAGGAACAGAATTTCACTGAAATCTAGGCACTTTCACCACTTTATAAACGTTGCATGGCTGTTACTAAAAGAGTGTTTTGAAACAATAACGGTGTTTTGCCAAATCTCAATATTTTAACTTGCAGTTATTGCTGAGGCTCAGAATTGTTTGGCAATACAATACCCTGTTCCTTCCTAAAGAATTAAAGCAGACTTAGGAAACACAGAAAAAATTCTCTTCATTTATTTATTTATCAATTATTTATTTATCAATTATCATCACAGTAAATCCTGTCAGACAAATGAATGTATTTAGCTTGGGCATCTCTGAACAACAAATTGTTAATGAGAGAGCTTTCTGTGTGGAACTCAGAAAAAGAAATAACCTCTATGTGTCTTTCTTATTGCATGCACACTAAATTGTGAAATAGTTGATGCAAGATATAACTGTTGGTTGAAAAACAAGTTCATCTGCTGTGATATTCACAGCTGTGTCCTACTAGAAAGAGACAAATCTAATGGTATATAAGGATGTCTTTTGTCAGTGTCTGATCCCCAAACTGAATGAAGAAGTCTCTTTCCTGTTTGCCTTTCACCACAACACATACTGACATGCACGTTCTTTGTACCTTTCTCAAAGTACACAGGAGGATAAAGATGCTGGGTTAGGGAGTCTGCAATTAACGTGATCCGTATTGTCTTGCACTGCAGGGATGCCTGACATCAGTTCTAACAGATGCCTTGAATTCAAGACCATCTGTAAAGAAACTGCCCGCCATTCTAACATTTTATACCCCTCTATATAGTTTATTGTATCTAATGCAAATAGTATTTGCATTATCTTTATGCTTTAGCTTTAATTAGCATCTTAATAAAGCTTAAACTCCTTTGATACTTGCAGAAATAGTATTGATTTTACAAGTACTTTGTTGTCTAAGAACAAAGCAATGGTCTTAACATTAAGAATGCTTTTCTTCTTCATAATTCAGTTTTATAGAATCATAGAATATACTGAGTTGGAAAGGACCCGTCAGTATCATTGATTTCAACTCCTGGCCCTACCAGGACACCCCAGCAATCACACCATGTGCCCGAGAACGTTGTCCAAATGCTTCTTGAGCTCAGGCTTGGTGCTGTAACCACTTCCCTGGGGAGCCTGTTCCAGTGCCCAGCCACCCTTTGGGTGGAAAACCTTTCCCTGTTACCTGACCTAAACCTCCCCTGACATAGCTTCATAGCACTCCCTTGAGTCCTGTCACTGGTCACAAGAGTGAAGAGATCAGTGTCTGCCCCGCTGCTTCCCCTCACAAGGAAGTGGTATCAGCCTCTCTGCAGCGAGGTCTCCCCTCAATCTCCTCCAGGCTGAACAAACCAAGTGACCTCAGACACTCCTCATTCGGGTCCCTTCCAGTCCCTTCACCATTCTCATGCCCCTCCTTTGGATGCCCTCTAATAGTTTAATGTCTTTCCTATACTGTGGCACCCCACACTGCCCCCAGCACTCGAGATGGTGCCACCCCAGTGCAGAGCAGAGTGGGACATTCCTCTCCCTTGCCTGGCTGGCGATGCTGTGCCTGATGCCCCCAGGACATGGCTGGCCCTCCTGACTGCCAGGGCACTGCTGACTCACATTCACCGTGCCATTGGTCCTAACATAAAATTTCCTTCTCTTTCCTATGATGCTGGCTGCTAGGAAAATTAAAAGGTATTAAACTATCACAAGACCTCTGATTCCCTCCTCTTTTCAGAGGTGTGCCTAGGCTGAAATCAGCATGAGTAGAAACCGGTACCTTCATGCTTCTCTACTCATGCTTGCTAACAGATGTTATCAATCCTACAGTTTTAAGAAATGTAAGAGACAAAAATGATTCTTAAATCTCACAAATCCATTTTCTAACAGGATGACATATTATACAAATTAATTTTTCTACAAGATCTTTTTAGTAGTGACAGGTAATTATGTGAAGGGCAGTGGGAAATTCCACTTCTACAACTTTGGTTTGACTCCAGTGCTAATTTCTAATTCTTTCTTGCAGTACTTCAGAAAACCAGACTAGTGTTTGTCTTTCCTTTTTTAATGCCTGATTTTGTCAATCACCTGAAGCTTGATTTTCTTAGCTATTCTCCAAGTTTTTTTGAAGTGGCACTGCCAAAAGTACAGTAAATTAGCTTTGAAGAGCTGTAAGAAAAAGATTGATGTGTTACCAGAACTGATTTCCAAAAGGAGTAATATGAGTAATATAGTTATTTAATTCTTTTGTTAACATTGCATGGGGATTCAGTGAAAATGTCACAGAGGGTAGCATTTTCTATATGGTGAAATGGAAGACTGGGTAATTGGAGCTTCATGCCTCTATGAAATTTGATCTGAAGCCATGAACTTCATCTGTTGGCATTAATGTCCTGCACACATAATTTGTTTGACTTATAACACGAATGGCTGAATGTGAGGCTGATGACATCAGTGTTTTTAATGAGCTCTTTCTAGTCACCATTGAGGGTACTGGTAAATTAGATCATATATTGCACAGAACTCAATTAATGATAAAACTCCTCCTTTTTACCTTTTAAAAAATTAATAAATAAATAGAACATATTTTATGCAGTGCTTTTGTGCAAGTATTCCCAATGTGAACAGTTTCATTTTACTCCTTCAGAAAATGAAAGCTGTGAATATACAAATCCTGCCCACATTAGAGCACATTGCAGAACCACCCAGTTTTGTGGCTGTGCAGATTTCTTTAATAATAACTTACAGCGACACTTTTGATTTAATAGTTCCCTTGTTTATTCTTAGAGAAAAATAATGCGAGATATCAAAGTGAAGACTTATTAATGCCTTAGACCAGGAATTACAATGAATGGTAGCATATGGCATTTTTGTTTTCTGTAAAGCTCTGCTAACTGTTTTTCATAACTGTCTGGTGCTTGGCCAAATAAAAATTCCCAATTGCTATATAATGTGTTAATGTTTAAAATATAAAGGCATTGTCTTTCTAACAGCTTTTGGATATTTTAGTTATTTAAAAATAACAGATATTTTAATACTCTAGGCTAAATTAATCTCAAAAAACAAATGAAGATAATTAAATGACAGTGGTTAAAATTAGGTTAATTTAACTGACAGTGGTAACATATTTTATAGAATATCAGTCTGTCTGTTTGGAAAATATGAGCCTTGAGTCTTAAACAACATTAAACAACAAAAACATAAATATTAAAGTTTATTCTATTCTGCCCATTTCACAAAATGCAAGCAATTTTCCTGGCTGTTTGCCAATTGTAATTCCACAGACAATGCGGTTTTGCAGTTTTTCACAGCACAACTTGTGGAATGTGTTGTGTGGTGCATGATGCAACATCACATAAAACTGCAAGTTCCAAACGTTTTCTGAAAGGCTTTGGACTAATGATAGCTGTTGCTCAAGTTATGCAGCACGTATTCTTAGCAGTTCTTACATTTTCGTCTAGTACAAAAAAAATGTTAAATATGAAGTGAGCCTTTGTTTGTAATGCTAAGAGCTTAATGGGAATGCTCAGCCTTAGGATTCACAGTTTACAGCTGTCACCTAATCTGACTGCCTCTTCATGTCAGGACATATAAGTTTATTCAGAGACTTCTGACTGAGTCCCAAATTTCAATACAGTGAACTTAAATGCAGTCTCTGGCAATTCGTTTTTCTGTTAACACAGGTAGACAACAGAACAGCAGCTAGTCTCACATCTGTCCTGGTGTGTGCTAGAGGCTTTGCTGCTGAAGATGGGTGTACTGTGGAGGTTCAGAACATCATGTTGGAAGAATGTATTTTGTCGTGATGTTCAGCTGAAGAAACCCACTTTCATATACTTGGAAGTCCATGTTCTTTGTTCATGAAATGGTGATCATAAAAGCATGGTCTGCTCAGCTCTGAAATTTGATAAAGGCAGCAATTGAGTTGTTCTGTCATTCTGTGGAAATATAGTGGAATAATTTGTCTTTCTTAGGTGCACTAGGGTGATACAGCAAATATAACAAACTTCAGGAGCTTGTACCCAGCAGAGTAAGGGGAATTTTACTTCACCTACTTGTTCTAGTCTAGCAGTATCTGCATAAAATCACAACTGTCTACCAAGTTACTTCTTTTTAAAAATCTACTGTTACCTCTTCCTGTGACTGCTACTCCCTTTCTTTGAGGCTGTGTGATCCACTGAAACAGGTAGCTCATTTTCTTTTTTTCTTCTGCTGTAGCATCTGCTGTGAGTGTATTTATGAAAGGGAAGTCTCTCATTGCTGCCTGGCCTTTTGTCTTTCCTAGTACTTTTTCACTCTGTCTTTGGTATAAAGGTCTTTAAAATTTGACAGCTGAGCAGTCAAGCTGCTGGATGAACAATCTCTTGTTTTTACATTGTGTGATTTGGTTTTTTTATTACTCTGTAACTATTTCTGCAACAGGAATAATGGAAGTTCAGCTTAATGTCTTATTTACTTAAAAACATAACAGAAACAAAACCCAGAATCCTTCTGTCATATCCACATAATAAATTTGAACTGATGAATGAAACTTAATTTTCTCCAAAAATAAACATGACATTTAGGGAAACAAATTCCATGCCAAAGAGGGAGCATTTGAACTCATTAATTCAATCTAAATTTCTAGACCCATTCAACAGAATGTTACACACTTAACCTGCATTGAATCTTCTCATGTTGTCCATGGCCACAGTGTTCTATTAATCCTGTAGATGATGTAGAAAGATTGCAAATATTTCACATTTCATTTAATTTTTTAAGAATGGCAACTAATAACTCATTACTGAAATTTACTGAAAATAAAGCTGTGGGAGATGTGGATGGCTGTTTTAGTAAATTTGAGCAATAGTAAGCCACTGTTAAAATATGTGGACTTTATTCACTGTATTAGAGTTGTGTTAGATTAAAATCTGATAGATTATGTCTCATCTTTCATGTACATATATAGTTCAAAATATAATTATTTGGGTGAGGCTTTTTTCAGAGAAATTTCAACCTTATAATTCCTGACAAATTGTGACAATTTCTTCAAGTAGTTGTCAAGCATGTGGTCAGTTCCCTCATATAACACTTTCTAGCTCTATGATTAGATATTTTCTTTTTTTAAAAGTAAAATGATAATTCTTATTCATAATTTTAGTATCTCAAACAGCCTTGGAGCTGTCTGAATGTGCTTCTGGGTAACTGGCCATAGGTGGCTCTACTTGACCTCCACAGGTCCCTTTCAAGCCTAACTATTCTGTGATTGACTAAAAGAAAGACTCATGGATGTTACCGAACACAAAAATGTTCTTATTATAATGATTGATTGCAAATCCTTTTAAAAACTGTTTTATATCATAACTTGTACAATATAAACCTACTGCCCCCTTTTTTCTTTCCTTTTTTTTTTTTTTTTTTTTTTTTCCCTAGGGGCCTCCAGATTCAAATTTACTCTGTTTAACACTAAACAAATATTAAATCTCTCTGCATTGAGAATTTATTCTGAAATCTGCACCTTGAAGTGTTTTGGTTTTGTTTTTTTGGTTTTTTTGTTTTTTTGACTTACATATTTAAACTAAAAGAGGGCACATTTAGACTAGACATAAGGAATATATTTTTTACCATGAGGATGGTGAAACACTGGAACAGGTTGCCCAGAGAAATGGTAGATAGTCCATTCCTGGAAACATTCAAGGTCAGGTTGGGTGGGATTCTGAGCAACCTATTCTATAATTTAATGAGATGACTTAAGACTTTGAGAGGAGCAAGGACTGCAAGAAACACAGCATCTATTATCAGACAAGCTTTCAGGCTAATAGGTCTTCCTTCAGTTTTGCTCTTTCTGCTATGTAATTCGCACCTCCTCCACACCCTGTCCTCAGCTCTTACGGAGCATCCTAATGAAAGACACCCTCTGCATATAAACCCTGTGTCATTAAACAGACAGAGGTTCTTTCAAAGGTAATCTTAGCTCATGGAATGATGTCAGCGTTAGCTTTAGATATAAAGTAAGCTCAAAAATTTAAAAATGTCTATGATACTATGGGCCTCAAATTCTGTTAGAAATGAGAGAAGAAGAAATTAGTAATAAAAGAATGAATATGTTACATGTCTCGAAAAAAAAAGCATAAATTCTACTATGGGAAGATTTCTTAGTGAATAATAGTTCTGTAAAGATGATTTTGAACAAAGAAGTGAATTTTGTTCAATTTCATTGAATAGTTTCACTACAGGGGAGAAACGTTGAAAAATCAAGTTATTTGTTTCAAATTTTTGAAATTAAACAACTACAATTTTGTTGCAAAACATTCTTCTCTGAATTACATCCTTCATATTTTTAAAATGAGAGGCTAATTTACTTTAAATGGAAGACTTTGCATTTAATTAGAAATTGAATTAATACTCCCAGCTAAGAAAACCTAGATTTTATTTGAAGCTTTACCTTTAGATGCTCCCAAATGGTCTTTTCATAAGTTTAGCTACAAAAAGATACCTAATGAAACCTGTAACTTACAGACTGAGAGAACAGTGTTGTGGTTTAATGCCAGACAGCAGCTCAGCCCTGCACAGCCTGCTCACTCCTCCCAGTGGGACATGGGAGACAATGCAGAAGAGTAAGGCTCAAGGGGTTGAGATAAAGAGACTTTAATAGGTAGAGCAAAAGCCACGCACAGGAGCACAGCAAAACAAGCAATTCATTCACCACTTCCCATGGGCACGCAGCTGTTAAGCCATCTCCAGGACGTCCTTCACCTGTAATGATGACTGGGGAAGACAAATGCCATCACTCCAAACATCTCCCCCCCACTTCCTTCTCCTTCCTCCCCCTTTACAGACTGCACATGAAGCCATGTGATGTGGAAGATCCCTTTGGGGAGGTGGGATCAGCTGTCCTGCCTGCGGCTCCTCCCGAGCCCTTGTGCACCCCAGCCCCATCGCTGCTCGGGTGGGGTGAGAAGCAGAAAAGGCTTTGGCTCTGTGTAAGCCCTGCTCAGCAAGAACAATAGCCCTCTGTTATCAACACTGGTTTCGGTACCAGTCTGAAACACAAGCCCAGACTAGCTGTGAAGAAAGTTAACGCTGTCCCAGCTAAAACCAGCACACAGACATAAAGCAAGCAAGCAAATTTTTTCAGTATAATTATGAGTTAACTCATTCTTCATAGGTTTGACTAGTTTATCAGCTGGGACATAGGACTGAGGGATTTTGAAATCTGAAATTATCATCACAGATCACCTACTTTCTACCAAAAAAATTTAGGAATTATTTAATCGTATGTGTTAATTTATTCTATCAATGCAGTGAATACTTTAATTTTTATTTTCTGTGTTTCAATATCTTTTCACATATTTCATTATTTCACAATAAAATTTCAGATATTTCTGATTTTAATGTTGTTAAAATCAAGGTTTTGATCTCTTACTCTGTATTCTATGGCACATCTGTGGCTTTAGAGAATTCTGCTTTAAGACCAAGAAACATCTTAACCATACATACAGACAGGAAACAGATGCTGTTCTCTGAAATAGACCTAATTTGTTTTAAATTAGTGCCCATATGTGTGTAACCCATTGCCTTCTGGCATAACTCAAGGCTTCCTTTCTCAAACCTGCTGTCACATGAGGCTTACAAGGATGGAATTACAGAAACTAAACTGACATGTGTCACTGTTACTGGGAAGCAAGAAGTAATCCATTTTACAAATTATGCTTTATTCTAAACTTGCAATTTAATACATTTGAAGGAGTTTTTCCGAACAGAATAGGGAGAATAAGGTATTGAAAACATTGCTGTACAGAAGTATCCCAAATGTGTTACAAACAGAATGATGAACTTCATAACCGAAAAGTAGTCCCTGCCTTTTATTTTGTTTTCTTTATTTTCCATTATAATTTAGTGTGCAAGACATAATGCTTGTTTTTCACTGTAAACTTTCACCGTTGTGCACAGCAGGTAGCAGACTAAAATGCTCCGAAAACTATTTATTAAATATTTCTGTTGTACAGCTTATCTAATGAAACATTGCTTTTCCCAACTGAGAGCACATTTATAATGTAGAACACAGACTCGGATCTGTTTTTCTTTCTTAAATCTAAAAATTCCTCTCTAAAACACACATAAGGGAATCCATAGCTTGAAATTAAATTTATTAAAAGAATATTCTAATTTTTCTGTTGAAATTAAAAAATTAGTAAAAAATTTAAGTTAGAAATTCCTAGTTGGGTTACGTAAATGCAACTGCAAATTGAAATGTTTTGCCTGATTTTACAAGTAACTGATTTTATAGGTTATTAATTTTTTTTATTAATTGACTTAGATTAAAGGAAACTTTTAGATTAAAGGAATTAGATATGTTGGAATTTTATGTGCCCTGTGATGTTCATTAGATCTAGCAGACATTTTTCTATGAAGCAGCAAGACTACTTTGGCTAAGGTGTAAGCTGTACAGTGACCTGAAATGGGAAGTGAAATTCTAGAGACAGTGAACATGTAGTTCAAACCTACAAGAACTGGTGTAGAACCATAAGTATCCAGAGAAAGAATGAGAAAAGCCAGGAATATTAGACAGGGAAAAAAAGAAAAAAAAGCAAAGCAAGAAAAACCCCAAAACAAAACCACAAATAAATCTTAGGAAATCATATTATGTTACTAAGATAGCAAAGACTTAGGAAAGAGGGCTAGAGTAAGAGATTAATAGGTAATACACTGCTCTTCAAAGTAGCTAGTTTTGTTGGAATCATCTAAGAGCATTTAATAGTTATGACTTGGATGGGTCTCCATTATGGCTAACAGTAGTGGTAGCCATAGGTTTGAGGAGTTGTAGAGAATGAAGGAAACTGTTTGGTATGCCATCTTTCATTAAAAAGGATAAAAGTAGGAGATACAGAGATTTACAAACTACTTGCCTAACTTGAATTACCAACAAATTACAAAAGTATAAGGTCTTAATAACAGACAGAATGTATTTATCAGTAACAAATCTTGTCAAAGTCCCTTAATTTATTCCTTGGAGTACCAGAGACACTGTGGATGGGGAAGAAACTGTAATATGATATACTTTTAACTTTCACACTATGTGAAATGACTTTTGAAATAAGTAAGGAGCAATGAACGGAGATAAAATGATGTGGGAATGTTGATGATGCATTGACAAACCATAAAGATGTACTGGTGAGGGCTGGACGCATGCCAGTGTGTCTGGGAGGATACAGGGGTATTGTGAGTCATTCAGATGACAGAATGGAGAGCATGCTTGGTAATTTCTCATTCAGAATCAAGCTGAGAGGATCTGAAAGCATTTTGGAGGACAGGATTAGAACTTAAAAATTTTTTGTCAGGCTGGTGAAATGGCCTGAATTAATGAAGAATGTTTATGTGTTATCACTTTGTAGTATTCAGTTTGTGTTAATTTGGACTAAATGAGAATTCGTCAGCAGAAATGACCAGAGACCTAGAAAACATGGTCTGTGAAGAAAGGTTGGAAACTGCTTGGGCAGTCAGGGAGAAGGAGGTATGGAAGCCTTGAAATATGTAGAAGAAGTTAATTCCTAAGAATTAACTGCTCTCCATCTCCGATGGAAAGAAGACAGAGTAATGAGGTTAAATGACAAGTAGGAGAATTTAGAATAAACATTATTTAAAAATTGCTCCAATATATTGACTGGAAATACTGAGGATTTTTCATCTTAAAGTTATATACAAACAGGGCAGACAAAAATCTGCCAGAGAGAATTTAGATATGGTTGATCTTGTTTTGAATTAGGGGAATGGATCAGATGGCCTCATTAGATTTCTTCTGGCTGAATTTCTGATAGTTAAAGTGAAAGAAAGTCTCATGGTAGAATTTCTTCATCGGTCCGAATCCCATTTCATTCTTGAAAGCCGTGCGGAGGACCAAATGAAAATCTGTGTGAAAGTCACACTTGTCTTTCACCACTAAACTTGGTATTTCTATCACCTCAAATGCAGAGGAGAAAAAAGTCGTAAAACGTTAGTGTTTGTCATACATCTATTGTAAATTTACTTTAATATGGAACTTTCCACGGTCTTGAGGAAGCCCATAGGCTGAGACTACAGGAAACCAAAAACATATTCATTGAGTGTTATGTTTGAGCAGTTAGAGCTCAGAAGGTCTAGTGTAGCTCTTTGGCTATAAAGATTTGCTGCAGATATTAGACATATGAGAAAACTAAACTTTTATGGTCTGTTCAGATTTTTAGAAGCCTGTGGGTTTTAAAATAATACTTCAGTATGCAAATAATTTCATCCAAATAGCACTATGAGATGTTATGAAGTCATGTGGTGCAGGTAGGACTTATATGGTATTTTGAAAGTCTGGTGAGGGATCTGGTCAAAAAATCACCACTCAAAAGGTGTGAATTATTGTTACCATGGTATAAATGTCTTAAGTTTGCAGATACCATTAATAAACTTCCTGAAGTAATGTAGTTATTTCAGATAGCTATGTGTAGATATTGGTTGGACTTGATGATCTCAGAGCTCTTTTCCAACCTAATTAATTCTGTGATTCAGTGATTCAGTGACTGTTCTGTAATTTTAAAATATGCTCTGGTGTGTGAAAAGTCTGTTCTATTAACTGTTGGCCTTCTTCAAGATTCAGCTCTTCATCATAGGCACTGGTCACTACAGTGTGTTTGTGCTGTGCAAAAGAATCATAAAATCCTCACTGTAACAGGCATCTGGAAAACATGTAGTTCATCTCCCTCTTGGAGCAGAGCTACTTCATCTAGAAATGAGGCTCTTTGGTCCCCTTCATTCTGGCTATTTCTCATTAAAGAGATGAAAGGACACAAGTGGCAACCCCTGCCTATCTAAAAGAAAATCTTTTATAAACAGCATCAAGGTGGGGACATAAATGTTTATAGAAGGCATTCTAAAGATATAAATTAAGGTATCCTGGTTTCAAGTGTTTTATATCAAGCTGTTAACACCAAGGAAAAAAGGCCTAGCCATGATCTTACTTTTGCTAAGTAAAATAATTATAAAATTTCATGCAGGTATAAGTGTTTTGTAGGTTGTTACCTTGATTTACAAGTACATATCTCCTTAATTATGATTGTAGCATCACCATAATCTGTAATTCAGAACTGCAGGTTTCATCAAAAAAATCTGGTATTTAGAATAATATAGATTTGGATTCATCAAATGGCATGATATTCACACCTTTTTGTACATTTTTGAGTTGCATATTTTATAGATCAGACACAGTTTACAAGTTCATAACTGTACACAGTTATGAAATGGTGAACATCATTGTTCAGAGAAGATCATAAGGCAGAATGTCATTGTAAGAAAAAGGTTTGCGTATGTTTGGTAGGAAAAAGAGTGGGAAATATGGAAATGAAGGGAGGAGATCTTTATGTGTATGCTAAAAGCAGGCACTGAGAAAGAAAACTCTTTTTGCAGCAAACTTGTTAGTATATGCCTGCACATTCTGGTTAGTAGATCATGAAATGGTATTTCTTAATATGCCCAGAGAAGGTTCTGAAAAATAAGTCATGTAACAGGCAAGATCCAGGGCTGTGACCTCAAAGCTTGGTTTATTCTGCCAGCTGTGCTGAAAATATTTCCATATGGTTACACTGACAACTTTAACATAAAACAGAATTCTTTGATCTCTGCTAGTTTATGCAATCGAGTGGGTAAAGAGTGCTGGTGTTTTGTAAAGATTTTTTAGAAGAGAAATATGGTCAGTACTGAGAATTTGTCTTAAACTAATGTCCTGGCTGGCATTACCAGGTACTATCACGAAAGACTTGGTTCAGAGGCCAATTTAAGGGCACATCACAGTTCTTCTGAACTTTTGTCATTCTATTTTCCATGAATTAGGATTTAGAATTTGGCCTTTGATCAGTATTTGGTAGAGCACTGCTTGAAAGTCCTTGTCGTTGACAGGGATTGATGGCTAATCATGAATGGTTCTGTGCTGGAAAGCTGCATGACAAGTAATTTAGAATACCTCTATTTTTTTCTCTATTTGGCAATCGAGATTTAATAAAATAGCAATTGCTTCAGTGGCTTGAGTCTATCAGGCAATAATAGAGAGACTGAGGAAGTGTATATATGAAAATATCTCCTGGTGAACCATTCTAACCCTCACATATTTGTTAGGTTGCTGCAGAAGAACGGGCTTGACATTGTCACCAGTGATTTGTTCTGTTTCACAAAGCAGGCAGCTTGGACTTAGATATACTCTCAAGTCTTGCTAACAAGACCTAGACTGCTTTTTACTGTTAAATTTTAATGGATTTCCAGTGACAGGAATGTACGAAAATATTTTTTCTGTTACCCGTTTTACATATGAAGATCTATTTTTTTTTTTTTTGCATTTTGGGAGGCCAAGAAACTGTTGAAACAGCATCAATGTGTGCATCACAGCAAATGCCACCAGAAGGTTCTTGCTGTTCCCTATTCCAATTCTGCTTCTTGTCATAAAATACAATGTGACAGTCATATGGCAGCTGGCCTGGCTTCTTGGGGTGATTTCATTCTCCTGACTATGGATCTGCCACTCACAGCTTTGCCAGGACATTCAGATGTGTATCTTTGGAGTAAAGAGGAGAGGTTAGGGCTTCTTCACCTTCATAACTGTAACACAGAAACCTACCAGAAGTTCTCTCAATGTATTTCAATGTATTAATTTGTTTCAGAGGACCATCCAAAACAGAAATTGTAATAGAGAATGAGCAAATGCAGGACCAAAAATGGCTGAATCTGCACTCAGACTGGAAGAATAGAAATGCATCCACTTTACACGCACTTCTAGTGAATGGGTAAGTAACAGGTAAATAAGACCTATTTCACTGCTGTGGGCAGTCACTTACCAATCCAGGATGACAAACTCTTTGGTAAGCTTTTTTTTCCCCCAAGGTATCTGTGTATAAATCCCAGCACATGTTCACGTAAGTTGTTAAGATACAGTCTACAATGATTTTAGTGTCTACAACCACTGTACTCTCTTTTGAGACCATCTTGTGAATCCTCAGGGGCCTGTTCTGGTAGAATAAGAACATTTGAGTAAAACAGAGGTGATACCCTTGAAGTACCTGGACCAGACAGCTTTGTTAAATCTCTGCTGAGCAAGAAAGTCCAGCAAGTACTATCTAGCGAAATCTGCAGCAACATCTTACCATCTTCTGCAGCCCGTGTAGTCTGGATTCATTAATTTGGAGCAACCACAGCTTCTTCAGTAGAGGCTATATCCACTTACAGTAGGTTTCCTTAGCTCTGGCTTCAGGTGATGGTATATTCCTTTTAATTAACCCAACTAAACAGGTAGTTACTAATGAGAAGTCAGGATCTCATGGTTGAGACATTCAGTGTGACCTTGAAGAGCCAATGAACTTAGAAATCCAGAGCAAAACTGGGAGAGCCACCTAATCCGCATCGACAACTGCATTCTTCAAAAAGCAGATTCATGGTTTCCCTATTCCCTTTAGAATGCCCAGGAGCTTTCAGAACATCCTTCTTCCGTAGAAAATCCTTTTGTTTCACAAGAAAAGGCTGTCTTGCATAACTGCAGAGACACAATATGGGTGAAGACACAAAATCTGAGGAAGAAATTTACTTTTCTTTTGTTTGGCTCCATTATTTTCTGTGCTCAAAATTGACAGAATATTAAAAAAAATATGCCTGCAAGAACCTAATTTTGCTTTCTTACATCTCAATTTTGTACCTTTTTTGTTTTACATTAGTATTTTCCCCTTTCCTTTAAGTTAATTTATATTTCTTCATCTAGAAGGGCCATTACTGAACAGTGCCTGATACTTGAAAGTTGTCTTTTTAACTCTTTGATTTTCCTTTCTCACTGTCTTTTTCCTCTAGCCTAACAGTATCTAAATGCTTTTCTCCAGAGTAATACAAGAATAAAGACCTTGGGTTGTGACCAGATGCAAAAGCAGATCCACAATCATAAACTGTTCAGTCACTAAAGTGCAAAGCAGAAATTTCAAGGTGCTTTTTGACATTTTTGAAAGAGGTCTGCTAGGAAATGTATGAAGTAATGGATCTGGAGCCTCTGAGTTACAAATTCTGGCAGCAAAAGATCTAGTTTTGCCCAAAGTCCAAGTTAAAGGAGGGAAAACATCAGTAATGAGAATTATTGTTAAATCTATTGCATAAATGAAAGTAACATGTAGGAAGCAGATGTTCCAGTCCCCCTGAATTCAGAAAGTGACTAACAAGAAGTGAGAAGCTAAGGGGGAAGGGTGCATGAAGTGTGAGGCTGTTTTTGTTTTGGCTGCATCAGGCATCCAGTCCAGATGACTGGGGAGTGTTCCTGAGCCCTGCAGTCCAGGCGTATTCATCCAGACCAATGGCACCATGTAAAAGGTTTGTGTTGTGGAGTATGTTGGGTGTTTAAAGGAGTTGCCAGGCTTCTGAACGAATGGGAACTTGGCCAAGAACTAACAAATACACCGCTAATTCATAAAGTTTTGATAAGAGGGAATGGCCCAGCTCAGGCAATGCACACATAAAAGCTTAAAGTTTTCTCTTTAGAGCTGGCTGTATGGTAAGTCAAAGAAACAAGTGTAAAACGTGAGCATGGCTGGTCTCAGTTATATTCTGTATGTTTTCTTCGCCTCTCAAAATTGTGCACAAAATTTTATTTCCTGACATTGGTTGTCTATCTCTACTATCTCTAGAAAAATAATTTTATGGTGTATTTTCAGGAAGAGAGATAGAGTGATTTACACAGTATATGAATGGAGTATATGCAATGTAAAGGACAAAGGTCTGGTTAAATTCCTGATTCAAGGCGATCTGGTGGGTTGGCTGACACTGTTGTTTTGCCCACTTTAGTGTCTATGACTTAACATGAAATGCAGCCTCTTTTTAAATGGTTGCAGTTTGAAATCTACCACCTGCCTGCTGTGATTAAAGTCTGCAAAGGATTACCTGGTGAAGAAATGAGCTGTGTATCCAGTCCAGAGTAGCTCTGCACCTTCCTCAGAAAAGCATGTATACAGTAGGAATGAAAAAGCTGTGGAAATAAAAAGGCAGTCAGCTAGTTGCACAACAGTGCTGGCTGATTTAACTGTGATTTCTCCTCCCTTGACAAAAAAAAAAATCAATTCTTCCCTCTGTTATCTGAAGATTTTCAACAGAAATTATAAGTTTTTGTTGTTTTAATACCTACTTATGCAGACTTCCTGGATTCTTTAAAAATAGCCAAACTCTTAGGGCATGAAAGATCATCTGTTATCAAAGGCATTTCAAAGAAAATCCTGTCCTTTGACTGTAAGGAAGAGGAGACTGGCAATCTGTGCTTTCGAGTGCCATTAGTAAGAACTTGACAGACTGTGCATCCCAGCTGACCTCAGAGCTGCATCCATGCCCAGGGAGCGAGGCAGTCTGCAAAATGTGTAGCACCTACTCATGAAATGTATTGTAAAGCTGAACTAATATTTTGAATTATCTTCAGGCAGATGCTGGAAACCATGGAATCTGGCATAAGAATCTCCTTGAGTTTCTTTATATGGTTTGGGGGAATTTTTAACAGCTGGATACAGCAATGAATACAATACCTGTGCTGATTTTCAAATTAACCAAAATTAATCAATTAATGAGATTTCCACTATGTTTTGTTTCAATATTTAGACAGACGTGTCAAAGCAGAAGCAAAGTGGCTCTCTTTTGCACTAAAGAAGGTAAGAGAGAAGTGCATATAAAATAGATATTTTTCAACAAGTGTTAAATCTCTTTAACAAATGCAGGTGTTTAATGTGGATTCATTCTGAAATTTTTACTAGACCTCTGCAACATGCAGTTTTGTCCTGTGTTTATTTTTCCCTTCTTTACTCAATTTCATCAGCTCTTCTTATATTTTGACTAGGATGCTGTGTGTTGAGGTGGCCCATTCCTGATGCCACAAAAGGAGTTTTATCAGCAGTCAGGCTCCAAAAAGTAATTTGATAAAACTTCCTTCTGAAAATATCCTTAACCACCAGAGCGGTTAGCAGACTCTGCCTGGGAGCTGAAGCTGTGATCTGTTTGTTAAGTTCAAGGGGACAGAAGAACCTGAAGCAGAAAGTTACGGACCAAGTCTGTTGGCACAGCAGGTTGTGCAGTTTTAAGTGGTTTGAAAATGCAGAAATTCTTCATCTGTGACGAAACCATGTTCTACAAATAAGGAGAGCTTTGCTGAAGAACTTGAACTATGGATTAGCTTGGCTCAGGGAAAAGTAATTACGAGACAGGACCTAAATTTGGGAAACTAATCAAAATATTTGCTTCTCGTCAGAGAAAGGAAAAAGCTCAAAGGAGCTTGCTGAAAGTATTTTGTTCTGACATATGTTGCCTTACTCTGTGAAGTTAAGTGAACACAGTAAGAACTGTAAATTACAAATAACCATTGCTCCAATGTATTTCTTCACCACTAATTCCCCAGATACATGCAATGGCAGCATATCCTCCCTTGGAACGCTGATTGCAGAAACTGGTGGTGGTCTTTTGTTTTATAGATCGGACTGAGTATAAACGGGATAAATAACAAATCTGGCATCTTTCAAATCCAGAATATAAAATGAAACAAAAGTGAAGGATTATTTTAGAATAGTAACTGGCAGGTGGGAATCTGGTGTAATTTCTAGTGGAAGTGACTTGTAAAGTGTAATAGATAAAGTACTAGAATGTCTTCAGATCTTCAAATATTCTCCCTTAGTAATTTCTACAGGCAAAGTGAGTTTGCTGCTGTGTAGCTGAGTAAATGGCATGACATTAACCTCAGGCTTGACTTAAGAAAAACCTTATTATTGCTGAGCAGATCTTCCAGAAGCAATTCTTCTTGCTATAGTATGGATAGTACAAAGTAGGCCAGACGTGTTGCTAGCTGACAGAAGGACAAAGACATAAACCCAGGAAACCTCCTGAGTGAAAGGAAGTCAGGATCCCAGACTTAGCGTGATTAATATTTCAGGTTGATCCAGGCAAAATTAGTAACCAGAGAGCAAATCCTTTGATAGAAAGGAAGGGTAAAAATGGCTCGGTGTTTGATACTGCTGTGTGGTCGGTGATTGCCTCATTTACTGTGTTGCTCAGTGTGACTTCACGGCTGTTAACACCATTCTGTGCCCAGCTTTCCCGCAGCAGGTGCTGATTCAAGGCGCTGCGCTGCGGTGCCGACTAACGCGCTCTGTCGCCCGCAGACTGCGGCCGCCGCCCCGCTGCTCGCATGAGCAAGAGGATCCTGGGGGGCAGGACCAGCCGCCCGGGCCGGTGGCCGTGGCAGTGCTCCCTGCAGAGCGAGCCCAGCGGGCACGTCTGTGGCTGCGTTCTCATCGCCAAGAGATGGGTCCTGACAGTGGCACACTGCTTCGAAGGGTGAGAGGGCTCAAACGTTTTACTGCTCCTTTACGCTTGCACGTGTGAATTACAAAGTCCTTCCTCCTCTGCCAAGCACACGGGGCGTGGGCGAAGACCTTTGCAGAACGGCCAATCACAGGGACCTGTGGTTTAGACCTTTCTGAAAAAGAAAGTAAAAATGCACAAACCAGCATCAGCTTAGGTTTTCACATGGCTTATTATTCATTGCTGGCATCTCTACTGATGAAAGCTAAATGAAGATGCCCTGACTTTCAGCAGGAAGCAGGAGAAGGAAGAAGACCAAAACACTAATTCTATAGCTGTCATACAACTGCCATGGGTTTAAAAAAGCATCCTCTGTACCAGTGCAGAAAAGACCTTGAAAAAATGCTGTGGCCACTGATAAAAAGAAAAACTGGGTATTTACTCACAGTGCAAATGACATATTGAGGTCACTGCCTTTTCTTTTTATACAGTCCACTCTTTTATTAGGATTGCAATCATTAACAAGTCAGTATTAACAACTACTTAGTGCCTCCTGGTATCAGAGGCAGTGGTGGAGGGACAGTCTGGAGTGCAGAGGATGTTTACATGTCTTAGCAATTGTTTTGATCATTGTCAGCTTTTTGATGACAATTTTTGTCATCAATAACTAACCAATATTTCTTTTTGATGAACGCCAGATTTCAGAAGGAGGTTTACTACCTCGTTTCTTTTGTCTTGTACCAAAGTTTTTTAATTGGGTTTCTAAAGAAAATTTAAGTAAGTGTTTTCTGCTATAATTACCAAGTACTTCTCTGGCATATGGTTGCTTAAGCCTGCTTTAAACTGGTGCTTGCTCATTGGAAATTATTTTAGACTGCACTAAACACCTTTCTTTGTGTGTAAGGCAGCAGAAATTCTACATTAAGCAAGATTCTCTTAAACTGATATTTCTTTATAATGTTAGTCATTCCCTTTTTCAGTAAAAATTTACATTTTGTCTTTTTATTTCCAAAACACTCAGTTCTTTGGTGTTTATTCTTCTAAACTAGCAGCATGCTAAACCCGAATAATACAAACAAGAATACTGTATTTTATCAGATTTTGGGTCTAGAAGGAATTTCTCTTCTCTCTCCATCTATTTTTAAATATACTCCTAGAATATTTCCTGTCCTTTGGAAGAACACTTTCTGGTGATCTAAAGTAAAGGGTGGGACAGAAGCTGAGCCTTCAGCAATATTGGACAGCTATTGAATTTCCTGGATAAGAGATTTCTCTCATTACTGAAAGATAAGCAAAGCAGCTGTCACATTATAAAGTAAAATTCTCCCAGTTTTGTCAAGTGCAGAAAAAGTGCCACTACATTTTGGAGCTGTTCATTTACCCCTCATGTAGAGCTACATAATATCCCTGTGAGCTCAGAATATAACGTTTAACAAGTTTCTTTCATATTTATATTCTAAAGACCTCAAAGTAGTAAGATATTCCTAATAATTGATTGAGAAGTTATATGAACTTTTTTCTCTTTTGCCCTTCTGAATAGATTTGGGGGGATGTACCCAGATACCTGAAATCTTGAAATGCTTCATTTGTATGAAGCCTTTTGTAAGCTTAATGTATCATCAGCAAGACCATTTTTTTCATATAAAATATTTTAAAAATTTCCCAAACCAATCAGATAAGATAACAATATAAAGAGGTTTTAAAGTGCTCTGGTCCTTTATATAAAATGCTCCATTTTGTGAAACTCATGTGAAGTTTGGAATACAAAACAGGAGGACCATATAACAATAATACAAATAGCCATGAATACTTGTAGAGGGTGTAAATAGAAAGAGCTGCATTAAACATCATGTTGTTTGTGAGTTTTCTTATTATAGTCCACAGAGTTTTGTCAAGATCATTTTGCAATGCATTACATTAAAGCATCCAAGACATTAAAGATTTTTTTTTTTTTAACTTGTAGGACAGTGCATTTTGGCTGTGACTGCTTATTTCTCTAGGCAATGCTATTTACAATGGTCATAAACACAATAGTATATGAATATTCTCAGCACCTAATTTCTGTAGTTTTATGGCTCACAAATTGATCATGATGCTAAAATGATCATTATACTCTGAAATGCCAGAATTTTCATCCAGCTCTTAAGATAAAAGTGAATCGCCCCAAACCAGGCCAAGAGACACTTCAGTCAGAGAGTCAGGATATTTGCTTTATTCGGCTCCAGGTGCGTGGGGGGTGGCTCCTCCGAACACACACACACAGCACTCCATACAGAATGAATATTCATCACATTCCTTGGGATAGGAGTGGCTATACAAATTACTTCTCAGAAGTCGTTAATATTTTTAGCATACATGCCACACATGCGCTGTGTACGCCGGTGGTCGCACTGAGGAAGGCTCCTCTTCTTCCTCGGGGGTCTTTCTGATGAAGGTTAGTGGTCTTCATCACAATGCACTTTCCACCTTTCTTTCTGGAGCATGCACAGTCCTTCCTTGGGTGATTCAGTGGTTTCTGTGCTGGTTTCAAACAGGTTCTGTTCTTCTTATCTTGACAAGATTAAGGCGAATCCTGCTTCTTAGGTTTTGTGATTAACATCTGCTGTCTCTCAATAGTTAACTCGTGCTTACATGAGTTAACTATTGATCAACTCCTTTCTCAAAAGTGGCCTTGGTTTAGCAACCAAATCTCTTTACAAATTACAAGGATTCCAATCCTGTTGACTACTATGAAAAAGCCGAAATTTTGCATGCTTTTATTTACATTGCTTTGAATAAGCTTCAGTCCTGTCAAAGGTACTTAGTTACATGGAGTTGTCTTTCAGCAGTTGTGAAAAATGGTGACTTTTTTGAGAGCTTTTAGAATCACAGACTAATTAGAAACCCACAAAGAACCTGCAATCTATCCTGTGACCAGTTAGGATCAAGAGATTACACCCTTGAACCCTTTAATAAAATCTAGGTTTTCCTGATGTGTCTCAACAGACAATAGTTCTACTGCTCCCCCTTGTATCATATGTATCATTGCTTTGTGCTCTTAAATGTTTACCAAAAGAGTCTTAAACAATTATATGAGTGACCTTTCATCTTAGGCATTGAAAGTATACTTGGTACAGACTGAATGCTGAATAAATAAGGGACTTTTTCCCATGACTGTCATAAAATATTTAATTTACACAATATAATTGCTTTTCCAGACTCCTTAGGGATTTTAGTGAGACTTGCTGCTGTCACCAGCAGACTACTGAACAATATTCTCACCCCAGCAAAATTTGTATGTGCCCACCAATGAACATGTGAGCATCTAACGTTGGGCAGGATCCAAGGGATGACTTTGACAGCCTTTAATAAAGCAACTAATACATGGTTACAGATCTTTTGATGGTGTGAGCTTTAATATGTTTGATTACAAGCAGGAGGGAAATGGAAAGCATTGACATCTGTTGCTCAGATCTTTGCTGTAAGGAATAATGCATAATTTGTTTTCTTCTAGTAGTATTTGTATGCTTTGCAAAGTGCAGTGTGCAAAAAGGGAAAAAAGAATCTTGGGTATTTTAGCTTAAAAGAAAGACCTTGACTTAAATTTCACTTTTTTTTTTCTTTTTCTTTTTTTTTTTTCTTCTTTTTTTTTTTCTTTTTTACAAAGGAGAGAAAATGCAGCTGTCTGGAAAGTAGTGTTTGGGATTAGCAACCTTGACCACCCTTCAGGTTTCATGCAGACTCGGCTAGTGAGGACCATCATCCTCCACCCACGCTACAACAGAGCAGTTGTAGACTATGATATCAGCATAGTGGAACTAGATGAGGATATCAACGAGACAAGCTATGTAAGACCCGTCTGCTTGCCCAGCAAGGACCAGTTGGTTCAGCCAGACACCTACTGCTACATCACAGGCTGGGGACACATGGGCAACAAAAGTAAGAGGAGTATTTCTGGGACTTTTGAAAAACATGTGAAGCCTCTACTGAGTTAATCAAATAAGTGATCCCGTTACAAATTTTTATCCATTCATACTATTACTGGATCTCAGTATATACTAAGGAAGTGTAACTACTCTTGAAGGGATCAAGCTGACTATAGCCTAGCTTTTTCAAAGCAGCAGGCTCAATTTACGCTCCTTAATACTTACCTGGACACTGTGGCTTGATTTTTAAAAATGTTGAGGATCTGGAAAATTCTATCAAGAAAGTCATCCGAAATAGTTATGATTTTACCCAACTAAGTTGCAGTCAGAACGCTATTGCAATGGTATCACATCATCAGTGTGGAGGAAACACTCTTAGCTCAGTGAAAGCTGGAGGCACTGGCAGCATTGGCATACAGGCTGAAGGAACAGGGTCAGCACTCTGCCACACTTTGTACTTGTGACACAATTAATTCCATAATCACAAGTGTTGTTTTTGTATCTCTGAACAGAACATTAGTGTGTTTTCTTGTTTTGGGGCTGCCACAATCCTTGACAAGAACTCTTGTGTTATGTAGATCTTTGTTCAGGCAAAATGATTCTGCATGAATAGTATGCAAATCAGCCTGGCCCCAACACTTAATTTAGTGCACTAGCGTTGTGTTTCTCCCTTTGCTATTATCATGGTAATTACTAGGGATGGCTTTTCCGTTCACTGGATAAAGAAATCTTCCTTTCTGTATCGTTTCAGTGGAACTTCAGTTGTAATAGCCAGGTTAGATGTAGTAAAAATTAAATTGCACACTTGAAGGGTAAGCTGTTCACTAGCATCTCTACCCATCTAAAAATATCTTTATATGATGTCAGGAGAAAAACTCTGACAGAATGCTTTTGCAGCACGGGTAAATGGAAAATGGTTCTTTGTTTTCTAATGTGGTCAGTGTTGATTTTAAAGGTTTTATGCTAGGAAGCATCAAAACTCCATGTGGCTAGATAGCATTTAGTACTGCATACTCGAGGTTGAACAACTTTGATTAGAATTTGAGCTCTGTCAGTTGTTTAGACTAGGAAGAAGTCTTCTATTGTCTCTTGAACATATTACAATAATTTCATAAAGTTTAAATTCTGATTTCCTGGTACATTCTGTAAGTCAAATTTACCCAAACATAACCAAAATGGCAGTGATTATTACCAAGTTTTACCACAACAGACACCAAGAAACAGGGAGATCCTGCCCTGGAACAACGAGTCAAACCTGTCTTCCACCTCCCTCACATTACTGTTTTCTAGCCACTACTGCCCCCATCCTAAAAGTTTCACACTGCATCATCATGTCAAGGTGTGAATGCTGGATAAACAGCAAATGTCACACCAGTCCCCACGTGCTTAGTACTTCTCCAGAATGCAACACACAGTGCTCCTTACATTTAATACGTATATAGAGAGCAATATTTATAATTTATCCCAATGGAAATGTTTGTCATATCTCATAGAGTCATAATAAGTAAGTATTTTTGAATTAGTGTACAGTTAACACTTCATTCTGTTTTTCAGTGCCTTTCAAGCTTCAAGAAGGAGAGGTTCGCATAATTTCCTTAGAACAATGCCAGTCATATTTTGACATGAAAATCATCACCAGCAGGATGCTGTGCGCTGGCTATGAATCTGGCACCGTGGACTCTTGCATGGTAGGCTTCTCTCTAAGGAGAAACAGCCAAAATTGCTTTTAGAAATTAAAACACTGTGATGTTAATTAGGTGTAGCATACTTTATCTGTTCTAGGAATGACAACTGTCTATTTACATTCTTTAACCCAACTTTTATTATTACTATTATTGTTAATATTGGTGTAAACAACTTATCTTCATGATAATGAAATGCTGCTTGAAGACTCTAGGGTTTATCTGTATTAGTTAACTTTTTAATTTGTATGAGCCTTTTGCAGGTAATTTTTTGTACAAATATAATGGGTAATAAATACTGGCAATGCTGTGTGTGGCTACACAGTTCAGCAGAGCAGCTGGTTTTCACATCTGAGTTATTTGCTAAAGGCAAATGGCTGCAGGAACTATGATACAACTTTAACCATGAGTGCGGGCCATGTGTATAATAGACTGTTTCTACCCTTCCTGTTGCAGGGTGACAGTGGAGGACCGCTCGTGTGCGAGCATACTGCAGGGCGCTGGACTTTGTTTGGTTTAACATCTTGGGGCTCTGTCTGCTTTTCCAAGGTTTTGGGACCTGGAGTTTACAGTAACGTGTCACATTTTATTGAGTGGATTGAAAGACAAATATACATCCACACCTTTCTGCTAAACTAACTCCAGATGGTAAGAATCGTGCTGACAGACAAGAGAAAAAAGGAATCAGCACTTCAACGCTGAAGGTTTTGCAGTCCAGAAACTCTGTGAAAAGGAGTTTCAAGGTCTACCTATTCTTGTTGTGGAGCTATGGAATATGCAGTGTATGTTACCAGTAAACCCTCTGCTCATGAATATACTTTGGGGTAGAATTAGTAATCCTTCTGACTTTTCTTTTAACTGTGTTGTGGTGCTATTCCAAACACTGCAAAAAGTTCAAAAGAAAAGAATCAACCACTTTCTGCCTTTCAGCTATTAAAACTAAGCAGTAGCACAGACTAGAAAAACTTTTTAAAATAACCTATTTTAATACTATTCAGTTAGTAGCACATGCATTTTCACTGACTTCTCATGATGAGGAAGGAACTTGGTGCATTCATGTGGCACTGCAGGGATACATTCACAAGGACAGCTCTTGGCAGGGCCATACCACACGCTGGAGGGTGTGGAAGAGATTGATGGGTTTGTACACCCATGTGGCACAGGACACATCAAAGCACAGGTGCAGGTCTCCAAAGATGTGTAGCCATATGCCCCTGGTGTGCCTGAGCTAATGCATTTTGTCCCTCATGGTGGCTCCCTTGCATGGGCAGAACCCTATAGTGTCCTGACTCCACAGCTTCTGTTCCCAGAGCCAGCTTGGGCATCTCTGTGGGGTGATGGAGGAACCAGTAGGCCAACAGACCCATAACTACCACTGGAGGCACTGGAGACCAAAACTTTATTGTTCAGACTCTTTGGACAGCTTCTACCACTTAATTTTCTGAAGCTTCCAAAGTCCTAATGTGTCCAGGAAGACTCACGTCTCAGCAGCACAACACTGATCAGTGCATGTATCAAACCTGTGCCCCACTGGCTTTCCTCCCCTCTTTGTATAGTGTGTTCAGCATACAAAGCATGCACTGACCATCTCCAACCCTCTAAAAACATAAGAGGGTTGGCAATACCACTGCAATGGTTTCCCCTCCTAGAGTAAGCTAGTTTGGACATCTTGTGAGAGATGGAAAATGCAGATTTAAAATGCAAAAGATGCAGTGCGGGCACTTTCCCAAATATTGGGGAACTGGATAATTTTTATAGGTCTCTTCTTGCATTTAAATTTTAATTCTGACTAGCAAGCTAGAACACTTGGGAAAAAGAAAAAAGCAGCAAGAAAATCTGAGTGATAGAAGGCTTGGAATTCCAGCTTCTGTTCGAATGAGTGTCAGAGATGTGAGAAGCAAAGTACAACAGCTTCACCAGCAAAGGCTCAAAAACCCAGCTCAGGTGCTTGGTAGCCAGATGTGGAGTGCTCTGTGCAGTAGTAAAAGACTAAGCCTTAACTCCAAGAGAGTCTGGTTGAAAAAGATTACGATGGAGCTTGGCACCATTTTATGGTGCTAGAGGAAAGTGTGGCTTATCAGCTGCTGTAGATGATGTCCTGCACAGCTATCAGCTTTGGGGAGGCCAGAATAGGACAAGTCAGGAATCTGAGGATTACAGGATAAATTCCACTGGGGAACAATACATTTAAAATTTGTGTTTTCAGTGCTGTGCCTAGTCCCCCGTGAATGCAGCCCAAGGCACGTAATTACCTTTTCTGCTACCTCTGGCATGGCCCCATGACAACATGGCAGGGCCTCATCAATAGAACGACTGCCACATGTGGAAACATGCATTAAAAGATCTAAAAAACGGACATTTCAGGTACTAATGATCATGTGGCAACTCATCTACCTAGATCTATTGCTTTAACGAAGGTTTATCTCTTATCTCTGTATTTTCTCCTTTAACACCGCTAACATTAGAACATCAGTCACACTAGACCGCACTGCAGACATGAATATTAATAAATACTCAATATTTATGTCATGGATTCTGAAACTATTTAAGTGATTATTGATCACTGTTTCATGCTCAGAAGGAAAACTCTTCAAGGCTTTGCTAGGTTTGATTGTTCGAGGTTTTTTTATTTTTTAAATCTTAAGGACTTTTTGTTTTACTGTAACACTAAGTACTCTTCCCCCAGCTGTAAATGAGAGAAAGCAGCTGTGACCATGTTTTTCTAGTGCAAGTAGATTACAGCTGATGCAGGTTATTGATGCCCTATTGATGCTCAAGGATATGGAGGCTGGAGCTCTCAGTCCTCACTTCAGATTTCCTCTGGGGCTGGGATCTCTGTGGCTGTAGGACAGAACAGCTCTGAGTCCTGGAGCTGGTTATCAGGGTCCAGTCCAGGGGTTCTCTGAGGAGAAGGAGGCCCAGTGGCTGTCAGAGCCAGCTGGCTGGTGTCAGACAGGTTCTGGCCAGGTCTGTTTTCCAAAGAGGTGCTGTTGCAGAATGAACAACCCAGCCTGGCTTCTCTCCAGCAGATGTGGTGGTTAGCAGCTTTGAATTTTGTAAAGCACCAGTCACCATGTAATCATTCATATAGCTATTAGCATTGTCAAATGATAACATGTAATTACACGTTTAAATTAACTGGCTTTGGCCTATCACCAGTTTCCAAGCAGCCCCTCCCAGGAAATGAGGGAGAGTCCTGTTTAAATATATGGTCCAGCCCTGTCCTATATGGGATCAGTCTGAAGAAATTACATGCTGAACCCAATCCCAAATGGCTTTAGGAAGGAGAACTTGGGTCTTATCCTTCCTCATGACTGTGTCTGACACAACATTCCATGTAAAGAGGAAATTTGTAATTTTATAAATGTATTTTTATACTGCTTTTTTTATGTGTGCACATGAAATAGGCAAACATGCTCCTCCTTCCACGGTATCAAGCCTTTCCCGGTGTGCTGACATAATGGCTATGATCACAATTATGCTGTTTGTCTCAGAGGTGCAGCCTCATTGTAAGGTAACATTTGTTGCTTTTGCTTCTACCACAGCTCTATCTCCAAATGGAAGCAATGCCACTCAGTCAAGCCAATGTGTTTCTTTCTAGTTTTACTAATAAAAATTTACAATCATTTTCCAAATAACTTTTCTGCTGAAAATGTGTTTTAATCTTTAGAGAGACTAAATGATAATATGGAGGTATGAATTTATAACTTCAGCAATAATGCCTAAAAGAAGCCTTCAAAAGGCATTTGTGAACCCTTAGCTGGCTTCTTTTAGCAGCCCTGTTAGCACTGCAATAGTTGTGGAGATTCTGGCACTACCACCACTGTACAACTTTTGGTTTCTTCTGTGTGTATGCTTCCAATACAGAATATTACCATGAATACTGCTGCCAACAACTACTCTGGACTTTGACATCTGAAAAACTAAAGCTGCAATCAAATCTGAACACATTTTGTCCTATAGCTTTGCTCTGGAATACAATTAGTGTTAAATAACAGATCTCTTTTTAACTCGTACACAGAATTTCAACAACATGTACATATGCTGAAATCAAAATAATAAGCACACAGAAGCTTAAAACAGTTAAAATTTACCTTTCCACTGCAGTAAGGAAGCCAGGACCATGAGGGCAAGAGTAACATAACCAGAATAAACAGGAACAAATAATACAACACTCACACTGAAATTCAGCTATGGGAACGATGTTAACACAGTCACATTGGGAACTTGCCCATTAGCCTTGTCCAAGAGCCAGGGCTGGTGGGAACAGTGGGTTCTCTGCGTTAGCTGGTCCTCAGCCTTGTGTTGCGGCCAGTGGAGAAAACACAGCTCAGGCTAAACCTCAACTCAAACTGTGCCCCAGATACAGACCAAAGCTCACTGTGCTGCCAGAACACTCTTTCAGTAAAGGCTGTAGCTGACTGCCACCTGCACATGTTTAGCAGAGGTGTGGCTGCTATGAAAGAAAAAATTTTAAAACATGTATTTTCTTCTGTAAATCAAATATTGCACATCAAAAATCAGAGTTAAGGCTGTTCTAGGTGTAGCTGCAAAGTTTGGGGCAGTTGAAGGTGGTTGTTTTGGTTTGTTTTAAAATTAAAGAAGTGTAAATGCTGTTGCTTCCCTTCATGACATGTGGAAGGCACCTGTGAGATGCTCTTAAAAAGCTTATTTTCAAAATGGAAAAGTCGGATCATGCTGTGCCTAAGTGCAGGAGTGCAGAAGCAAGCAGGCAATTGCGACATTTTCGGGCTAAAAAAACAATAAAGGGAACACTGAACTGTTGAAAAGCACAGAGAGAGCAATTTGTTTCCACCCTTCATTTGGCACTACTTTAGTTATGGCCAATTAACATTTTGAAGCTTTTATTAAAGACTCACTACCCTCATCTCCCCTTCAGTAAAAGATAGCAAGTAACCACAGCAAATGCCTTCAGGTATTTCTGCAGTGTGTCCACCACAAAAAAAAACCCAAACCCAAAACTGCCACACCAAAAAAACTAACAATCAAACAAAAAAACCCCAACCCCCAATGCAAGTTTCACCCAACAGATAATTTGTTTTATTACCCAGACTGCTTGTTGAAGTCCTCTTACAAAACACAGCCTATGGAGGACAATTTTAAGCAATATGCAGCGCCAGTATGCAATACACACACACAAACAAAAGTGTTATTTTGTACCTCTTCAAGTGGTAGAAAAGCACTTAAAATCCCAGCAGAGAGGAACAGTGTCCTGAAAGCCTCACCACACTCAGTTGTGAGCGATGGAATGACCAGGCTTGTAAACAGTCACATAATGGCAATTTAAATGTCAGAGGCATCATGCAGCTGGTCTCAGGTCTAACAGGTGACTCCCACTCACATTTCTTCATGTAGTTATTCTGATGCCATGGCTTAGTCAGAAGAGTTTGGAAGATCTTACTCTGAATACTTAAAGCTTTTGTATGAAAAAAATGCAAACTCCTGACACTAAATGATCATCTACCTGTTGAATTTGCTGGTAGGTTCTGCTTCTGCAGCAGAGGCAACAAGAGGGTAGGTCACAGAGTGGTGTTGTCCCCAAACTCTTTTTCACAGTGACAGGAGGGGACAGAGCTGAGGCCTGCACTCCTTCAGGTCACTGGAAGTGCTGGAGGTCCCCCATGAAAGTTCAACATACCTCAGTCATAGAGTTACACACTTGTAAAACATGGACCAATCTCCTCTCAGTGGCCACAAGTGTAGAGAGGTGGATGTAAAGTGCAGAAGAAACACTCAGGTCAGACAAAAAAACCCCAAAACAACAGTATTTGACTTTGAGGGCAGAAAAGCACTTCCTGTTTCTCTGGAGCTCTTTACAGCAGGACAACATCCACTAGGAAGGACAAGGGTAGAGCTGAGCCTGCCTTGGAGCTGTGGAGCAGAGTAGATGATTTCACTGCATCCCAGTTAACTCTCTTCCTGTATGATTCTGCCCTGGTACCAGCTTGTCTCCCTGCATAACCTGTTTTCCATCTTCTTGGACGCCTTGCAGCTCCCATTTCTTGTTGAGAAAGCTGAGATGTTTCACTTGGGAAACCTGGAGTCCACTCATGGCAAGGTGCCCCCCACAGCAAGAAGGATGTTAGACACAAACATCTGAAAATGTAACTCAAACCAAAATGCTTGACATGATCTCTTAGAATTTGAATGTCTGCCATCACTTCAAATATCCCCACTAACTTTATGTTAGAACTTACCAAAACCATTTTGTCATATGTTGAACTGAATTAAAAAAGAAAAAAAAATTCAGAAATGGCTGACATCACTTTCTCCTTCCACTACTTTCTTTCTACAGGCTAAACAAAAAGTGTATTTTCTATTTTTCTCCTCACTAACACTACGGATAGAGTCAGCCCTAATCACATCCTACCTTTTGAACACAAAGCTGTTTTAAACATTTGGGAACATGTGGTGACCATCATTTGAATGAACTCAGCAAGCCCCCAGTATCTGCCCTGTGTAGCAGCAGCTATCCAGACCTCACAGCATTTGTTTAAATTCTTTCAGAGATCTTAAAAGATGTGGAATATGTAATGTTGATCATCGATGTGGAAAGCTCATGGTTCAGTTAAAAAGCAGACCCCTTTCCCCAAACATGGTGCCTAAAAATAAACACACAAATCTTGGCAATTTGAAAGCAGAAACTTTTAGAAAGTAACAAATCAAAAAATGGGCTCAGTACTAATAATTCATTAGCAGCTACAGTCTGAGGAAACTCTTTATTTCAACAGGTGCTAGTGAATACAAACAGATTTCCTAAGTTCTTCTCTAAATTGTCCATGAAACTTTCGGGGAAGGGAAGTAAAAAGGAGGCAATGTTTTAGAGGGTCTGGAATCTAGAAGTTGCCACATGCCTCTCAGCCACTTTTTGTGCACTGTGCGAGCAGTGGGAAACTGACAGAGGGCAGGACTCATCTAGGAAACAGATGAGCAACAGCACTCAAATGTGAGACATGCAATACATTATGCCTTCTTTTGAGCGGCCTTTAGAGACACTTAAGCTGATTATTATAAAAGCCTAGAGCAATGTAAAAACACCTGAGAGTGAAGAAGAGTGATGTTATCAGCTAGAAGCTGTTATTTGTAAGAGAAGACCTGAAGACAGACTGGAGCTCCTCAGTGCTGCTGGTAGACAATTTTGCAGTACAGCCATGAGGTAGTTCAGAGAAAAGACAGCCAGCCAACATCTGAATTGGGTGAGGTGGGAAAGAAGACCACTTGGTGGCAGAGAACATGAAACAGCACATGGAGTCAAACTGGAGTGATACAACAGGAGGATGAACTGTCAGGGAAAACAAAAGGCAGCACTAGGATTTGCTCTTTTTGTGGAGAGGAAGGCGAGGGAGACATGTTACATGTGTCTCATTTGGGCTTCTCTCCTGATGGCTAAAATGGTGTTTGTCTGTCCGTGAGATGGCCCATGCAATAGCCTGGTGAACAAACTGGTTCACAGTGGTTATACAAAATACTGTCTACACACACTACAGTATGTAATAAAAAGTCTTGCAACAAGCCAACCAGTAACGCTCCATCCCAGCCCTGTTGCTTACTTCATACTTCAGCAAGTGGTGGATCCCAGAGCATGCTAGGGTTCTAGGGCAGCAGTGTAAGGGAGCAGGCTGACTTACCTGAACTGTCTTCTGCAAATCCACATCCATGCAATGTCCCGATCATAACACCAAGAGGTGTTATGCAATGCTGCATACAAGAAATAAGCAGTATGCAAAGTCTACTGTGTGAAGAAATATAAAAAACAATCCAGACATCTAGACCTTGAATGTCTTAATAAATTATTGGAAAGTTTTATAAACAAAAAAGCTTTTAAGGAAATGTGTTCATCATCTACCTTGGCTGAAGAAAACAAAACCACAGCATGGCATAAATCAGAAATTACACTTGTGTTTAACCAGTTAGCATTCCAACTTTGTAAAACACAGTAAAGCATCTTCTTCACACAAAACTGAACTCTAAACTGCTTTGTGTGCTAGAGATACAGCATTGCTGCCCTTTTCAGAAGCACACATAGAGACTTTGGCACATGAACTATTACCACCAAATGTAACTATTAATATTCTTTGATAAATTCCGTGTTTTCAGAGTTCAAGCCACTTGTACTCCCAGACTCATCCTGAATGTCTGGCAAGAAGGAGGTGTCCTCTACTAAGCCATCTCTTGAACAGGGCTGAAAAGGTGTTTTGGATGCTGGCAAAACACTGTCAGTGCTTTCTTTGTCTGATACAGCACCTGCAGCTGAGCTGGAAGGCACAGAAGTAGGCTGGAGCTCCACTCTATCATTCACACTGCACTCATCTTTCCATCTCTTAATTGCTTTCCTCTGCTCCTCGGGGGCCAGTCTGACAAGGTACTTGGCTCTCAACACCGGAGATGGAAACAATGTTCCTTGGAGAACTCTTATCAAATATCTACAAAATAAACACAGTTACAAATAAGAGGTTTAAAAGAAAACTCAAAACTGTTTCCAGTGACTAAAGGAAACCAAACACCATTCAAGTAACCCTGAAGCTGCAGCCTAGTTCCTGGACTAGATGATCTTTAAGGTCTCTTCCATCCAGGCCATTCTATGATTCTGTGATATTAGAACTGACTTAACTGGCGACTTTGGTTGGATTTAATAATAGATTTTTGCAGTGAATTTTCAGTCAACAGGGCATCCAACGTCTGTCCCTCTGTAAGAGAACTTCTTAAAACCTCCAGTGAAAGCCCCAGTCTCACTCCCTCACACTAGAAGCTGCAGAGGACCACCTGGCTTCACAGCACCCCTGAGTAGGGGCTTTCCAGCACCACACAAAGGATCACATTAGAAATAAGCATGGAAAAAACCATACATGTGACAGCAGTACTCCCATAATAGGTACTTCTGCTTCAAATCACTGAAGTAAAAAAGTTGCAATTAGCCACAACAGCTATAAATCTTCTGAGGTATTGACACAGGGAGAGTACATATGAATTGAGGAATTTCTAAATACTTTGCCTTTAATTCATTATGAAAACCACTGTCTTCTTCAAAATTGAACAGGCGCACACTGGAAGTAGGCACCAAGCTGAAACCTTTATCCTGCCTTGGCTCTCTACAGCCCTACTAAAGGGTCCCAGAACAGCCTTTATCTATTAATTTGTCATGTAAGGGAGATTTACTGTGTGTGAAAGAAAAGGCTCTATTGTCACCACCTGAACCAAGCTGAGAGCAGCGACGGAAAGGGAAGAGCCCACGTGTTTCTGGCACCTCATGGTTTGTCATTCTGCTGAAGTGTCAGCCAAAGCCATCAGTCAGATCAGATCAGCCATGGTCACCAGTGAGTGCAGCAAAACTCTTGATGACACGCCGGAAGTACAGATCAGACATGTTCAAAGGGGTCTTAATTCTTGGTGGCCATTGCAGCCATCTACAGCCACGGCTCTGCCAGCTTTCCTGCTGGTGGGACTGATAATTTATGCAGCCTGTACTACAGCACTTGATCCAGAAAGTGTGCGCAGATTGTGTGTAATGATATAAAATTGCATCAGGTGAACAGGAAACAGCACTTATTCTCCTCAACTCTTCTCAGTATCCGTCTCTGCAATTCAATTTCAAGTCTCATTCTTTCTGAAATGATGTAAGAGGGAAAGAAAGAGACATAACACAGAAGAATGAATAATTAACACTGGAGGCACTTCAGTAGTAGGCTGCAGACTTGAGTTCATGCTCAGCCAGTGAAATGAAGATAGCTGTGTCTACTAAAGAAAGCTAAACACAGGGTTTGATGAAGTATTTTTCATTGGTTTTCACATGGTTTGTTTTGCTCTGTTGGCTCGCTCAGGTGTCTCCCTGCTCAGCATGCTGGAGTCTGCCACCTCCATCCAAGGCTACTGCCCTTCCAGGGTGAATGAATTATTGAACTTGAACTTCTTCAGTGAGACAAAAAAAAATGAAGACCCCTCGCAAATCTAGTCAGCATGTTTCCACCCCACAAAGAAGCCTGTACGTTCTAAATACTCTTGTATATATTCATGACAAAATTTCAAACAGAAAATTCTTTCACAAATAAACACAGACTAAGCACAGTATTTCTTTGTCTATATATAGTACATGTCCAACTTTGGTCACTAATTTAACTGGTTGGTATATAAATTATGAACCCTGTGGTTACAAAAATTACCGTTTCTTTATACTCCAAAGACAGTATTTAATATTATATAAATCACAAAAGAAATTTTCTATCAGTGAAATTTACTTGGAGAACTAAATGGCACTAAAAAGTTGTCCTCACATAGCTTGGTCTGTTAGAGTCATGAAATTGTCATTTTTATTGGGGAGTGATAGGGGGGAAAGACCTCTAGCCGGAGATTCATAACATCACTGACTCAGAGAAAACTAATTTTGGTAACAGCAGCAATCTACAATTATAAAACAGAAACACACCTGGGTAGCAGAGCAACGCAAGTAGTCAGGAGGCAAACTAAGTAAAATACCGGGTCTGTCATGTGCTTTTCCATGGTCCAGTAAAAACCTGATTGTAGGCTGTGGGTTTTGCAGGTTGCTCCAAAAACCAGAGTGAACATGAAGTAAAACAGGATGCTGCCAACTATAACTACTGTATGTATCCATGTCTGCAATTCAGAAAAGGAAAGAAGTAGGATTTAAGCTGTGAAACAGACAGACCTGTTATATTGTACATGCATGAACATGCATACTTCTCCTCCAAGGACAGGTGTTTAATGTAACAGAGGATACATCTGTTCAGATAATATTCCTAATTTCATACAAAACAGTCCAGAAAGAATGGAGCCTTTTTTCTACAGTACATAGGTACTCCAGACATTTAATTTTTTAAATTCTCATAAATTCATAGCTTTTCATTCTTTTGTGAAAGACATTTGCCTCATCCACTGGCAGCACAGAAAGCTTTCTCAAGCAAATGGAGGTGAGATCTTCACATGACACCACTCTTATGTATCTTCCTTGAGACATTTGGTTACCTTTCTACACTGGAGTTTTCTGTAATTTTACACTAAATGGCTACAGCAGCTACTAAGAAAACAACATTGCCACTGGTCTGACAGCTTGCCAACATTAAAAAATGCCAAACAAAACCCATTTAAGTAAAGTTCTCTATTCAGAGTGTTAATACACTCATGCTATACATATATTCCCAGTAAAGACATTTTAATTAACATACTCTCAAAAGAACAATGAAAAGACTGTCGCAACTTGACGTCATCCATTATAAAACAATGATAAAAAATATTTTTAAAAAGTCAAATAAAAAACAAAACCCATTGATAAGCGTCCTTCTACTGTAAACATTATTGTATTTTCTTTAAAATTAAGCCAAAACCCAAGTATTACCCTTGTAAGGGCTCTAAATTTATCCAAGCTAATGAAGATGCTTTAGCTTGTGCAAACTTAAAAACTGAAATAATGTTTCTGTAGCATATTGGTTTTCTGGTTTTGGCATCAAAATACACCTCTGAATTGTTTATCCTGGCCACAGAGTAGATCATCAATTCCAAGCATTCCAAATCAGCAATTTACATTGTTGTCTTTGAGATTTAAACTCTGCGAACTAAGGAAGTTTCAGCAGATCACTGGTGGATTTCACCATTTGCAAAACTGAACCAACATCCCTCAAACCACCCTACCTTAATAAAATAGGATCCTTTCACTATTTACAAATAATTATGAGGCCAAATTTCGTTAATTTTAGTCATATTTCTACTGGTTCCAAAGACAGGTGACTTAGGAGAGCTCACATGGTCACATAAATATAATATTTAGGGTTTGACCCTTTTATACTTACTATGTTTTGTACATGAAGACCTTTCTTCCATTTAATTTTACTGAAAGCTGTATGAATATACTCTGTCAGAAGTATACTCTTTGGGAAACAAAGTACTCACCACAGATTTGCACTCAATGAGAAGGTGAAACAGCATTATGAAAAGTGCTGCTGTGTTTATGGGGTTTCCAAAAGAAAAGATATCTATGTCTGAGCCACAGTAAGTCTGGAAAGAAAGACAGTGGTCAGTGTCAAACATTCTTTATGTATAGTCCTAATACAAACTGGCATGAATAATTTCAATATCATACATATTCACACATGCACAGTTCAGCTCTGTTCCAGTGGTGATCTTCTTAGCATATATTCATATACAAGGACTTAAAAATCAAATACTTCATTCTATTCTCTAATTTGCTTAGCTTTTAAGTATGTCAAAATGTATAAATGTATTTTGTAGCCAGTACTTACAAAGTAAGGCACAAAAAAGCAAACGAGACTTTGGTAAAAAGCATCCAGCAAGGTTATCCAGAAAGCTGAAGGCAAGTAAGCCTGTAAGAAAAAAACATAATGGCATTGAAACAAATTGAACAAATTGCTGCATCCTTAATTAGCATTAATTTGGATCTGGGGAAACATTATCGGAAGTAATTCCAGTTAGTTTGCAAGTGAAAAAGGCATATTTTGTGTTATAGTTATTAGAACAAAGATCTCCTTCCATACAGCTAACTGTTATTAGTATTTAAATCAGCAGCCAGCTCTGGGAACTCTGATCTTGCAGCTGTTCCTGTCAGAATGGATGTACCACAGCCTTGGCTAACTGAGTCCTAAGGAAGGGAGGGGGCTGGTGGACAGGGAAGTACCCTGCAGCTTACCATCACTGAATGCCAAGTCCCACTCTCTTCTATCTCCATTCCTTTTTGTTATGTGTGCTGTTTGACTCCTCCGTGCAGATGGGACTCCTCTGTGAGCTAACTTAACCCACTAGATGAGAGAAATCAACTCACTTTTCTGCTGGAGTAACACATTGCTGTTTTAGGGAGTTAAATCAACTCCTGGGAGGACCTGATGGTGATGCCATGATGAACAATGGGATAACTGAGCTGGCACAAGGAAGACTGTTTAACTGTATGGATGAAGAGGGAGCAGGAAGAAAAGAAGGGAGAAGAGAATAAGCCTTCCTCCCTCAGTAGCAGCAAACTGCTATGACAGATCAGCCATCTACGAAACCATAGTTGCCTATGCTCTGGCTCAGTATATCCCATTCCTTCAGGCACTAAACTGAGACACAGGTGAGAAGTCTAATCACCCAGGATGTCCTCTAGGATTAGTGGAGAGATGGGTTTTTCCAAAGAGCAATTCAGCCCTTCCAAGAACTGAACTGCTGTCTGGAGGTGATGTGGGAAACTTATTTGTCTTTCAGGAAAGTGCTTTAAACTACTGAAGATGAATCCCATTTACTGTTCCATTACTTTCTACAGTTTATACAAAGCTGTACATTTGTGATGTCGTGGTGCAATACTGTGATATTGGATCTTATTGCAACTCTTAAAGCACTTCTCTTTCTTCTATACTGTATTTAATTCCAAGCAATTATTTCCCTGTGCTTCCATGCAAGAAAGAAAATGATAACAGCTCCAACAACAGAACAAGGAATGATGGGATGGACAAAAGAGAGAAACAGTAACAGAAGATAAGGGAATAAAAAGGAAAAGAAAAAAATGTATTTTGTAATGCAGTAATTCTAATTATGTTGCTTCAAAACCTTCTTCTCAGCTCAGATCACTGTATTGTACATGTCCTGAAGATCAAAACAAACCATGAGGCCTTGCAACATTTACTTAATCAAAATTTTCTATGACTGACAAAGTACAGACCTGCTCAAGCCAATATATGGAGGTTCGGAATGGTACCAAAAGAGTACTTTGTTTTTCAAAAATACTGTAAACCAAGCAACATAAAATACTTAAGGGTATATAAAAAGAAATGTAGAAGTCCACAAACAAGCCAAACAAATTGTCCATTCACTGTGCAACCTTCTTTCCCTTCTAGACCAGACCTAAACTTCTGCCAGTACCTGTACATGAGACAACACGAGTACACAACATGTTGTAGCTCTTTTTTTTTTAGCAGTTTTTGCTAGAATAGAGTAGAATAGAACAGAATAAAATATTTCAGTTGGAAGGGATTATCTGATCCAACTGCCTGACCATTTCAGGTCTGACCAAAAGTTCAAGCATGTTAGTGTCCAAATGCCTCCCTTAACACTGACAGACTTGGGGCATTGACCACATCTCTAAGAAGTCTGCTCCAGTGTATGACCATCCTCTTGGTAAAGAAATGCCTTCTAATGTCCTGTCTGATATTGTAAAGATCTGATCATAAAGAAAATGTTGAGTTTTAGGTGATTCACATAATCAACATTTCCTCTCTCCAGACTATCAGTATCTATTCTGTCTCAGGCTCAGTATGTCACTGCCTTCAATTGTTATAATAAAGATAGTATTTTAATTATTAAATTTTTCAAAATATGAAGTTTAAATCATGCTAGAATTCATGTTAAGCAAAGTAGAAACCAGGAAAACCCCCACTGATTTATATAATTTTGATTTAGAACCTAGTCCCCCACTCCCTGCAGTTTTCTGTGCTGAACGTTTGGACAGAATTTACTGATAGACCAGGTATGATGTCGAGTGTTTTCAGGTGGGAAGGCAAATTTCAGAACATACCTATAAGGTGAAAAGTACCCTGACTGACAGAACTTCTTTGAGGATTATTTGAAATTAATCTGCTCTGGTTCTTTGGCACTTGAAACCCTTATATGACAAAGAAAAAGCACAGAGTATATAGAGTGCCCTCACCTTGCTCAAACAAACCCGTTTGAGGAAGCATGTTGACAGCTGACACAATGAATGAAATAAATGTGCTGGTAACAATGTTTGTCTAGTACACTGTTTTAACAGAACTCCTTAATTTCTTTTATCATCCAAATGTCTAATAAGATTGGGTCTATGGCTGAAAAGAGCCTACAAAATCTTTTGAAAAACAGGTTGCTATTTGCGCACATATTGCACAGGCCTAGACACTTTTCTAATAGAAAAAGCAACTTTAAACAATGTTTGCCTGAGGTGAAACATAAAAGAAAGACAGAAATGGCTCAATGCTGACCGTTTCAATTTGCTTCAGGCAAAACACTCTGTAACCTACCACAGATTTCTGGCTCATTTTGTATAGCTGTGGGAGTTCCATGAGTATCTCTGCGGATACATCTTTGTCCAAGACACCATAAATGATGGGTAGCACTGATGTAAAAAGGAGATTGAAAAGAATCAAGATCCAGTAGTCAGTCATTGATGTGCCTGAAAACCCGCAGAAAAACTGGTACCAAAACAGGAGGTTCACATAGGCCTGAAAAGCCAAAGATGACATGACAAGATTTTAGCCATTGACAAATGCTTTTAAAAAAAGAGAAAAGCCAGTAGGTCTTAGGTTTGATTAAAGTAATCTGTGGAAACATTTCAAAATCAGACATGACTTGCTTAAATAGCCATGCTGCTGCCATATTAGTAATGTCTGTCACCCACTGTTTAATCAAATCAAACAATGGCTTTGAGTGGGAAATTTAGTCCAAGGAATAAGAGCCTCTGGTCTCTGCAGGCAAATGGGAAACTGAATTGTTTGACACATGCTTTTTGAATCCATTCACAATAGGAAGAGAAAAAAGAAAATGAAGACCCACTAAACCCTTCAGTGCTCAAAAATATATAAACTGTGATTTCCCTTGAATGGGACAGCTACATACCACATTCTTGTAGAAGTAGTAAAGCACCATGTTAGTAAGTCTGTTATAACACCAGTGACCATGGACAAGCAGCAGCTTCCTGAGATGTCTAAACTGAGAGATTGCAAAGTCACTTGCCATCACAGCCTGCAACACACACGAAGAAAAGGGTATGCTATAACCAAACTGTTAAAGACAAGCTTCAGATACTGCCAACCGAGCTACTTACCCACTGTTGGAAATTCTTATTTTACGATTTTTTATATATAGTGCTTGCCAGCTTATCCTCACTCAGATATCCCCTTCCATACAAGACTTTGCAACTAACACCCAGAGCTCAGTCCAACACAGCACAAGCAGGAATATGGCTGTCATCATTATTACAACACAAATGCACAGAAATCACTGACACTGACACTTCGGCTGCTCATTTCCCTGCAGGACATGAGTAATACGGAGCTCACTGACAGGCAGCAAACTGCTGTTTGGAGCTTTAACTGCACCATTCAGCTGCTGATTGCTCCTGGCGGAATGCTGAGGCCTGAGTGTGAACTCAGGCTGCAAAGTCTTGCCCATGTAAGGGAATGGACTGTGGAGCTACTGGGTCTCCAGAGTACACTCTGAACTGATTTTAAATGGAACCTGACGCCGTTTGCAGCTGTCTTTGGATACCTGCATGCCTTCTTGGCCCGATATTCCCACACCAATGTCAGCCACCTGGATCATACTGACATCATTGGCACCATCACCTACAGAGAAAAGAGGAAAAATCAAAACTAGTTTTTCTGGCTATCACATTGTTATGGAGGTGGCAGGAAAAGACAAATATCAAACAGCAGAGAATTCAGAGAAATACATTTTTATGGCCAACATGGCAGCCTATGGAAAATCCTAAGGAAAACAGCATTAGTAAGTGGAAGGCCCAACCGAACTGAGCTACGTTCTCCAAATAGATAATAGCTGTTCCTTCTGTCAGAATTTAGCTGGCATGCTGCACCAGAAGATACAGGTGCTTTAAATCACAGCCAGTCATCTCCCCTCTGTCTTCTTATACTGGGGGGTTGTGATAGAAAGAAAAATGCTCTTACTTGCTGCTTTGCACGTTACAATATGACTGATGCTGTTCTTACTGCTTTATACTGACACAAGTTTATGGACTAAATTTGCTACTTCAGAAGACAAACATCATCTTATGTCAGAGACAACTACAATCCAAAGGATTATCTTGCTCATACAATAAATTTTGTGACAGACCTTAACAAAATATACAAAAGAAACTGGGTTCTACGTCTTTTCAGAGAAAGGAGGATAACCATAGGACTCACCTACAGCTAACGTCATTGCCTTTAGCTTACTTCGCACCAGTTTGACCAGGACACTCTTCTGCAGTGGTGTGGCTTGGCAACAGACTACAGCCCGACATTTTCCTGTGAGTTCCAAGAAAATATTCTGTAGGCTGTCATGAAGGACATGTTCTAAAGTCTTTCCATCAATGACCAGGCCTGCGTTGAACCCTCGAGCTCGGGTGGAGGGACTTGTAGAGATATTTCCAAGTTTCTCATTGTTTCTTTTTTTGACAGAAGCATTCTTCTGGATGTCCTCTAAAATTTTGCTCATTACCAAGGCACAGGCATCCTATTTAAAGACAAGAGAAAGGCATCTTATGAAATACTGCTTGTATTCTGGCTCCCTTTTCAATTCATTAAACACATATGGGGAAAACATCAAATGCTGTTTCTTTCTTTTATTTTGAAAGGCTCAGACATGAGGCTGAATACCCCTTTAAAATCACAAAGGATGCAGTCTGTTGTTAATAAAAGTGTCTGTGATAAACTTCGCTTAAGCAGATTTGCTTGGTTATTGCATTAGGAGAAGAGAGAAAAACCTAAGCAAGTCAGAAGACCTTCACACGCTAGTAGAAAAGAAACCATTAAGCATTCTGTAATATAAATAAAGCTTTGACAGAGAACTTCTGCTCTCTATGTTTCTTTTGTCTGGCATGCAAAGCCAAAAGTGTACTTCATATCACACTACAGGTGAGCTGTAATGAATTACTGAAGGACTGGCCTTGTGGAATGTTTTACCTTATCAGAATCAATACAAGATGCTCAAAAAGTTTGTAGTATCAATATATATAAAGCACATGCAACATAGAAGAAAATACATCTTCTTATATCTTCTCATCATTTTACTTCGAAATGCAATAATATCAAATCCTAGTTTTTATGTCTAAGCCCAGTTAGAAGGAGGAAGAGCACTTCTGCAAAGGGGGCTTAGTTCTCACTGTCAAGTAAGACACTGATTTCCCAGAAGAATGAAATGGAAAGTGTTGGCACAAATCAAACTCCAAGCTTTCCTCAAACACAACTGGACTAAAAATCCTTTCTTTTTTCACCTTATTTTCCCCACAGTTACTTCTTGCCACACTATCTTTTATGGCATATACAAATTATATTTCTTAAGATAAATACAAGCAGAGAAAAAAAGAAAAATGAAAGGTCTTAGAACAATCCTCTAGAGAGTCTTAGATTTCATGTCTCTGCTCTGAGGAGAGACGTCATACATTGGCTTTACCAGTAACATCTCTCTTAAGCAATCCAAAATTGATAAAAATCAATTTAAAAACAGCTGGTTTTAAGCATTCACAAGAGGACACAGAGATCAAGTAGGATTAAACTTACCATCCAAACAAGCATTTTAATGACTTTTTATCACATGACTCAACTGGGTTGTAGGGAGAATAAAATTATTGACAAGTTATTTTTTTTAATTGTGAGCAATCTACTTCAAGGAGACAATTCCTTGCATATTTATACAAGACTATTAGGGTTGAAGGAATATATTACAAAAAGCAACATAAAGCTTAATTTAATAGAATTTGCATGACAATAATTTGTACATTGATTATATGCTGTAACTCAACAGGTGTTGGAAATCCCAGAATCATAAAATTATTTGGGTTGAAAAAGACTTTTAAGATCATCTAGTCCAACCATAAACCTAGCACTGCCAAATCTGCCGCTAAACCATGCTCCTCAGCACCACACCTACAGATCTTCTGAACACATCCAGGCGTGGTGACTCAACCACTTCCCTGGGAAGACTGTTCCCATAATTGAGAACACTTCTGGTGAAGAAACTTTTCCTAATATCCAATCTAAATGTCCCCTGGCCCAACCTGAGGCCATGTCAACTCCTTAACTTACCACAGAGAGAAATTAAGAAGTCTGTTCAATTAAAATAATAAATCATAATGTAGTGACTGAATATAAAGAAACAGACTTTACATACACAGAAAGGATTTAATATTTTACCCACAAGGAAGGACAATACAGAAAAGCGAATGTTCTGTGGTTTCCCAACCAAACAACATTTGCTTTTCTGTATTGTCCTGTGGAATAGTCTCACTGAATTTTTCAGCAGAGAAGAAAATCTACTTTTCTACTCACCCTACTCTGTGATTTAAGAGTGAAGATTCTGTCCTCTGGTTCCAGCAGTTTACAAGCATAGGCAATGTTGACAGCTGTCTCTCTCTTGTCACCTGTCAACATCCATATTTTTATTCCAGCTTTCCGTAATGCCTGTATTGTGTCTGGAACACCCTCCTGCAGGCGATCTTCAATGCCAGTGGCACCTTAATTTAGATCAGCAGAAGGATTAGTGCTGCTGTATTTCCAAAAACAAAATGCTCCAAGAGTGATAGGACGAGTCGGTTCTCTGTCTGTACCCATATTCCAAAATGGACACACTACCATGACATGCTTGGAAAGCAGGCACCTTGGTAACATGAAGTCATTTAGCTTCCTGGTTTTCACTTCCATTTAATGTTAGGGCCAACCCATATAGCTTATTGCCACACCAGCCTGCAGGACAGCAGGCCTCAAAAGCAGCTTGACTTGTCTCTGTTTGCTTTAGTGGCAAAGGGTACCTGTATATCCTTGAAACAGCATCTGTTTGCTGCACTGCTCTGGCTTCTCTCCAGAAACTGAAGCCAGTAATCCCAGAACTCCTTTAGTACCAAGGTTTATGGCATTTGCACTAAGCAGATATGACACAAACTGAAAGAAGTAGCACCCTTCCACACAATAGGATCTGTCTCTCTTCAGCTTCTAGCACGAGCTGCCTTTATCACCATAGCCAGATCTTTGCACTTTGTTTTCCAATTGTTATTTGCTGGGCAGTTCTCTAAAATGACTACCCCAGACTGCCTGCAGTTTACCTTTCACATAAACCTAGACCAAACATTTTTTGTTTCATTTCTGCACAGCTGAATGACCTCCAGAGGAACGGTTCCTTCAGAAGCATACCTGACTTCTTATCTCCATGTTATTACAGGAGGACACAGCGTAAGTACAACTGCTGTGCCACGAATGCAACAGTGATGGAAAACATGCCCAGAAGTGGGGTATCTCTGAATATTTGCACAGGCAGGCCTGAGACTTGTTACTATCATTTCATGTGCTTGTTATAAAGACATTTAAAACTCAAGTGAAGATAGAAAAATACCCAATAATAACAATTTAAAAAAATCCGCAGATTTTTACGAACAACAGGAGAGCACCATCTGTCTTCAGTGTGCTTTACAACTAGTACAAACTTACCAGTGAGATTTATGAAAATTCAGGACCGACAATGAATTCTAAGTCTGTAGAAAGCTATGTGTTACACAGATTGAGATTAGCACAACTCTCTGCAAGTGAATTCCAATCATGAACATCACAAGCAGTTTCCTGGGAGTTACAGTATTTTCTGCCTACCAAGCAAAGTTAGTTCGGTCTCAAGCCTCATGGCAGATTCAAGCAGCAGGTCCTCCCTGTTGTCAATGCTGGTTTCTGCTAAAAAACGGTGATTTAACCACTCTGCATATTCTGCATCACTCATCACCTACACAGAGAGAGAAAACATACAGCATGTATCTATACTGAGTTTTCAACAGTGCATCAAAAGTGTTCTCGCAGTTACTTCTGCTGTCCACCTCCTGAACCTAGAAGGGCAGCCCCTGGCAATGCATTACTTACATGCTCCAGGATGTCCATGGATTTAGTACGATGGTCAGAGTGTTAGATTACTTTGCCAGGCTACTCATTGGCACCCTGCAGGTTGCTGGGGCTGCCTGACAGATTTAGACAGAAGGCAGGCAGGGCAGTGGGCACAGTGCACTCTCCCTACTGCTCCTCACCTGCAGCACTGACACTGCTGCAGAAGTACTGCACAGCTGGGCACAGCTCGATGGATGTCCAGCTACACAGCCTGCACTTTCACTTTGCATAAAGCTTTGTAAAGAGGCTTCTTGCCTGTTTCAATCCCTGTGGAATTTTACTTCCAAGCAGCTTTGAATTTAAAATGGAGTCTCAAAACATCACTTCACTTGCACATCCACAGCTTGTAACACTGCAAACTGTTTGCGAAACCAAATAAAACAGGTGTGACTTAATTTGTTTTCTGTGTCTGGAATTCCACCCAGGGTAAGATTCATGCAAGGAGGTCTGCTTATGACTCCTAAAGAAAAATCTGGGTATTTAACAATCTCTATTTTAAAATTAAGACATTAAGATGTTTGGAACCCTAAACTGACAAAAATGGCAATCTAACTAACAATGGCAATCTAATCTAAATGTCCGGAATTGATCTAGGTTTGCTTAAAATTCCTCCTAAAACAATATCAGGATAAACAAAATGTGGCAATAGAAGAATCTGTTTAGAGGACATAATGTTTGCTCCATTGGTGATACCACTGAGGCTGGTCACAGACTGCAAACACGCTTCAAAATATATATTAAAAGGAATACCTTCTTAGCAATACACAGAGTGCGCAGTCCTCTTCTGGCATAGTCATCCAAATGCTGCTGAGTTCTCTCTTTAATCTTCTCTTCAATTTCAGAATTATTAGTATGTGCTATCACACAAAAAGATGAGAAAGCAAATCAAACATACATGTTTAGGCTAAATTTAGTGGAAAATTTTGAAGGTCTAAATCCATTCTTAAAATAGCAAAATCTTACAACTTTTTATCGTTAAAGAATGATAAGGGCAAACAAAGAATTACAAGTTCTATAGATACCTTCAGATGCAGTTCTTAACAAATCCATCATGACTGAGTCTGCACCTTTCGTGTACACCACCACTTTGTTGGAGACTGGATGCCGAACCACCACTGACATCCTTTTCCGCAGTGAATCAAAAGGCAGGATATGCAAAAGCTGAAACGTTAAAGACCCCAGACCTGCAAAGTCCACAGTTACTTGATCTGGAGTCCTAGACTGTAAAACACATTTATAAGCCCTAGCAGCATGAACCAAGGCAGCTTCATCTGGACTCTCAGCTTCATAACATAGTTTTGGCAAGGGAGATAATTCAATAGATGACACAGCACTGTTGGATTCACCGCCAGCAGCTACATTCACTAGATGTAGTTCTTGAGGGACTTGAGAATTTTCTGGGCTGTCAGTATTGTGAGGTTCAGAAACCCTTTGAGCAGCTCCATCCAAAGTAGGTGAAGCCAGTTTCATTCTGAAAATGGACAGTTTTCTCACAAAACTATTGGGGCTTTCATATGATGACTCCTTTACAGTCGGAAGTGGGGAAGAACTTAGTCTCCAGACTGAAAACCTCTGGAACATTTGCCTGATTTCCTCAAGTGATTTAACAGGCATCCTATCCAGCGAAGAGAGTCTCATCTGGAACAGAATAGTTAGAGAAAGTATTGATGGTAAATTCTTCCTATTTTATTATATTTAGGAAGGACACCTTACAAAGTAGGTATGTTTTGTAATGAAAGTAGTATTTTAAAATTTACCATGGGTTTGTATTAAAGATGGACAGCTCAAGTAAACATGTAACCATGTAAGTACAGTAAACAGACTCTATAAGCTGTGAAAGTACTTCAGGCCTGGAAATGGGACGTGTTCCAAGTTTGATACATGACTCCATGCAATACTTTTCAGAACTTTCAGTAAAGAACAGAGTTAGTAAGACATTGTAACTTTCAGAAGTTGTGGCAAATCGAACTAAGCACTTTAATCCTTGTTCTGAATTAGCAAAATACTTGTGAAGAATAAACCAACCCCTTCATACTAACTAGCTACAAGAACTGCTAAACATACAGTACCTGATCAATAATTTTTAGTGTTTTAAATTAAAAGACACTTCCCCTGTGATCAATGCTATAAAATAATTGGCTTCCTGTTACTCAGAACAGCTAGGGAGGTAACAGCTTAGAAAAATAAGGCATACAAGGCTGACATTCCTTTCTCATTGCTGGTGAGGAGCTAAGAATGAGTTATCAGGAAGCATGTTCTCTTTTGCCACTGAAAAGCAAAAAGTAGGGACAAACTCTGGCTCAGTTCCCCCACAGTTCCAGCAAGTTTCAGTGTGTCTCCATTCAGCATCATGGAAAAAGAGACTAGGAACATCCCTCCATTTCCTCTTCCAATGGCAACACTGAAATCTCCTGTTGCCTTGAGTTCTCTCCTATCATTCCCTAATCATGAACTCAGAAACCTCATTCCACATTGCTCCTCCCAATCTACCTACTACTGACCTGGAGGGTAGAAGTATCCCCCTGGCAAATTATTCACAAATATTATTCTCAAAAATCTAAGACTCTCACCTGTGTATTTTTCTCCATCACATTTAAGGAATAGGTAACTATCGACTATGAACTCATCTGCCTCATCCACACATGGACCTCTAGGCTGCCTACTCACTTTCTGGGAATGCCTGGAAGCACACTAAAATACCAGGCTTATTTATACATAGGAGGTACTTCATACCCCACACGATATGTTTTGTGAGTATCTCCAGCTGCTGCTGTAGGTTTACTACCTAGACGGACACCAAAATCTAGTCCTGCACGTCACCAATTTCTTTTTCCAAAAAAAGTCAACAAATGGAAATCACCAGGTAATGAGGGAAAGAAATCAAAGCTGAAATTGGGAATTATCCTGCAACACAGTCAAAATGGGAAAAAAATGGGGTGATGAAAATCTCACACGGAAAAAACCAAAAGATTTGAAAAAAAAGTAGAATTTTTTTTAGAAGTTAGGTTGTGCACTGAAAACAGCTCTTAAACCAGGGCAGCCTAGCAAATGCACTGTAATTCATGGTGAGACAACTTTATGTCATACTGCAAGGCAATTTTTCTTCAGACTAATACACACATAAAACTTCATCTTCCATACTTTTGCTGAATCTCTATTTGAATAGTCAGGGAACAGGTAAAGGCATTCTCAGCTTCACTACTACTGGGAATCTTCAGCGATTATCCTTATTTTTCAGCCAACAATAACCTATCTGTAAAGGTAAGCTGAGTGTTAATGTCATCTTATAGGAAGTGATACCTATATCTAAAAAAATGCTTAACTGGAATATGGAAAAAAATTACAACTGCAATTTAATCTCAAAATTGGTCTTGTAAAAGTTACAAATGGTCACAGAAACAAAAAGATTGAAGCCAATTTATCAGCGTTATTTTATTCATTAACTCATTGTACTCTATGCTTTTACAGTAATTCCCTTATTTCTAGTACGACAAACCAGCAGAGGTGAAAAGGATGATTTTTAAAATGTCAATTAACTGTATTTTTCTTTTTGTAATTGAACCACAAGGAGATTGGTTATTTGTAAATATGGTCAAATAGCCAAAAGCAAGACCTTCTTACCTTCTGACGTGGCTGATTGGGGCCTGAAACTACAACAGTATTACAGATTGCCAGAGCAAGAAAGAAGTCAGTGATATACATTGCCTCCAAAGATAACTTGCTGCTAGCTTCTTCTGATTGCTGATAGGAATGAGAAGAAATTTGACTGAACTTCTCCAGCAGCTGTGTGTCTGGTACAACATCTGTTTCCTATTAAGAAAGGAATAAAACTGTCCATCAGGTTATAAACTTAGTCTCTGGGGGTTAGATCAGTTACAGATGACCGAAGTGTAGAAGCTCATACAACTTCCCTCCTGTGCTGAGTTGGCTATACCAGGAAACTGAGGAATGCTCTGGAATCTTCACTGCCTTGTGCTAGTCCATTGAAAATGGCAAACTTCCTGCCCAAAGAGGTAAACACTAAAGGCTTAGTTCACAGACACTTCAACAGAGATTAAGTATGATGAATGGTATTTAGACACCTTCAGCTACAGAAGCAGATTTTTTTCTCTCATAACCTCAAATAAATATTGACTATCTACAAACTTCCTATTAAAACCAAAAGAAAATGCTAGAAAGAACAAACTGTTAGTAAGATGAAGTTGGTAATTTCATTTGAAGTGATCATGGATGCAGAGAAGCAAGAGCCAAAGTATATACCTTCATGAAACAACAGGCATCTGCAATGTCAGTTGCAAACAGGATGCAACCAAGCCATCAAGAGGCCTCTGATTTTGGTGGAAGAGAGAAAGCATTTCTTAAATGACAAGCAATCTCATCTGTAAGAAGAGATCCCCTCATGAATTACTTCAGAAATTTAGCATCAAATGCAACAGCTTCTACTTACAATGGGACTGCTGAAGGCCATGTGTCCCGAGTGGGGAATACCACCTGCTTCATCTTGCCTTTTGAATGCAGAGTAACTACCAGACAACTGATTCAAAGACTTTCTGTTCAAAGGTTCACACACAGCTCTGCAGTTGTGCCCCTGACATTTTGACGTACAGGTTGAAGAACAACACTGAAAATCAGCTGAATCCTTATCCTCTGAATCCATCTCTTGATAGGATTCCAACCTCTTTGCTACGGAAAGAGAAACAAAATTATTGTTCCACGAGCAAAGAGAAACATTCAAAACATTGCCTAAAGTAAGGAATTTGTTATATAGTTAAGAATAATCCACCATTTATGAAAAATTAAACCTGTAACAAGCCATCATATTGTCTTTCTGTTTGAGCAGCATTCTACTGGATTGAATCCAGAAGAGGGAACAAGAATGATCAGAGTCCTAGATAACATGAGTCACATAGCCATCATAAGATAAGCTGGAGTTACACAGCCTCCAGAAGGACACATTGATGGGAGGCAAATGCATGTTCAAGCAAAGGGAAATTGCACAGAGATAGGAAATAGCCTGTTTTCTGTGGCTATCAGAAGACACAATGGCCCCATATTGTGGCAAGATGGACTCAGGCCAGGTATCAACAGAGATGATGTGACATATTAGAATGGAATGCCTGAGAAAGCAGAGAATTGGACTTTACTGGAGGTCCTGAAGAAATAAATCAAAAAATTTCACAAACAATAACAGTAACAATTCTACTTTAGGGGAGAAAATTGGGACCAGACTTCCCAATGTGTTTTCTAGACTAGTTATGTTATGATGGATCGGGATTGTACTTCAGGGGTTTGACAAGTACAGCGGCTAGCAGGAACTCACTGAAACTGTGTTTATTGTTTTGGTATTGGACATCCCCTCACAAACAGATACACATTTTCTGAGTTTTTGATTGGAAAGCAGGTTTCAATAATAAAACTTTTTCTGGACACGTGTAACACCTTTGTGCCACAGACATAAATGCAGTTCTGATCCTACCCAAAAATCAATGGTGTAAAGAATCTCTGTAGCAAATGGAGACACTCCTATGCTACCATAGGCTTGATTAAGAACATATTCAAGTGTTTGCACTGGAGTTCTAAGAGTGTTTGACCATATGCCAGAAGTTGAAATTTCAGTCTGGAAAGAATTGGAACTACGTGCACTATTCAGCTTTCAAATTTTACTTCTCACTGTGAAATCAGCATTCCATGAGCATACACTAGCACTTCAGTGCCTAAAATCCACAGACAGCTTATGCTGTCTATGGAAAACCTGTACACAGAACTGGGCATTGCCTATTTATTTCATTAAAGTGTGAATACAAACAACAGCATCCTAGCAAAAAACCAACATTAATGTACAGACATGTCCAGCAACATCATGAATTTCCTATTTCTTTCTTATTTCAAGTGGTACCTACTGTACAGGAAAGAAGTGAAAAGAGGGATATCATTCTGTTTTATGCAAACAGAAAACCTATCCACAGGGCAGTCCCCAGCTCTGTTGCTCTAAATGACAGGGAAATACGTTTATTATGTCACTTGTGAGTCCTGTATTTTCTGCTGTCTTCTCTTTCTGGAACACAAATAAAATAATTCTGTCCCCCACCCTGGCATTCTGATGAGTCCAAGGAAACAGACAGACCAGAGCTTACACCTTCCTTGGCAGGCCATCTTCCTGATATCAACATGAAATTAGTAACATAGTTCTTTTAAAAAATAGGTAAGTAGGAACATGAAAGACTGTGGCTCTCCACAACTACCAAATACAAAACCCCACATGAAGCACTGATACCTTTTACCAGAAAGCAGCACCAGTGACTTGGCATGTGTTTGTAGAGGCAGGTTTGGACAACACATGCCCATTCTGCTCTGCTTCCAGGCAGTTGAGAAGCTGCATGCTCTGTCTGAAGTAACATGTGGCACCTCTAACAATACCACACTGTTCTACTGCCATGGTCCAAGAGGCACACATTACTTTAGACAGAACATTGTATGGGGGCATCTACATGGAGGATTATTCTGAATCACAGGCATCCCTTTACCCTGGGCAATACAGATATAAGCACAGAAACCTATGTTCAGATTAGGCAGCTTCTATGCGAAAGACTGTACTGTGCTGCACTGCAACTCTTACCACATGTAGCAGCTCTGTGCATCTGAACAAATATAAACCAGGGCTACAAAACAGGACCTCCAATATTTTTCGAACTGATTTTCAGGGCTCATGTAATTTCTAATTTGGTAGGAAGAAATGCATGTTTGCTCTCCAAGGAAAAGACAGGGCACAAGAGGAAGTAATTATGTACATAATTAACACACTAATAATTTTGGAAGATAACTTTATGTGAACTACTAGCAGAAGTATGTATAGACATACTTTCCCTGGCACACTGAGACCTGAATCAGCCACAGCTGCATCACTCACACTACTCTTTGGTTTCTTTTGTGAAAGTTTTCCTTGCTTTTAGGAAATGCTCTGAAAATATAATCTGCTTTTTATTTAAGTTGTTCATTCACCAAGTTCAAAACTTAAAAATGTTTTTTCTCACTTTCCTGTTGTCATCCTTCCCAATACAATTATGCAAATCCAAAGAAGCATCTGGAAACCTGCATCATTACACTTCCCAAAACATGTGCAGAAATTGCTGTAAAATTTGTCTGTAAAATCTGGTCCTGTGACACAACAAAAGAAGAGCTGAACTGATTCATTGCTGTGGCCAGCAGGGTGTGCCTTTTGCTTGCAGTTGTGAGCAGCTCTATCTGGCAGCAAACCCATCAAAACCACAAAGGGTTTACTGCACAGCTGTGCCTCACATGTCCACCCATTAGCACTTCACCTTTGGTCTCACGTGGAATATCTGCACTGCCCACCAGCAGAAGAGAAAATGTCTGCAGGCACTAGTACATCCGCATGGTAACTGTAATAAATACTTTGTGGTTTTATATAATTAATAAAATAGCTTAAAAAATCATTCATGTCACTCTGCCGTTTTCTCTTCTGTCTGAAGCTGTATCTTCTCATGGCTCCCAGAAGACTTCAAGCTGGCTGTCATGAATTATAAACTGAAAGATCCTACACTTTTAGACAATAAGACAGCAACTATTCATTAACACTGCTTGTTGACTTTTTGGCTGATAATAAACAGCTGTGTAAGATCTAAGTAAAAAAATACAACGGTCATTTTTGATGAAGGTACTAACCTTTGCAGCATTAACACACACAAACACACACCTGATTCACTCGTACCTTAACACTACTGTTAAGTAATGTATTAATCCTGTTAAGCATATATTTAACTTGGGTTACTGTATTCTCAAGAGCAAAAGTATGCTGGAGTCTTAACATACACTACATAAAGGTACACTGCTAGGACAGTCAACAGTATGTTTAAAATGTTAGGTAAGCATTGGCACTCTAGTTGGAGGGAAAAAAAAGAGAGGAAAGAGTAGATGAGCAATTTTGCAATTTTTCAGTGTTCTGGGTTCTGAATATTCCATGGACAGAAACAAAACAGAGTAGGCATGCCTTCTTCCATAACGAGTAAAGAATATTTAGTTCATGGTATCAAATATGTTGGAAAAACGATCCAGGTGAACAAAGGTTTAGTGTCTTACCATTTTCCTCGTGGCAATACTCCTGTCCCGCAATGCTGCATCTCCGAAAAACCATCTTATTTTCAGTGAGGGTTCCAGTCTTGTCAGAGAAAATGTACTGAATCTGGCCAAGGTCTTCTGCAATATTTAGTGCTCGACACTGAATAGTTGAGTCTGTTTTCTCATGGTAAAAATCAATGTCATTCTGTATCAAATAAATTTGTCCCAATTTGACAATTTCAATTGAAACATAGAGAGAAACTGGGATCAAGACCTACCGAAATGAAACAGAGGGATTAAATAAAACCAAAGTCTTTGGCCAGTTACAAACACAGAGTAGCTCTACTGAAGCCAAAGAGTTACTTCAAGGGTACAAACGAGATCAGAATCTGACCCATGCTCAAAGCAGATCAGTTACCTGTAATAAAATTATCATCGTCCAGAAAATGTAGAAGCCTGCTAATGTTGGATGAGTCGATTTCCCATCTGGCTTTGGGATGTTAAAAAAAGGTATTTCTGAATATCTACTTAACCAAATTCCATGACCTTGAAAACAAGAACAAGATAAAGTCAGTCAGTTTTTATGTAAAATGTATCACAGTTCAGGGTTACTGTTTTCGCTGTTACACTCTGCAGTTCTTTCTAAGCTTTTAAACTACAATTTTATCTCGGGGTTTTTTCCCAACGGAAGTCCCAAGGATCAATACATACACGAATAAACACCTTACAAGCATTCTATCAACAGCATCTATACAGCACATCTCAGAAATAAAGAAATATTAATGACTTTTCATGAACAGTTTTTTCCCTCCAAAAAAAACCCCCTGGCAATTAATTGTGTTATCCTTGCTTGTCCAGGTTTTAGTCTACCTGCGAATGCATCATCATGTCATCATTTTTAAGTGTAGTTTGAAGAAGTTTTACTAAACATATTTTAAACACCTTTATGATCTGTCAGAAAAGTTAGTCTGTTTAGATTTACTCAAGCTAATCATTTAATCAACCCCTAAAATATCAAGTCAGTACAACTCTAGTCACACTAGGTCTCTCACCTAAATGTGTACATGCATCTCATGTTACCCGGCAAATCCTAAGAGAAAGTAGGAGTTTTGCAGAACAGTTAGTCAGAAAAAACAGAAATCAAATGGAGAAACAGGCTCCAGACCCAAAAACCTGCATCAGGAACACACTTTTTAACCACACTCCAGATCAAACATGACAACTAAAACCTCACAGCACTCCCAGCTTTCAGGGAATTACAAGTGGATAAAGACTGACATAATGAATTAGCCCCAAAATAAAATACCTACCATCGTAGGCTGAGAGAGGAAAATAGCAGGAATCTGAGCGATTCTCACTTACCTATGGCACCAGTTAAACACATCAAAAATAGAAGCAGAACACACCAAAGAATATCAGTGTTCACTTTTCTTTCCAATTTACTGCGCTTGTAATGAGGGCCACTGTTATTCAGCATGGCTTTGGTTTCGTGACCTGCAACCAAAAAAGAGGCTGAAATCCTCTAATAACAGGTATCAGAACTGCAGGTGCTTTATATTTCTAAAGCTTTGGGAAACAGAATATTTCTATTAACTAATATTTGAAGAGCCATTATAAATATGAGGAAATTAGATTCTCCTACAATTCAAGTATTCTGTCCTAAAGAAAACTGAACAAGTTAAATGAAAATCTGCCATGTATACATTAACTTTTATTAACCTACATTAACTGTCACTAATATTCTTTCCTATAGAAACAACATAATTCTTGACCCCTCTATATTATTTCTAATATTTTCTACAAAATTCTACACCTGTGTTACAACTATCTGGCTGGAGACATCATACTGATTAGTGTAAAAACCTCCACCCTTTCTACAAACTGTAGAACAGAACTAGAAGAAAAGTACTAACTTCAGTTTTGGATAAGAAAAAAGTCCTAAGCAAGTCAAGCATTTCCATGTCCATTTCAAAACCTCTGTCTACCATTGCAACTGCCAAATTGAGGACAAGGACCTGTTCACACACAACAGATCTCTCCTTCCAGAAATAATCAGGGGTATCAGTTTTTTACTGTTAAAGCAGAAGTAAACTTGACCCAGATGTGCATTCTAAACATTTCTAGCTATGGCTGCCTTCTGCTGGACTCAAGCTGTTACTCTCCCAATTCCCCTTTGTACAAAACTGTTTCTTAGGGCACACAACAGTCTTGTTTGCAAGGCAATCTGTGAAAACCAGAGCAGTTCACTAACCTGCATATACCACTATGCCTACCACAGCTTCTGTGTTTCTTACTGTGCATCCTCGGAGCAGTAAGTTTTCCTTGCTGAGACCCACGCGATCCATGTTTGAATGCTCACTGCAAAAAAAAACTCATCAGCTGTAGGACTCCAGCAATTACCAATCAAGCTTTGCAAAACCATTAGGAACAGATTTCCCCAAGAAGCTGCAAGTCACTGAGTGCCATCCTGACATCCCTGATTGGACTTTTCAAATGAATGGAGTAACATGAAAGCAGATCATCCTTGAAAATCTGAGCATGTAGGCACTACAATTTTTTTGAATCTACCAGCCTAGCATTTTCCATCTGGCATATGAGAAGTAGGCAACACTACTGAAAAGAGATTCAAGACAAATACCGGAAATCTGAAACCCTATCCTATTCGTACTATCAGCATCAAAAAATATTTGAAAAAAATATAAAATCTCATCTTAAATATACTGTGAGCACTGCCACTCCTGTGGTATACTTTCAGCGCAGGTAGGCCCACTCTTTGTGAAGGTGCTTCCTCAGAGACTAAGATTTATATATATTTATTTTTATTCTCAAATATCTAATGTGTCAGTGTGCAATGGGAAGAACATAGACATTCTAACTCTCAAAACCTGAAAATAAGTAACCTCATTAAATTGTATTTTGTTCTCCTATTAACTGTAGAAGATCATAAACCTGTAAGAAACACAGAATCATAGAATTGCTGGGGTTAGAAGGGACCTTAGAGATCATCTAGTCCCTTAAGGTCCCTTCTAACCCTAACCATGAAGGAAACCCCTAATATAAACCCAGCCTGAAGAAACGACACAGATAGGCACACTGGTCAAAAGGAGTTTGATCAACTGACTGAAGGTTACACAAAACACATCAGAGTAGGAAAGGAAGCCAGTCCTTTCAATTTCCAATTCTAAGCAATGCAGCAGCTTGCCCAGTCAGGCCTTGGTCCAGACCAAATACTGTAGCTACCATATGTTATGAAAAGTAGATTTAAAACAGATATTTCAAGTATGAAACCCACAATTGTAAAACAGCCTGACCTAAGACGTTGAAAATATTTAATACAAAATAAAAAGCATCAGTGACCAATCTGCTGCTCAGAAAACCCTTCTGGAGCTCTGTCTGCTGGACTGCACTCAGAAACATAATGGTGCAAACTGACCTCTATCCATATTGTTATTTCTTACACAAACATTATGAGATCTCTGAAAATTATGTCAAAGCAAATGACAGTAGTTTAAAGAGCCACCAAGCCTACTTACACAAAGCCTCGGAAGTGACTGAGGTCGTTGTTAGGACTTTCACACTCTATCCTACTGGAAAATTCTTCTGGATCAATTTCAGAGACCTAAAGCCATGGGAAGAAAAAAAGACCCAGAGAACTCAGACAAAATGTGATAGAAATTAAAAACATCATAAATTCAGAGGTTCAGATATTACTATCTAACAATTTAGCTTCTAAACCGTAGGTTGCTGGTGGTGTTGATGCTCTCCTACCTAGAACAAATCGGACTTACACATAGGATTTCCTAGTAAATATTAAACACTGGCAAGTATCAGTTGAATTGCTGCTATTTTGAGAACAATGGAGAGGACAAAAACGGGTGGAAGGATGAGGAGGAAGGAAAAAAACAAAAGCAGTAAGAACATCTGAAAGGCAGAGATTTCCCACAGATTTTTTCATTATATGAAAAAAATAAGAAGAGGCACTATCTTCTTTTCAAGCAGAATTTCTTGCAAACAGACTTTTTTTTTCCAATACCATGACCAGGATGGTTTCTGTGCTAACACAAAGAAAGCAGGTAGAACTTTGCAATGATTTTTGAGACTTACAAGTACCAAAGAAAGGGCTGTTATGAAAGACCAGAAGTACGCATTGCAAACGAAGAGCAAGTGAGCTCTTCAGTGAAGAGAAAAGTCAAGTGAAACGAGTATCCTGTATTAGTAAGAATGAAACATAATGAGAAGTAAGAGAAAAGTCAAAAGGCCTTATCTTTGGAATTACCTGCTATTGCGATTTAATTTCAGTTAATGGCATATGAATATGCTTCTAGTCTCTAGAATAACACAAACTCACCTCTGGTATAACTGAGTCACTTCCAAGCTGAGTACCTGTCACTAACTCTTTGGAAAGTCATTTGTTCTACTCTTTAAAAAAACCCCCGATGATCAATTTAAGGTTTCAAACTCCCAAGCATAATTCTCCAATTCAGAGATGCTACTGAATATATCTTCTGCATAATTACAGGTCTCTGAGAAGGCTGTACTCCCTCAACTGGATGACTTCACATGGGCAGAATAGCAACTGAGAGCTTAAAACACAATCCTGTAAGTAGAATTTGAAACTCAGACAACATCATATTGTTAACAAGTACTTTGTTAGCTTGATTAAAAGACATTTTTTCCTATGTTTTGCTGTATTGATGTGTTGCACTGTATTAACCCGAAGTCAGTATGAACACAACCTTTGACACACAGATACATTCAGTCTCTCTGCAAATTTAGTTAACTGTGAAAGACCTGTCTCTCCACTGACCTCTCTCATGTTGACTTGCACAGGAGGTACAACATTTCTGTAAAATGTTAGACAGAATACATGATTGATGCTTTTCAAGAATTTTGCACTGTACAATGATTACCCAAATAAGAACTACCCTCAAAGTGAAATAGCCAAAGCAGTCAATTCCTTTCTTCTACTGTTTGGAAACATCTAGATATATATTGCTGGTGGAGCTTCTTGTAATATACCTTGAAACAGAAAGCACTGAAACTCTGGGTGTAATCTATAGCGGACACAGCTGTCTACATTCTGCCAGCATAAAACAGAGGCTACAAAAACTATGTCCAAAAGTAGGTATCTTGATATGGGCACTCAGATCTGCCTGGACTCTAAGTTTACTTTCTATATTTTTCATTATAATCATAATTTTGGCAAAGCAAATATTGAGAGTAGAAGCTTTTGTATTTCTTATTTCTTGAGAAGTTTTCCTATGTTTCCTGGCACAAAAGAGAAGATTTAAATTTTAGCAGAATTAGAATTACTTGGATTTTGTGTAAAGGTCCATAAAGGAGGGAGACAATAAAGATGGAAACTACTGGAATTCTTCTTTGTGTAATAATATGTATATACAGAAGGATCAAACAGTTCGTCCTGCCTTGCAGTTTTAAGATTAAATCAAGAAAAAAAAAAAAAAAAACANAAAAATAAAAGTAAGCATGTGACTGCAAAGGGATAAGAAACAGCTTTGTTCATGGATAGCACATCATGCCTTTGGTATTACCATGCCCATTAAGTAACAGTACTTAGAGACAACTTCTCCTCACTTCCTTACCACTGCTGTAAATTCAGAGCCAGTTCAGGTAATTTTATCCCAGAGGACTAAACAGTCTGTCGTCATGGACAACACCGAAGCTCCCTGCTGTTGTTTTCACCATGGTGTTTCAGCAGCACAACTGAAGACTACAGAAACGTCAGGATTCTTTCATCTTTTACTATTGTCTTTTTTGTGCCAGCCTCCAGCATTTTGGCTGCTATGCATAATATAAAAGTCTTGTATGGGAGTAACAATGGGTTAGAATATGAAGAAACAGTGAAAAAGATAGTATCTGCTCTTCTCTCTTAGGTCTTTTTACAGAACAGGAGACCCTTCTAAAAAACTCTAATTTGTCACCCATGATATGTTATGCACCATAAGTAACTACCTGAGGTTTACCTGAATTGTTAATTTAGTTGGTTTTCATTACTTTAAATAGATCTGTCTTTCTCTGGGTTATGTGAACATGCAAAGATTTGCTCCAAAACAACTCAAGCAACAAAATAGAATTGTGTTACCTAGTACCTTGATTTTCAGATGGGGATTGCTGAGCTACCATGAATTAGGCAGTCTAGAGGGCTGAGTTGTTTGGTTTTTTTAGTTCACCCTTAGAAAAGCACAAATCTCACCTGCTCTGAATATCCTCTCACCACCTGTCTCTGCTTTAGATTGGTTTCTCCATCAAGGCCTGCAGTTTCAATATAACAGATCCCATCCAGGTCACTAGAATATAACAGCACCATGTCAGCAGGAATGATTTCATTACGTGAAAGCCGGATGAAGTCCCCAACATGGACATTCTTCCAGCACTCATCTATGTATTTCTTCTCCTTCCTGAAATACACAAAAGAAAAGTGATTTTTTACAAATGCATGAACTGAAACTCAGAAAAACCTACAGGTGCTATTTGTGATGGCTACTACAACACATAAAAAGTGACATTTTCCAAAATACTTGTTTCCCCAGATGGAACCAGAGCCTGCAAGAAAGAAAAAAAAGATTCACTATACTTCTTTTATCTTTGTATTTTACATGCTTGGAATATCCTTTTATGATAGGTATAAAAGAAAAATAATCATGTGTGCAGCACTGATATATACTTTAAAAAGTTTTCTGATGGTTAATTTTGAATATGACTAGTTTTCATTCCCGTCTTTTTATTATCCATGATAATAACTGCCTAGCAGACTTGCCACTGGCAGACTCCATGCCTGACTTGCACTCAGAGTCTGTAATATTGCAGTCCTGCACTGTGAAACACAGATGCTAACATTTGTACCAAACTGTGTGATGCACTCAAATAGAAAACGATCTTATTCTGTTTGGGGAAATAGTATCACATTACGAGTACAACATGATGCCATTAGTGAGCGATAAACTAGCAGCCTTTCGACTTCCACGAAACCATTTTAGAGGAATTAAAAATACACTTCTCAAAACAAATGCTACATACAACAAAGCTTAACTAGTCAAAGTACCTTGGTTAATACAGTACAAACACATGCATGAACTTACTTGCCTCAAAGAAAAAAATATTGGGGCAAATTTTTCACTAATTTGATAACCATTTAACAAAACTGGTGATCGAGTCTCAACTAGTCCCTGAATGAACTGATCTAAATAGCCCTGCTTTGAGGAGGGGGTTAAGACTAGATGACTTTCAGAGACCTGTTTCAAATTACATTATTACATGATTCTATAAGTATCCAGAAAGTAACCAAAAGAATTATCAACTACTTTTTCACATAATAGTCATAATCAAATAATAACAATAAACTACAAAGACTGTAGTCTCTTACCTGCTATATACTTTGGTTACTAAGTTGTTTATCCGTTTATCCATTTTGTACCTTGAGTAATCTTCCAGACCATCCTTCACTGCAATAATTGTCAGAACCCCTATCAGAGGTAGCATTGTAATTTCTTTTTGGAAAGCTTCCACCAGAGGAACCCAATTTAGGACAACTAGAAATAGGAAATACAAATTGGCAACTCTGAAACAAAGAGAAAACATAGGATTTAGCTGTGCTAGCAGACAGTGATCCTTATTTCCCCACTCCATGCTATACAGACACTTAAGTTATCAGTGATTTATCTTTTCTTCACCTGTAATTTAAGAATTATCCAGAACTCTGTATTCACTCTCCAGTAAACAGATTACTTAGCAACATAGTTGCTTAACATACATGCAGAAACCAAGAATTTTCCTGTATTTCAAAACTGTCCTCCAGGCACATGTCTTCCAGAGTGAGGCACTGCTGAATTAGCACTCTCAAATTTCCAGGTCCTTTAAACTTAATTTCATCATCTCTTATGGAAGATGACATGTTTTAAAAAGGAAGCCATCCTGTAACCTCCCTCTGCAGCTTGACAAATCATCAGTTCTCCAAGCAGAAGGAAGATGAAAAAAATCGGCAAGAGAGAAAGACATGAGGGAAGGGTAGAAAGACATTTGCACGAAATAAGCTGAAAATTCTACTGCAGATTGGTGTGTGGCAGTGCTCCAAGAGCAAGGTATAGTTCAATAGTCCCAAGAACAGAATAAGCAGAAAGTACGTAAGATAAGGAGAAGATTAGCCCAACAATGATGATACTCAAGAAACTTTGGCCAAGTAACATGTATCTTTTCAGAAGTGATAGGTCAGGAGAAGGAATAATTTTTTAATATACAGTAACACACACAAACATTTAAATAGAAGGATTCAGCTTCAGAAGAATTACCACAACTAAAAAGGAGCTCCTTACCTGTGAAATTGTTCAAATAAATTCCGTGGTAAAAAATTCAATAAAGTATACCTAGTAGTACGTATTTTGTTGTTCAGGTACAGTTTTGATACTTTTTCATACTCTTCTTTAAAATGTCCCAAACAGGGAATCACTATCCTATGTTTGCCAGTAGTTTTTGATGATTGATAGCACTTGCTACTTGAATTGTTGCCGCTGCATTCTCTGCCTTCTGTTGATATCAGTCGCTGCCAGCGGTATCGGGCCCAGCGGATGGGATCTGCCATTGCACCTGAAACACTTTATAATCCAAGGAGCGTCATCTCTCTAAAAGATTTGAAAATACAGGAAGTTACACAACAATTCTGTAAAGGCTTTTCAACAAAAAGTCACAATTACAGTTTTGAATAAGCCTAGGAAAAAAAAGTAATTTTCATAATGAACCCAACCCAGACGGTTAATAAGCTATGTAAAGTCAGGAACTTCTGCTTCAAAGATTGAATTTATCTGAATTTCATCAACCCTTTCAGGGGTTAATGCGATATAATTTGATTTCAGGGGTTATATTTGATACAAACCTTTCATGGGTTAATTTCAGGGTATAATTTGATTACTCTGTTTAAAATGCATAATATTTTTGTACTAGCCATCCACCCACCAGCTTCTCATGCTGCAGAATGGTGAAAAAAGCAGACAAGCTGGTAATTCTGCAGAGAACAGCATTTTGAAAGGAATCCTCATCTCAGACAATGCAGTCCATGCTGATGGTTAACAAAAGGTTAACAAACCTTATTAAACTCAGAAGTCAACAATCTGTATCTGAATAGAGCCTTAGACATGAAGTGAGGAATCTCCAGTGAAAGTAAGTAATAAGTAAGTAATAACTAAGTAGCTATCATAAATAAAAAACTTCTTCCAGTGAATTAGAAAGAGGTTTGAGAATTTTTAACAACTGGCAGAGGATGAATAAATTTCATGCCAATGCTTCTCCTCTATCTACCTAGCTAAGCTCTAGCATTCTACCCAGGAATTTGTTTTTGTAAGGAAAGCCAAAGTTCATAGCTGTAGGTGATACAGCTGTATGTGATGCTTACTTTATCAAATCACCTCATGCAGTCAGAAAAGGCCTCTTGTACAAACCATGCTTTAGTAGAAGCTCAAAAGTGCTGGTTTTCATAATGACGTTTTCTACAATTCGCAAGTTTTAACTAATGGTTGCCACATTTCTTGTATTACTTCCATAGAACAGCTCATCGTATATTTGTTTAAAACTATAAATTGCATGAGCCCAAAATCATCAGTACTTCTTGCTGAAGATTACTTTCCTTCCATCTGGTATCTTACTACCTGCATCAATTCTAGCAAAAATTTTGACTAAATACTCTTCCTAAATTCCCACACAAAAGTTGCTTCTAAAACTTGCTGTGTCTTCCTAAATGAAATCTCTTTACAACAGACTCTCCTGCTGTGCGGCTACCAAATTTATCCTGATTTTGGCTTCATTCAATTCAAGCTTCTATTCATGTGGTATCTTTCTCTGCTATTGACAAATGCCACTCTATCCTGCTCACGTTCCTCCAAGATCTAAATAGTAGTTCCAAATAGTAGAACTAGTAGTTGCTCTAAATAGTAATTTTCCAAACTATCAACTTGACTATTTTATCCAAACTATCTTCTCTTACATATCTTCCTTGATTCTTCTATTACAATTGCAGAATTCTTGACACATGAGCACAATGTCCTCACCAGGTCCTCTAAAAATTGGGTAGTATTCGTATCTCTACATCAACCCATTCTGTTCTGAAAAAGAAGATTCTCCAAACTTCCTAAAAAACCTGGAAGTCTGTGTCACTACTCTAGAGCTAGAAAGCTTTTCTCCAATGTTTATCTGGCCTCTTCATATCATCAAATTAAGATGGGACATTTTTGTCCTATCAGGATTAGATGTGGGTAGCTATTGACTGTCATGGTGTCTTGGACGACTGTTACCATTTACACGAAAATCATGTTCTTCTTAGGACCCCTGACCTGCACATGAAAGAGAGAAAAAAATAAAACCCACTATATAGTATTTCCTCTCAACATCCCCTGGCAGTACCCTACTGTTCTTCCAAGGCCCTTCCACAGTGCTCCCCCAGACAACATAAGGGACCAGTCTGAGGAAAAGGCTCTCCTTCTTTCTCAGTCCTAAACCTTGTGGTCCCAGTAATCATCAGACTACCAAAGGTTGCAGGGATATGCAGCTATGTCTGGGACTTCTCAGAGAAGCAAGAAAGAGGTTGTGAAGATTTTCTAAAATATATGGCATCCTCCTATTTTCACAGAATGTGGCATCTTCTACCTTTGCTTCCCCTAATCCTACTGCTTGGGAGATGGTTCCCAGAGAGACTGCCCTCTGCATAGAGGTTACTCTCCCATTTTAGTCAGGGTCAGCCTTTCCTCCAGAAATGGGAACTGACACTTAGAAGCAGCTACTTCACACCAATTAACTACCTTTAATGTATGGCTACCATGCAGTCATACATATGAACACTGATCTATACACATGTGAAAAAAATGCTTCAGTTAATTTACACTGAGCCTGAGAACAAGTCTAAAGCTTGAAAGGTCTTCAAAACTGTTTAGGGACTGGAGAATGTGCTGCTAGTGGAGTCTATACATGACTACGCAGATTTCAATGCACCTAGAGCTCCCAAACCCCTAAATTAATATGGACCCATCTACAAAGGTCAGGACTGAATTAAAGAACAAGTACTGAAAATTAAAGAATTTTAAAAGATGAGTGGCAGAAAAGAGGTAGAGGTCTTTTTTTCCTGCAAACACAAATTTTGGCAGTTCAACTATTAAAAAACCCCCAAACTTCTGGATTTTGGATGGCATCCTTAAGGCTTGGTTATTTTGAGGAAACAACAATCTTCCTTAATTGTGTCTGCTGTGACAAATCAGTAATTGTACAAAAAGATTTTATGCAATGAGGGGCCTTTTCAAATAAATTTTTGCTTTAATTAAAAATGTGCTGGATTATCACAGAAAGTTTTAACATGATTTCTTCTTTTAAATTATTCAGACTCTTTCAAGCTTTCATCTTTAGTATGAATCATACAGGGTGTGTCAATTAACCACACTTTTGCCCAATAATCTGACATACCTCTACATACTGCTACAGTGCACAATGTCCTACTAAAGTAAGTAAATGCCAGGAAATTTCTCAAGATGCTACCAGCCAGATATTTGAGAGCAGGTTACATTTGTAGAGAAAATCATGTTTGTTTTCGTAAGACCAAGCAAACAAACATCTGATACTGATGAAGAAGCAATAAAAATGAAGGAACTCTTTCTCAATCTCTCAGGGCTAATGGGAATGCAAAAGCTTTAAACAGCAGATCCCGTTCATTCAGTGAAAATTATATGGGTAAAATAACCTATACAGCTAAAACATACCTCACACATTTCAAAACCTCCTAAACCCTAAGTCTTTTTGGTTTACATAATCTATTATCTTTTGTATTATTTGACACCCAGTGACCACTATTGATGAAAAATAGAGCGGTTGGGGGAAGCAGGGAGGAAGAGTACTGGATATTTTAACATGACAGCATGTTAAGGTGGAATTCCTCACCACTGGATGAGGAGCTGATAGTTTGAACTGAATGTGCAATGTTGCTGAAGAGCAGTCACCCCTCACAACATACATATCCTCCCTGACTCTTGACACAGCTTCAAAACCTCTGCCCCACCCTTCCTCATCCTTCCTCAAAGAAACAGAGCTTAAAAAGGAACAGAAAATGTCAGATTCAGTTCTGTGCACTGCATATTTCTGTCAGTATCTGCAATATTCTAATGTAACTACCTTTAAGAAAACTGAAGATTGTAGGGATGAGAAATAACTAACAGAAACCCACCACACTGGAAACATTGTATGGGAAATAACAAGTAATCTCCTATGATCAGAGAGATGAATCAGACAATTAACAGACATCTTGGGAAAAAAGTATCTGCTCTCATACTCTGCCATAATGCTCTCTGACTCACCAGGGATTTGACTGAGCTACTATTTTGCAAATAATTTTTTAAAAATGATTTGCATCACCATTTTAAAATAGCACTTTTGAGATTTCAAACTTCAAAAACCTCTTTTGTATTTCTTAACTCTTTTGAGTAATTTTCTTCTTTTTCCTCATTAAATTTGGTTCATAAATTATTGAACATATTTTCTGTGGTCAGAAGGAGTTTCATTAACATCACGTTAGATATTCTAAAGGATTAAGTCACCAAAGATCAAATAAAAGCTATTTTAAACAATTTTTCTAAGAAATTCCTTCCCTTAAAACATTATTTGACCCTCTTGACCCTCTTGTCATGTTATTTTTCATAGTCAAGTCTTGAGCTCCTCAGCTAATGTGAATTTAAAGTAGTAGCACGAAACAGCAGATATTTCTTTAAACACTGGCAAATGATCCACAAGATGAGTTACATTGAAGCACTGTTTTTAGAAGCTTATTTCTTTAAAAAAAGGTTATGTTTAAAAACCCCAAGAATAATGTTCGTGTATATGAAACAGGAAACCTAAATGATAACACGATAAGTATTGAGAACAGCCTCACACAAGCTAGCCTGTCCTCATTTTCACACTACACGCTATTCAAGTGAACACTGCTTGATCTTGCTAAATGGCAATAGCTGACATAGAAGCAGTTCAGGTATGTCCTACACTCAAAGAGGGAAGTTCTTGTAGTAAGCTTACTAATGTCACATGATGATGAAATGTGGAAGGGAATTATATGACACTGGATTTATTTGATTTCTTGCTTTTTTTCTACACCAGTTCTTTCACGTACTCTGATTCTTTCCTCTGCTTATAAAGCACTGGGAGATATGAAAAACTGGAAGGACTAGGTATGGTTAACAGGAAATAGCTGGCTATCATATCTTTGTTAAAGCAAGGCACAGCAGCATCATTTTTACTACAGGAGAGATCAACACCATATACTCTCCATTTTCGACCATTCTATATTACAATAAAAACAGGCTTTAAGAACTCTCTGCTACTGGTAGGGCTGAGAAAACCCCTACTTTTAAATGGTCTGTATCCTGGAAGAAGTGCCTTTCATTATCAGGCCCTGTGCAGGTATTCTCTTGTATGTGTATTTCATGTCCGTAAATTGTTTTCTTTTGCCATCACTTCCCTTCCATTGTCTCTTGTAAAATCTGTCAGCTTCCAATTCTGTGAAATATCACCTGCATATCTGCATGCAAGCCTTTGTTCCTAGCTTTCCTGCTGGGGGATGGAGCTGACACTAAAAATTCCATAGTTCCAGTTATTGGCAGCCTTATATTATTGGCAGCCTTTGGCAAATAACTTAGCAATCACTGATCTCTCCCACACTAGATAATTTCTTAAGATCATCAGCAGAACAGATGTGTAGATAATTTAGCCTATGTTTATGCTGCTCTGGAACTGCACCTTACTATTACGTTGTGGTCATTAGCTCATATGTCACATGAAGTGCCTTACCATTTACCCTGGCTTCTAACCACTTCCTCCCTTCTGACAACATCCTCCTCTTTTGCTGTGACCGCCAAATAATTAGTCTTCCTTCCTCTTTCAGAAAATTTTTGGTTAAATGCACTTGGTAAATGACATATTTGACAAGAATGTTCCCCAGACCTTTGGCACATGCATGCTTATGGTGTGTGTGTCTCTGCCCTGTTCCTTCTCAGGTAGTGTGCAGTAGGCCTTCATCTGGGCTAGTTTCCAGTAGGAAGTAATAAATCAATTCTTGGCAAACAGAAATGCAATCAATAAAACTGCATTATTTTACCTGAAAAATTTCTACAGCACCTAAAAGGGAAGCAACGCAGGCAATTAATCTCCCCAACAACATCCCTTTTTCTTTCCTCCTCACATGAATATATCAGGATGTCCTGCAGGTTCTGGGTGACCAGGGAATATAAAAAATGCTAACCTAGATGGTGGTCACACTACACAATGCTATGGAAGAGTGGATCATCCCCAATCCACACAAAAGTCCCATTTAAATCTCTTAGCAAGTGTTACTGTACAGGTTCACTAGCACTTTTGTCATTACACTGACAGAACTATACAGGCTGAAAGTTAAAAACTCCTCCAAATCATCTGTTAAAACTCAGAAGCTAGCAGAAAATGAAGAAGCCTCAGGGAACCAGGGCCTGAAGATTAAGTTACATTCTGAAGAATATACTTCTTTTCTCCGAAGGTTTGCTACTTTCTCTGTAACATGCAATTTCATAAATTTGTCACGTCTTTGCAAGCCAATATGAAATCTGCTGAGACATTCTAATATGCCAAATAGATTTGGATAAGAAACTTGTGCTGTCAGTTTATGGGACTAACAGCCAAAAACCTGCAGGAATCAAAACTTCAGTTTGAGAAAATGATGTGGTTATTTGCAACCGTATATTTTGAGATATATCTATAAAAGACATGTAAGAACTCTTGAATAAAGAGTGGAAGGCAGATGTTAGTATGAAAAGTCAACTGCTATGGCACTATTTTGCCATGCACTCCTACCTACAAAGTCTAATCTAGCATAGGCAACACTGAAAACTTGCAAGCCTTGAAAAGCCTTGGATCTTAGAAAGGAAATTTCTTGGTTGTGAGTACATTAAGCCAGCCATCAACAGCTCTTCACAACTGAAAAACAATCAGCAGGATGCATTAAAACCCGGGAAATACCAAGGCTCCACACAAGGATGGACGCAAGATAATAGTAAACCATGCAGTAATACAAGTTAACATACTATAGTGTGGGAGCAGTATAAAAAAGCAGAAAATCTGCTTCACCTTGGGTAAAGTTATTTAGGATGCCAATCAGATCTTGTACCTACAGACACAGCCAAACCATACACTAGCAAAATTTAGGTTTAAATTTCAGAAGAAATTGTTTCAAAATAGAACTGAAGACTGATGCAGCGTTAATGAGAAAAGTTCTGCTTCATGCCCTGTTCTCATGTGCCACACTGGTCTCAAAACTGTAGACCAAAACCTTGCAGGTTAAGTCTTACTCTTTTATGACTGTTTTATCACTCAGGTATATCTTTAGCTTATGGTCAGGCAGCATTTAGTCACTACAGATGCTTTGCTATGTGTGAAATTCTCATGAATTTCACAGTAAGACTAAGGTGTGGGCCATATTAAAAATTTATAATGGGGTTCGCGTGATGCAGAAGGATGTGATTTTTTTTTTTTTTCGTAGCTGTGTACACTCCCCATGCTACCATAAATACTTCTAAAAGAAGTGGATCCATATTGGCAGTATTGCTGTTTTTTAAAGGGCCAAAACCCTATTGTGTAGATAAGGTCTAGTGTACTCATTGAAATTTATACTGAAAGCACCTTTTACAGCAGGCAACTGTACTTGAGTTCCTAAAATCCTAGATTAGGTCTCTGATTATTTTTTTTTATTCTTCTGGTTTTCTAAGACACCTACATTATCAGCTACTCAAGAATTCCATAAATTCTCAAGGTATCCACTGAGGTTTTCAGGTGTAATGCTCTAGGGTTAGTGAATTTTTGACAAAACCAACTCTTGTACAACCTCAGGAAGGCAATCAGATCTGCCACAGAGCAATAAAACCTGTCTACTGCTTGGGGATATATTGACAGGAATAACCTGTGAATCCACTTTAACCACTAGAGCGTTCCTGTAAGACTATAAAACATGACTCTTGAGATGGTATTTCAGACCTGAAAGTGAGAAGTAACCTACAGCAACTGAGGGCTCAACTACAAATGTGTATCTTTAAAAGTTTTATTAATAAAAATGAAGCCAAAATATATAGAACCCTAAAAAATATGTATGCAAGGAGTTAAAAATGCTGAAATTCTGACACTAGTAACCCCAAAACTATTTAAGACACTAGAGAATCAGTGCTGAGAGTAGCTGAACTGAGTTATAAGTTAGCACTGAACAGAATTGTTCTCACTTCTACCTTCCACTCCTGGCTTTGTCAACTCCTTCATAATCAGTCTGGTACTTACTGAACCTGGTTCTCACTGCTCTGCAAGACGTTTTACTAACTCAAAGACAATAATATTACTGGATTTCCCAATCCATCATTACAGCTGTGAAAGCACTCATGTTGGCACAAGCAAGGTGGGACAGGAATGTCTGATTAGAGAGTATCTTTGAGTACTTATATAGAGCATTTGGTCCCAATTTCAGTCTATTTTTCACTAAAAACATATATCAGCTCTGGTTATTGCCTTTGAAATTCAGATCATACA
>VYXC01006599.1:19461-141562 GCA_013397175.1 Platysteira castanea
CGCCGCTTCCGCCCCTCGGCACCGCTTCCGCCGCCGCCATCGCGGGTGCGGAGAGAGGCGGGGCCGGCGCAGAGGGGCGGGCGCCATGTTTGGGCGGGAACGGGCGGGGACAGCGCTGAGGGGCTGAGGCGCCGCCGCCATGTTTGGGCTGGCAGCCGTCGCTGTCGGCAGCTTCAGGCAGCCCCGCGTAGTGGAGTTATTAAGTATTACACTCTGTGGCTGTATCTCCGGGTGTTAGAATAGAGGAATCAAAGAATCGTCATGGTTAGAAGCGACCTTTAACATCATCATGCCCAACCGTCCACTCAGCACTGCCACTGTAACCCCATAACCACTAAAACCCAGATCACCCAGTGCCACATCCAGACGCCTCTTAAACACCTCCAGCAATGGTGATTCCACCACCTCCCTGGGCAGCCTATTCCAAAGCCTGACAACCCGAACAGTGAAACATTTGTTTCTAATATTTAATCTAAATCTCACATCTCAGTTTAAGGCCACCTGTTCAGCGGATCCTCCCCTGACCTGCACAGGGCACAAGATTGGGGCAAATTCACCCTTGACCTGGCACAGAGATTCTTCCCCTTTTCTGAGAAAAACTGAAATCTGAGGTTGTCCCTCCCCACCCTGGAGCTGTCACTTCTGAGTGATGGGACAACCTGGCCATCAGCACCACCAAAACCCGCAAACCAGGAAAACACCATCAGCATGAATTCCAGAAGAAAAAATGCTATGATAACTTAAAAAACACTTTTACTATTTTCAAGTAACAAATCTTCACTACAAGTACCCATACTGCACTTCTGGGGAAGACATGTGGATAAGAAGACAAGCTCCCAAGAGCTTTACATTTACAAAGCAAACAGCATTGCTGCCTTTAAAGGATCTCTTTCTTTTTTTAAGTACTTTTTAAGACGGTGAAAAGAAAAATCTATAAAAGCCAAATTGTTTTCTCACTAAAAAATGCCAACCATGAAAGCTCATTTTCCATTACAAAACTTCATTTATAAGAACATAGTTATATACAAGGTTTCACCAACCAAAGAGTTCTCAATCACCTGCAAACTGATTCACTACAAGAGCACAGAGGAAAAGCTTCGTAGGTAACATCAGCATGTGAAGGTCGTGACTCTTCCCAACATCCATCGCAGGTCACTGACACAAAATCCTTTATTAGTGGAAAATAGAACAACTCCAAAGGTTTCAGTCCACATTCATCAGTATCGCCTGTTCATCTTCTTGAACTTCTCATAGTGATAATCATCTGTGGCTTTTTCATTGAGGGGACGTTTGCGATTTGGAGGAGATCCTTCAAAAGAAAGAGAAGGAAATTTTATACCCCTGTCCTTTCACAGGAGACATTTCCTGAACTCTGCCACCTCCCTTAGACAGCCCCTCACTATTTGAGGTTATTGCCTTTCACCCTTTGCTATTCCAGCTTCCACCAAACCCTTGTCAGACAGCTTTGGCAACACACTTCAGTTGTGACCTTCACCACTCCACCCCTGAGCATCTCTACAGACATCCTCCATCCAGAGGGTTTCAGGTGTGATCTAGCAGTGCAACAGCTGGCTCTCTTGGACTTGGATTGCTCCACTCCCACTACCTCAGGGCACTCAGAGAAGAGGAGGTAAGCAGAGCCAGGTCGTTCCTCTGTACAAGACCCCTGGAGAGTTTCAGTGTCTCCTTACAACCATTCAGATTTGGAACTTACGCTCAGGTTCTGGCCTCTCTGTGTCCCCCACTCTCAGTGGACGGGGCTTTGGCTCCTCCTTGTTCCTTCGCACCGGTGCATTCAGCTCCTCATGATAAACTGCAAGAAGGAAAACATCAGATAAGGAATATTATCTGGAGCACTCTTATCCAGATGGATAAATTTCTATGGCCTTTGTTATAAGAGATCTTTACCAGAAACAACAGAAGCTCAGAACAACCCTTCTTGGAATTGGTTTCTATGGATAATTAGGCAAGATGGGGCACAGAAAATTTCAACAGTACTATTTCAAGTGGCCCAAACACTCTTCACTTCCATCAAAACACACCAACCTGATTCCCATCACCCCTGTAAGGATGGAAGGACACAGCAGAAGGCTGCCTTTCCTCTGCATGTCTGCAGCATCAGAGGATCACACAAAAATTAATTCCCATCTCCTGTCCAATAAGGTCTTTGTTTGCTTGGCCACCTGTCTGCTCTTGCAGCCTACAAACTGGAGTATCTCCATCCTACACATCATTTCCAGCACGCAAGGCACAACTTAAAGAAAATATTTTGAAATTTATGAGGCAGTGTCAGCTGGGAGTTCAGAAAGCCCAGCCATGAGAAATACATCCTTCTCCTTGCCCAAAGGCAGAAGAAGAAGACCAGGCCAGATGGGGTCTATCTGAGCATCCCAGGAAAAGCAATCAGACACGCTGATACATGGACTAATTTCTCTGTCCCAATTGGGTCAGAAGAGATGCTCAAGACTTACATCTGTTGTGCTGGACATAATTAACAGCCATGTTGGTGGGAACAAAGGAAGTTTCGCTGTCTTTCTTTTTGTTCTGCTGCTCTGCCAGCAGCTTGGCCTTGGCCTCTTCAGTTGAGATGATGTTTTTTATTTTTGCACTGAAGGAAAAACAAAAGGAAAAATACTCGGTCATAGTTAGAAAGGGTAGCAGGCACAGAAGTGCAAAGTAAATGGATTTGAAGGATAGTAATAGCACTGCTGGGCCATGTGGTGTAGTTTCTGAGGGAGGAGGCAGTGCTACAGAAACAGACACTTTGTTTCAAAGGCAAAATGGACGCTCCCATCTTTGTGCATCGCTTCAGTGCAGGGCACAAAGGGGTCCTGCAGAAAGCTGCTGGGGTCAGGTGACAGAAGTCAAGAGCCTTTTTGCAGAGGTCACGGGATGGAGCTGCACTGAGCCCTGGGGCTGTGTAGCACGTGCTGTGCTAGTTACCACACCAATCCAGGGCTCAATCCCACCCCATCCCAAACTGAAGCTGTGTAATCCAGCCACAGCACTGCTCTGCCAACCAACAGCTGCTCATCCTGGCCATCCTGGCCATCACTCACAGATCTGAGAAACACATACTCGATTCCCAGGTCCACTTCAGGAATCCCACTCAGCATCTGGTTGGACAACATTTCCTCAGTCTTCTTGGCAGAGGAGACACGGATGTTCTCTGGCAGCTCGTACAGGGAGTCTTCGGCATTCTTAAGCTTCACTTTCTGCTCCTCATTCTCCACAATTCCCTTTCTCTTCTTCAGCTCAGTCTCAATGTACTTCATCCTAAACAGCAGCACACATGGGACAGAGCATTTAATTGTATTCCTGTACTCTGTCCCAGCACTGCTGGAGCACAGCTGCATCCTTGTCCTGGCAGCTGGGAGAGAGGAAAGAATCATCTCTCCAAAAGCACTCAGCTAGTATCAGTAGCAAGAATTAATTGCCCAAGAAACAATCAGATCCTCCAAGCTCTTTCACAGCCAGCAGGAGAGGCACCCACTGGGATTTGGTGCCAAGCTGGCTGGTTGGCACCTCCTAGCTTTGTCCATGAAAAAAAAAGCCTTCTCAATTCTGGCAGGAAGGAACTGAAAGGGCAAGGGACAATTTCAGTGAGAATTGGGAAGATGTCCTGGGACTACTCAGAATCCAAGACATAAAAAAAAATAAATGGTGGGGGCCACCCAGCCTGATTCAACATCAGAGACACAACACAGCACAACTCACATGTCAGCATCTTCATCCCGCCTGTTGGTTTCTGCTGAGAAGGACGTTCCCAAGTTCAGATCTTCCTCTTCATTAATCCTAAGTGGAAACCACAAGGTTTACAGGTTTTGGTGGGTTTTTTTGTTGACTGTTTGTGTTTTTTGGGGGGAGGTGTGTGTGGGGGGTTTTTTAAAGTAATTTAACAAGTTAGGGGAAAAGTAACTGGCCAGAATGCATTATATGAAACTGTTCAAAGTCACACAACCTCTGGTTAATTAATTACCAGTTGTCATTAAATACTAGTACAGGGAGAGATTTTCAGAGCTCACATGCACCCACCTGTCCTTGCCTCTTTCTTTCAGCTTCTTCATGTCCACCATTCCCCCAGATTTTATCTTAAATGGGTCATCCTATAGAACACGAAATAACAAAAAACCCTGAAGCTTCCCTCTAGTTTAATGCTAGTCTTCAAAATCTGGATAAAACCACAGGAAACATTTAGGAATTGAGCTGACACCTGTCCTGCCCCAGGCCAGACTCACACAGTCAGTGTTCTGACACCATCACACCTGAGCCCCGAGGTGATGGAATTGTCCGGCACTTACCACAAGTGTGGCTTCCTCTTGCAACTTCTCTCCCACCAGCAGAGCTACAGCACTGGTCAGGCAGATAAAGAAAGAAGATAAAATTCAGCAGAAGGAAACACAGTACCAACAATACTTTATCCTTCTCTAAGCCTCCCTGTCTTTTCCATCCTCAGGCTTTAACATAGAAACGCCTCTGTCAAGAACATAATTTTGGCAGTATCTGACATTACGGTTCCTACTGGAAGGAGGCAGATGACGAGAGAAATCAAATGTCACATCACACCCTTGGACAAAACATAATTTCCCCTCCCCACTGCCACGTCCCTTACCTCACCCCATTGGGCCGCTTTCTGAGGCTCTGAACTTCTTTGGCTTCCTCAAGTTTTAACCTAAAGAAAAAAATACATTTGACTTAGTACTCGATACTTTGGTTTTAATTAATCCATTTTCTTTTCTGCAGTTAACACAGAATTTTCTATCCGACTTTGCCCCAAACCTCTGCACATCAGCATCCACTTTTCAGATTTCAAGTTAAATAGGTATTTTCTATTTATTTAAGCAATCTTATGCATTTGAGCAATCAGAAAAAAAACAAAACCAAGACATCTGCTGGATTTGTTCCTTTCTGATGCCTTCCCTCAGCTGAGGAAGGCAGCATCCAAACACTAAAAGGCTTGAAGAAGGAGCCAATTTAAGGACGAGCCAAAATACATCCAGGCATGAAAGACTCTGAAGAAAGTTGATGCTGAATTGAAATCTCAAGTGTTTATCTCTAAACTGAGAGGAATCCGTAACTTCTGGGCTCAGGTAACGCTGTGACGTCACGCCATAACACGGTGGTTCAACACGTCAATATGATTTGACGCCACCGCTCACAGCCCAGCCGCACGGGGCTGTATGACGACATGACACGACGTCGTGACGCCCGGACACTGCCCTGCCGGACTAAAGGAGAGCCGGGGTCCCGTCCTGTCCCCACCCCCGACCGCCGTAGGACCGGGCGCGGCTGGGTTTCCCGCTGGGCCTGGTCGGGTTCCCCGCCGGCTCCCGACCCACCTGACCTCCTCGGCGAGCTGCTCGTCCTCCTCTTCCTCTTCGTCCTCCCTGCGCCGGCGGAAGGACTTCTGGCCCGGCATCGCTCCGGCTGCTGCGCCGCGGCACGGCCGCCACTCCGCCGCTTCCTCTCCCCTGCTGCGGCGCGCGGCGATGACGCCACAACCCCGCGACGAAGCCGGGCGACACCGCCCCTCTGCCCGCACCTTGGCCCGGCAAGAGCTGCGGTCCCGACGAGCGGGGCCGGGAGCGCTTCGCGCCCTCCCCCGCAGGCCACGCACTGTCTTGTCTCAGAACACCTCGTGTAAGTCACGAAGGTCGTTCAATTTCTCGGAATCCCGGCAGCGCAGCCTCCGCCAGTGGCCGGTGCCTGTCAGGGACGCCGTGGAGAGAAGGCGCCGTGGGGAGCGTTGGTCCCACGGGTTTATAGCCCAGCCCTTGGAGCGGGACGTGGCTCCTTCACCCGGCTGCTCCTCGCTGACCGAGGCACCGAGTCACGCTGTTGTGTCCCCGGCCCAGCGAGCCGGGGTTCGCCCCTCCAGCACCCGCCCCAGGGGCTGAGTCCCGACCGCTCAGTAACGCGGGAGCCCAGCTCGGGGAACCCTCGGGACCACCCCCGGGGCCCCGCGAGGTCAGTGTCGCCACCGCCTCCTCCGCTCGGTCCCTCCCCGCCCCGCCCCGCCGGNCTCCGGCCCGGATCCTGTCGTGCCCCGGCGTTGGGGCGGCCCTGCACCCCCAGGGTCTGGTGCCGACCCCGGGAGCGGGACATTGCGGCTTCAGGCTGTTTCTGTTCAGTCTCGCTCATGCCCAGCAGCTGTAGCGTCTGTCAGGAGAGGACTTGTATTTTGGGGGTCTGCTGCAATTGAGGAGCGACATAGCGGGCAAGGGGGGAATTTCCCGCAGGTATTTTTTGCCTGAAAGCTAAATCTCTAGGTGAGTCGTTGTGTTGTGACCTCCCGTAATAAATCAGTGTTCAGACCTGCTCTCCTTTGCGTGTTCCACATAAACCTCCTGGTTTTCCTATACCTCGTGCAGCTGTGAGCTAGGAGCACCTGCTTTCTGCCTCTGCCTTGTCAGTAGAGCAGTTCGGTAAATATGTCTTTCTTCAGTATCTCAAGTATAAAATGTCTCTGAAAACAACTGCAGATACTTCCTTCTGTTAATAGGTTATGCAAGACCAGACCTGGTAGTTGTTTTGTGGATGAACAGTGCAAAGATTTCTTTTATTTGGGCAGTTGCTCCACTGAATGTCAGCCTGCATGGATCTGAAACTCTTGGCAGCTGGCTCTAGCTTTGGTACAAAACCACACAGTTGTTTTAAGGAAAAAAAAAACAACCAACCAAAACCAAGAAATGTGTTCCTGTAGAAGGCAGAGACGCTGGGTTTGGCAGCAGTTGAAGCGACTGAAAGTAGGTTGCAGTTACAGAGGAATTGTTCTGACATGTTCGTGTACCATTCTCCCACAGTGGTGCTTGAGAAAGACAGGCTGAAGGACTTGTTTTAGGGTAACTTCTTTTCCCATCATACACAGTACATTTTGACAACCACAGTTCAGCTCTCTGGCAGTGCTTTTGTGAAATTCCTGGTTTCCTGAGCAGAATTAGGGCTCTGTGTGCCAGCTATAGCTCTTAGGGCAGAGTCGTGGGAAGACAGCAGTTGAATATTTCCTTCAGAACAGTCACAAACCTTTTTCTGGTTGTGTTATCAGGGCTGAGAGGCAAAAATGAGGTTTTCCCTGCTTTGTTCCGAAGGGGAAGCCCTGTGTGGGAAGATCAGCACCCCAGTGCTGGAAGGTCTAAAGGCATGGTTTTAATTTTGAGGAGAGGGGTGGTCCCACAGAATGCACTGAAACCATCCACATCCACAAGACTCTACTTAACAAAGTGTACTTCGAAACCAGTTCCCAGTTAGATGAAGCTGGTGAGGATGTGGGGTCTGGAGTTAATTTTAAACCAGTATTTTGTTCATTAGATTTTCTGGGAAACATCTGGGAGAGAGATAAGAAATCAAGGATGGTGAAATAGCAAATGTAACATTGATCCCTTTTTTTTTTTAATTGGACCAGCTGATGTATTTGGGCAAAGGGGTCAGTTTTGATGAAGGAACTCAGAGCCTGAAATGTCCCAGTTTTATGTGTTAGTCAAAACTACTGTGCTCTTGTCACTTGTCTTTTAAATCAACATGTGTTACACGGTGCTGCTTTCTTTCTCTGCGAAGCTGCATGAAATTGCTCTGTTGTTTGTTAAGCATCTCTTCACAGGTTACTGAGATCCAGGTCAGCACCCCTGTGGTGTTTTCTACCATGCACATATGATTTCTTCTCCCTTTGCTCCTCCCATCAGTTTATTCAATTCTAAAGAGTGTTGGGAAAACATTTTAAGATTATCCTTGAGGTTTATCTTCTGCCAAGACAAGGTGCTAGGCAAGCTTTTGCACTCCCAAGATAAGCGTTACTGATATGGCATATTCATTTATGATTTTTTTTTTCTCTTCTCCCTCCTGTCAGTGATTCAGACCAGATAACAGTGGGAATTGTTTCAAACGTCCTCAAAATATGAAAAAAAACCCAGATTGTAAGCAGCCATGCTGCTGCTGGAGTCATTAACATCAAGTTCATCAGATTTTTCCACTTCTTTGTTGCAATGATGTGGGCTCTTCACATCTGCTTCATTTCCAGCCAACTGTAATATTTTGGATCCTTGTCTGTGCTATTAATATCACTTATCTTCTTTTCTATTTTTTTAACAGCCATGAGCAAGGTTATTTAAACTATGCTTAAGAAACACAAATTCTTTTCAATTTTTTTATAGCTGCATGTTACTGAGACATGTTTAAAGTCTTTTACATATCCATGGACCACCGTGAAAGTGTTTATTGTGTTCATAAGCTATGAAATAACCTGTTCTTGTGTTGCTTGGATGTATGAACTGGGTGGAACACTGTGTTATGTTTTGTACAGACTTCGAGTTATGTGGCTCATACTGTTAAAAATCTACCTATGAAATGGTAAATTCCTCAGAGACTGAAGCCTGCTTATCGGTGTTACAGTTCATTTAAGTCTATTTCCCTCTTGCCCAGCTTCATTTAGAACTAATCATATTTTTAATGTTTGATGAAGTAGTGTAACAACGAAATGTTAGATTCAGATCAGCACAGTTGGGTGCATGAAGCTCATAGACACCACAGGCTAAGTACTGGTGTCACGCAGCACCCTTCACTTTTCATCAGAGTTTCATGCAAATGAGCTAATTAGATTTGTATCTTTGCAGCCGAAGCTGTGCCTGTGTGCCGAGCACCTCCCTGCATTTCTGAAGGCACATTCCATGATATGGATTATTGGCTTTTTTTGTGTGTTTCCCTCTCCTCCCCATGGTTTTGCTCCTTCCCTACAATACCACAATGCAGCCACTCAGCAGTGAGGCCAGACTGTGCCAGCTTGTGGGGCTCCACATTTAGATTTGTTTCAATCTCTGAACCTTAAAGATAGATAGGGAACTCTAATATGCAAAACATGCCCAGGTATCTTCTTACAATCATGAGAGCAAATCTGACATGCAGTGAAAGGAACCATCCTTTCTTGTCCTAGGAAACCCTCCTCACATGAGTGTTGGTGAAAATGGGGGATACAAGGGACATCTGTCCTCACCTGGATTCCATAGGAGAGGTGACCAGGGATGATCTGCTGCTCAAATCCAAGGTACAGGGTTGTGGCTCTCAGTCCTTTCCCTTTTAGCTGTTGTGCATGAATTTGCATGTTTGCTTTTTGAAGAAAATGCTGCCTATCTCCAGAGAGAAACTCTCCTTCCTCCACTGATGTACTCACACGTCCCATAAATTCACCCTTTGTGACCCCACAAATTTCTCATTGTCATTTTATCCTGCTTGAATGTGTCACTTAGCCAAAGTGCTGCGATCGTGTATTTGATTGAAGTGTGGTGTTAAGGAGTGAAATACTATGAGCTGAAGGTTGGGCTGTTTCATAGAGAAGTTTCTCACTCTTCAAGGACTTGGTTACCTAAAAACCAACCAAGCAAACAAACCTTCTTTTATCATGAATATGCAGGGAACTTGCCAGTCTTGTGGAGCTGTGGGACCAAACCTCTGGGCTTGTCTTCAGGTAAAAATGGCTTGTTTGTGTGCATGACGTGGTGGGACTTCACTCGAATAGCATTTATACTGAAAAACAGAGTGGGAAGCAAAGAAGGGGTTCACAGTAGAACTGTACACTGATTTTTGATGGATTCCAAGGAGACTCTCTAGGTGAAAGGCTAATGCTGTCACAAACTGACAGGATGTAACAGGGGATTGCCCTTGCTATTCCCAGTAGGAATGAACTGCCCAGTGTTGGCTGGTGGCTGGAGCTGTCTCTGCTGGCACCTGTGGAGGAGCTGCTGGGTGACACCTTGGAAGTGAGGAGGGAGGGAATGCCATGGGATGTTCAGGCAGGCAGGGACTGTTTAGTTTTACACTGGAATGCCCAGGCTTGGGGCTGCTCAGATGAGATTCCTGGTGGAGCAATGGCCTTGGAATAGAGACTTTGCCTGGGTGCAAACCCGGTTCCAGGTTTTCTTTCTTAAATCACTTCTAAATTTTCATCAATTCTAAGTTTCCATCATGTTCTGGGCCTTGAATAAAAAGCGGGTTAGAAAACTGGCAAGATAATTCTGAAGTTGCTGCTACTGCTGGGACTGGAGTTGCAGACTGTTTTCTAGGTCTGCTCACTTGATGTGCCCATTGTGCTTTGGCTCTTTCCCCTCTCTAGATTGGTTGTCCTTACGTTGGTTGTGGGGAGTCCTTTGCTGACCACAGCACACTTCATGCACAGGTGAGCTTTTCTCTGTCCCCCACATTTAAACAGAGTTGGATTTTCTCTTTTCCATGTTCTGGTAGTCCTGTGCTCCAACTCAAGCCAGAGGAGATCTGTTACTTCATTTTTAATTTCCAGGCCAAGAAGCACAACCTGACGGTGAATCTGACCACGTTCCGTGTGTGGTGCTATGCCTGTGAGAAGGAGGTGTTCCTGGAGCAGCGCCTGGCAGCTCACCCGCCCTCACCCCCCGCCAAGTTCCCTGAGCCGGTGGGTCTGTGTCACACAGGGTGGGGCTGAATTCTTGCCAGGGTTTTGTTTGCCTGGTGTAAAATTAGCCAAATGATTTCTGCCATGGGGCAGCGTTTGCTGTGACAGGGATACCTTCAGTGAAAGTGGCTGCCTGTGGCCAGAGGACCACTAGCCCTGACTTACAGGGTCTCCCAGCAAAAACACTTCCAAATGACTTAGGGGTGGGAACTAGATGACCTTTAAGGTCTGCTCCAACCCAAGCCATTCTATGATGCTACGATTCCGTGACTTGAATATTCTGACTTTATTTTTAGCCATTACAATGGGGTGTCTGCATGTGAGAAGAACCTGTCACATTTTCATTTCCAATGCATGGCCCATGGAAATTTCAGCTGTCAGACCAGAAACACCATGTACTTGTGACACTGCTGCTCATTCCTGATGCTTCTTATCACCTGTACTGGAAGCAGCAATGGCACTATTTCCACTCCCTGCTGGCTCAGTGAGAAGGGTACACGGTGCAACCTGTTCTTACTTCTCTTTCTACTTTTCTTGAAGGCTGCCTTGATTTATGTGTGAGATAATATCTCTCACAGCTCATCTTTCAAAGCAGGCCTCTAAATGATGCTTATTTCTCTGTCTTTAATCTAGGATTCTTTGCCTGCTCACCCTCTGAAAGCTGTTCCGATTGCAGTGGCTGATGAAGGTGAATCTGAATCAGAGGATGACGATTTGAAACCAAGAGGTAACTTTGCATTGAGCTGATGAAAGGGCTGGCAGGGCAACTCTGCAGTCTGTAGGACCTGCACTAAGAGGGTTCCTGGCGGCAGATTGTGGAGACTGCCTAGAAAGGGCTGGATTCCCTCTCCTTGGGGAGGGAATATAGAAAGCAGCACATCTGGAAAGTGATTCATCCCTCTCTTGTTTGTGCTTCAGGCCTTACTGGAATGAAAAATCTTGGGAACTCCTGCTACATGAATGCAGCACTTCAGGCTCTCTCAAACTGGTAGGTATTAGGGCTTTCAGTGTTGTCTTAACTGACTTCACTAAATACCAAAAGTGTCACCTCCGATCTGAAACCTTCATGAATCTTGTAAAAAGAGATTAGCCAGGCTGGAGACAGAAAAAGATAGTGTTTTTTTAGGGCAACAAAAGTGTTACAGTAGGAAATTGAGTGACCAGCCAGCTTGTGGCTGTGTACAAGACTCACATTTAGATGAATGCTTGAAGTAAAACGTCATCATTTCTGTTGCAACAGAAATTATTTATCCCAGGGAAAGCCATGTCACATCTCTTTATCTCTTTATCCCACTGATATCATTCTAACAATCTATATCCTAAAATATTCTCTAGCCATCCTGCTGAAAACTAATTCCAGCATCTTTTCTGTACTGGGAACAGGTTTAGATCAGGCTTTTTCATTTGTTTCAAGTGAGGAGTCACATCTGCATCTGGAATCACTTCTTCCCTTGGTTTAAAATCAGTACCTTATGCATGCTTTTGACAAGGATGAAGTTTTGATAAATAAATAGAAGCAGAGGAGAAATTCCTGTGTGCTGAATTCTTCTCTTTTTCCTTCTCTTAGCCCACCTCTCACACAGTTTTTCCTGGAATGTGGAGGACTGGTCCGAACGGATAAGAAACCTGCCCTGTGCAAAAGTTACCAGAAGTTGGTGTCTGAGGTTTGGCACAAGAAACGGTGCGTGGTGAGCCCTGATCTAACCTGGCCAGGTTTCAGAGGTGTGTTAGTTCTGAGATCTGGCATCAGCAGAGAGGAAATCTGGTCCTCAGGGACAAGTGCATTGTCTGAAGCACTCATTTCACCCCCTGTGTGGATGGGGATGTGAGGATTCCCCTGGATCCAGGAGATCCCATGTCCTGCTGCTGGTGATGAAATGGGCACATTGATGTCAGTGAAAAGAATTCATTCTTAATATTACAATTTTTAAAAGGAAGAGTTTTTTAAAAATATAGTTCCCCCGCTGGTAATGAAGAAAACATGACAGAGTAGAGGAATACTTGGGGCTATCTCCAAGTATTTTACATGGACTTCAGTGACCAGTGCTTAATTGCACTGCTCTTGATTAGCAGAGGAATTGATGATTTGGATGGGAAAAGTGATTCAGAGATTTTTACTGAATAGAGTGGAAAATGCAGGTGACATTTTGGGAAATGTTTGCTATTGGTACAAATTCTAGACCAGTTCAAAGGACAGTGCAAAATTATGTAGCTCTGTTTAAATGTGAAGATGTGTGCTCTGTGCAATCAATTAAAAACCATCAAAACAGGAATTTAAATGGCATTGCACATTTGCCTCAAGTTATTATTAACAAGGAATAAGTAAGATATGGAGCAAGGTGAACTGTGTCTTTGTGGAGGAGGAGGCTGCAGGCTTTGAAGCAATGTCCTTGCAATATCATGTGCTTTTGATATTGGTTGGATTTACCTCATTTACTGGGTGGTCAGCCTGCCCAGATTTTGAGACAGACATGGTGCTGGAAAATCAGATGAAGTAACTAATTGCCAAATCCTGCTCTGGAAAGAATCACTTTCACACTCAGTGTGACAGAGCTGTAAGTGAAATGTGTTTTGGGGAAGGGTCTCTCTGGAAGGGCAGACTGAAATGACTGCAAGGTGTTTTCTGTCTCTTGGTGTGTTTGTCATCCAGCTCATGCAGAAATCTCTGCCCAGGCTTTGCAGGTGCATAATTATCTTTTGTGCTCTTTAACTACACACCACACCCTCTGTTAAGACCTGTTAGACAAACTGGCTCCAGGCCTGATAAGCAAACTGACTTTTTCTTTTTTCTTTTTCCATGTCTGAACAGCCCGAGTTATGTTGTTCCAAGCAGTCTATCCCATGGAATTAAGCTTGTCAATCCCGTGTTCCGAGGCTATGCACAGCAGGTGGGGCCTGAAAAAACCCGTGCCATTATTCCAAAGACGGTGGGAATTTAATTCTTGCAGTGGTGGTGCTTGTGTTCGGAAGGAAGAGCTTGAGCTCAGGGGTCATGGTCTTTTTGTGTCAGTATCAGTGCTCAGATAGAGCACTTGGGTGGGATTTGGGAGACCTGGATTCTTTTCAAGGCTTGCCTCTGGCTTGCTGGTACCAAATCAGTTCATTTTCTTGTGTCAGCTTGCTCACCTCTGAAATTATGGTGGTCAAATCCTTTATAAACTGCTTTGAGATCTATTCATGCCTGCTCTATAAGAGTTTGGTATTATTTATTCATGTCAGAGCTGAGGAACCTGGATAAATCTGCACTAAAAAGTCAAAGATATGAATGTTCTATATTCTTTTTCTGGGGAATTACAGCAAACTAAGTCTTACTTAAAGGTAGTATCCTTTTTTTTCCCTTTGAAGTCTTTATCAGAGTAGCTCTTCTGTTTGTTCTTTATAATAAAATGTAAACAACAAGCTATGATGAGAAAATTTACTAGAGAAGTGACAGTACATCAAAACTGTGATGGTGACAAGAAATCAAAACAGAAAATAATGATTAATGAAAGAACTTCTATATTTGTCTTTGATGTGAAATATGTTGGATTGGAAAACTCCGATCTGAAGAGATAAATATGAAAGGGAGACTGGGCAGGCTAAAAGCCAAACTTCATAAAACAACTGAAATGTCATAATTAACTTTCTGGAATTGTCAGAATACCAGGTTGCTTTCCAGCAGCTCCTTTGAAGCCAATGTATCAGCTCTTTTACCATGGATTATGAGTGCAGGAGCTTGCACTTTGGGTTTCTGGTTCCACTCCCTGTTTATTAAAGATTTTTATCTGCTCTCTCTAAGAGATGGCTTGCCATGAGCACAAGTCAGTGTTCCTAAAATGCATTTTTGGGTAGGAGTCTGTTCTCCAGGGCCTGCTGTTCTCATCAAGTTTCTCCTTTTTCCCTATTATCTGAGGCAAACCCCTGATAAATGCGCTCCTGGTTTGCCTTCTACAGCTGTTCTCTGGCTTTTCAATGTCTTTCAGCTGAAGATATTCAGATTAAAAAATGTGGCCTTTAATTATTTAGGAGTTGAAGCATTTCCATAGCAGACAGGCCCTTTGGTGCGTGGCCCTGCTTTAGCTGGGTCTGTGTGCTGCCGAGCAGGCTCGCCTTTGTGGGCACTCTTGCAATCGGCTGTGAATGGAGCCTTCTCTTTTGCCCCTCTCATTTGCCCCATTCGTGGCTCGATACTGACATGGACTCTTGGTTTTCAGGACACCCAGGAGTTCCTGCGGTGCCTGATGGATCAGCTCCACGAAGAACTGAAGGAACCCGTTGTCGCAGAGACGAGGGATTTGGACACCAGTGACCAGGAGGACAAGCGGGACGGTGACCGGAGCCCTTCAGAGGACGAGTTCCTCTCCTGTGACTCCAGCAGTGACAGGGGGGAAGGAGAGGGCCAGAGTCGGACCTCAGGGAGCATGGGCAGCAGCTCCCTGGCAGAGACAGAGCTGCTGATCCAGGATGAAGCAGGGAGAGGGATCTCAGAGAAAGAGAGGATGAAGGACAGAAAGTTCTCCTGTGGCCATCGGCGCAGCAACTCGGAGCAGGTGGATGAGGATGCAGATGTTGATACTACAATGATGGCAGTCGATGGCAGAGCCTCACCTGAGATGCTGCCAGCTCCCCGTCCTGCCAGCCCCTGTAGGACACCAGGTATATCCCTCTTCCAGTTGGGATATTTCCAGGAAGACATGTTACCATCCTCCACAGGCACTGTGGTGTAGTGCAGTGGCAAACACATAATGTGATTGTTCCTTCTCTGGGTTTCAAAAGATTTTGCGTCCAAGGTTTTCCTCAGTCCCTGCCTTTGTACACAGTTGCATCTGTAAGGAAGTGTACTTGGTGAGCCAGAGAGGTGCTTAGCCAGGCTGTGAGCTGAGTAAAGGCACGGCAGTGAGAGCTGCCTCTGCCAAGCCTGCAAACACTGTATTGATGCCTTTTAAGAAAAAAGGTTTGGTATGTGTACGTCTCTTTATTTGATATGCTGGCCTGGGGAAATATTAGCTGTGGAAAAGGCGTGGCAGAAGGTATTTGCTAATGTTGGACTGTAGGCTTTGGGGATGGAAAAAGGAGAGGCACAGTTTGAGCATTTCTGTGTCTCAGGGAAAAGAAAAGAGCAGCAGTGTGGAGTCACCTCAAGCTGAACATATCCGATCTTTCAACGCTTCTTTATGTAAGAGTCTTACTCTGCCAGCTGGCACTGAAGGCAGAAATGCTGTTTGTGTGGATTAGGGCTACAGGAGCAAGCTGCAAAAACTAATTAGTCACAAGTGTGAAAAAATGGCAGGTTGTTTTTGGGGGTTTTTTAGTATGTAATTATTAGCTGTTGGGTACAGCTCCGTATGCACTCTCACCCGTGATTGAGAGAGCTGTGTCTGCCAGCCTGTGCAAGCAGAACAGTTAATGGACACTGAGCTGTGCCTTTGGGAAAGATTCTGTGCTGGAATACAGAGCTGGGCTGACATGGATTGCAGTGGGATTGCCTTTCATAACTGGAGTTTTCACCAGTGCCCTTTTCCCTCTCCATTTTCCCAAACAGAACCTGACAACGATGCCTATGTGCGCTGCTCCTCGCGCCCTTGCAGTCCAGTCCATCATGAAATGCACTCCAAGCTCTCCAGCAGTCCTCCCCGCTCCAGTCCTGCCAGGCTTGGACCTTCCTACGTACTCAAGAAAGGTAGTGCAAAGAGGGATTGCTGGGAGGCAAAGGGGGGAGCATGTAGAGGAGGGTAGAGAAGGAATCCATCATGATTCTTGCTTAACAGACGTAAGAAGTGCTGGTTTCCCAGGACATCAGGGTGTTCTAAAATAGTATTTGGCACAGATTACAGAAAACCTGCAGATAAAGTCAAGCTCTGGGCACAGCGATGTTCTAATGTGTTCTTATACTGGAGCCTGAAATGATCCATCTCTGCATCTGTGTGCTGTTTGTTGATAATAAAGTGGCTCTGAAGTCCCAGGCACAAGCTCTGTCCCTTTAGGGAAGTGTGGAGATAGATAAACATTTGTCTGCCAGACTTGAATTTCATGGCATGTGGGCCAGAGAACTGTAAGATGCTGTTACTGACAGAGCTTCCTGCCTCTTGGACATCTTGGGCTCACAGGAATGGAATTAGGGCTGCAGATGTCCCTGCAGTGCTGGGAGCACTGTCAGGCTGCAGAGTGGAGCCTGGCTTGTGTTGTTATCAAACTGGTCCCTTCATCCCAGAGCAAATTGCAAATCAAAATCCCTCAACGCTGCATAGTCTGCAAACACAATGGCTTGTGCTTGTACCACTGTCCCTCCAGCTGCTCCATGAGGACATTCTTTCTTCAGCCCTTGGCTGAGGTCAGCACAGCCACAGATGTTCTGGCTGCATGAAAACCACTCTGTCTCCCTGCACGTGTGTATGGGGACAGGGTTTGTTGTTGAACAAAACCTTACATTTGGCCAGTCCCTGCTGTGGAGAGTCCTCTCCAGTGCAAGACACTTGGGGAACACGTGGTAAATGTCAGAGGGAGAAAAAGAGGACAAAGTACAGAGGCAGGTGAGGGGGAGAGGAAGTGAAATGCAAAGCTTGGAGCAAAATGTCACAAGACCTCAGAAAACCAGGGACTGTCTGTGACAGGGCCAGGCTTCTAAACATGTAAAAGGATGGAAACAGGAGTTCCAGTACGACAATTGCTGCCTCCTGAGAGCTGACTGGTGTTGGTTCAGTTGGCTGCCTCCCCCTTGTACCACGCCCAGCAGCAGAGTCCTCTGCGTCCTTTCACAGCTTGCCTCACCATGTCCCTGGAATGGGGTCCAAACATCAGGACAGTGCTTGTCTCGTGTTCTTGTGTGGCTGTGTGGCTCTGTGGAGACGTGAGACTGAGAGGGCCATTCCTTGTTTTCCAGCCCAGATGCAGGCTTCTGGGAAAAAGAAGAAAGAGCTCCGTTACCGCAGTGTGATTTCTGACATCTTCGACGGCTCCATCCTCAGCCTGGTGCAGTGCCTCACCTGTGACAGAGTGAGTGTCCTGGGCCCTCCCAGTCACCCAGCACAGGCTTTCTGCTTGTAGATGTCTTCCTAGGGGAGGGTGCTGCTCTTTCCAAACCCTGTGGGATGCAGCACTGCCAAAATGGTGATAGGTGATGGCAGGGGAGATGTGAGAACTGCCATGCCAAGGAGATGCGTTTCGCCGTTTGCTGATCCGTGTAACTAAGTTGACCCAGCAGTATCACATTCACATTAGAAAACTGAGTCCAGTGCTACAAAACCCATGACAGAAGTCTGTGCTGACAGCAGGGAAGAATGATTAGCTGCAGGGAGTTGCTCCTGCTGCCGGCTCCGATTTCTAGCCTAGACAAAATCCAAGCAGTGATAAAAGGTGATGAAGGTCAGGTCCCAGCTCCATTACACACATGGGAAACCCAGACCTCTTCCTCTTGGATATTTCCAGGTTTCTACAACAGTGGAGACGTTCCAGGACCTGTCACTCCCAATCCCAGGGAAAGAGGACTTGGCCAAGCTGCACTCTGCCATCTACCAAAATGTGCCAGCTAAGACAGGGGCATGTGGGGACAACTACGCCTCGCAAGGCTGGATTGCTTTCATCATGGAGTGTATCCGGAGGTGTGTTCCCTGTGCAGGACCTCTGTCTTCTGGGATTTGCCCTGCAGTGCTGGAAGGCAGCTGTCCCTAACCAGTGGTATGAACATTGGAATGTCAATTGGAACCATTCCTTGGAGGACAGCATTTGGTACCTCACAGGGCTTGAAGCCTTTTCATGTGGACCAGTTGTTACAGCTCCTCTAGATCTCTCACACACTTTGAGAGCTCTTGTGCAGCTGATCACCCCTCACTGCTGCCTTTAGCTCAGACTTGCCCTCCAGAGCAAATTAATTCCTGGTGTAGTTTTCCAAATCGTTTCAATTTTGAGTAGTCTTGGGACACTACTCAAGTAGGAACATCAGCTGAGAGCAGTTGTGCTTTCTCTGCTCCTCTGGGATGTGGGATGACCTTAGGACCTACAGCTAGAAGGAAATTTATCATCCACTTGGGGTTTTGTGTGCCAAAGCATTCAGCTATTTTATTTATAACTCCTAATCCTTTCTCCTCTGCAGATTTGTGGTGTCCTGTATCCCCAGCTGGTTTTGGGGTCCTGTGGTAACACTGGAGGATTGCCTTGCTGCCTTTTTTGCAGCAGATGAGTTGAAAGGTGAGTTTTTTTGGTGGGGTCTGACAGCATGGAGGAGCATTCCATATGCATTTTGAAGGCAGATTAAATCTCCTAGAAATCCTGCCGTGGTGTGTCGTTAGAGACTGGCAGTGCCAAAAGTTGGCAGCTCAGCATCTCTGAGCAGGAGGGAAGTTTTCTACCTGCTCAGGGGTGGGAAATCTGGGTGAGAGTGTCCTCAGTGAGGAGCAGGCAGAGCTGTTGGTTGGTTGAATGCTGTGGCTCCTCAGTTTCTTCACTTTCTCATCCTTCAGCTCTGGAGGACTCACACCATTTGCTGTTCAGGTGTGGTGGTGAGCACTTGCCTCCTTTCCTGCTAATTGGCTGCACTCCCTTCTTGGCTGCACTTACTGAGAGGAGTTGTTCTGATCTCTTCTCATCGTGGCCTGCCCAAAAGGCTCTTAATCTGCTTACTGTCTGGAAGTGTAGCTGTGTCAGCCTCGTATGCTCTGAGCAGATGCATAATGGCTCTCTTCTCTCTCTGCAGGGGACAACATGTACAGCTGTGAACGGTGTAAGAAGTAAGTTGGTGTTATCTATATTGTGTTGCATGTCTGGAGTTCTGTTTCTGGAACTTTATTTCTCTGTACTGCTGTCAGATATTTTGCTGTGTTCTCTGCCTGGACAATTCTTCTGCTGGAATTCAGGATTTGTCTTGGATTCCAAAGCGAGCAAGACCCAGCCATGCCTTTGCTGTAGAGAGTCCTCACAGCTTGTTTCCTTCCTCCCTCAGGCTGCGGAATGGAGTGAAGTACTGCAAAGTCCTCCGGCTCCCAGAGGTGGGTAAAAGCACCTCATTTCCTAATTCTCTTCTAGCAGCCACTGAGGAGGTGAGGAGGCCAGAGGTAGAATAAAACCAGCAAGTTTTTTGGTGGCAGTCCTGTATCTAGATCAGAAGAGACTCTCTCAGTCTAAGCTGATGAGCCAGCAAGATTCCTGAGAAGCAGGCAAAGAACTCCTGCAAAGATCAGACACACAGAGATGTGCTGTGCTCCCAGAGCTCCCATGGCAAAACTGCCCTTTGGTGTCCTCTGTCCTTGGTCTTTTAGATCCTTTGCATCCACTTGAAGCGGTTCAGGCACGAGGTGATGTATTCCTTCAAGATCAACAGCCATGTCTCCTTCCCCTTGGAAGGGCTGGATCTGCGACCTTTCCTCGCCAAGGAGTGTGTGTCCCAGATCACCACCTACGACCTCCTGTCAGTCATCTGTCACCACGGCACGGCTGGCAGTAAGTCCTTCCTGGAGGAGGAGCAGGGTGGGAGGAGTGTGACTGAGGCAGGAGTAGCCAACACGTCCGCTGGGCTGAAGGGCGGCATAAGACCCCCTCCATTCTCAGCCTGAGCAGCCTCTGCCCTTTGAAAAGTGAACTGAGCAGCTTCTGACAGATCCCCTGCAGCTCTTTCAGCCTCCCCACGGGCTTGGCTCAAACCCTTTCCCACTTTTCAGTCTTGCTGAGAGACTCTTCCAAGGAAGGGAAATCAGGGTGACAGTGCCAGGCTCTGTTGCTCTAGCAAAGCTTGCCTGAACAGGAATTACCCTTTTTTTTGTCTCTCTCTCTGTTCTGTGCCAGCAGCTAATCCTGTTTGTGCTGCTGACATTATCCCAGGCCTGCCTTCTGTCTGCACTGCAGATCCCAGCAGTGCTGTGCTTTCTGTTCCAGGTGGCCACTACATTGCCTACTGCCAGAACGTCATCAATGGCCAGTGGTACGAGTTCGATGACCAGTACGTCACCGAGGTCCACGAGACCGTGGTGCAGAATGCAGAAGCCTATGTGCTGTTCTACAGGTGAGCTGTGCCCTCAGCCCCTTCCTGGGTACAGGACGCCTGGAAATGCATTTCACAAATGGAGTTTTCCTTTCTCTGCTCCAGGAAAAGCAGCGAGGAGGCTGTGCGAGAGCGTCAGAAGGTCGTGTCCCTGGCCAGCATGAAGGAGCACAGTTTGCTCCAGTTCTACATCTCTCGAGAGTGGCTCAATAAATTCAACACCTTTGCTGAGCCTGGGCCCATCACCAACCACACCTTTCTGTGCTCCCATGGAGGTAAGGCTGCTGGACCTGGGAGCAGCACCTTTTGTGCTTCCTGGTGCATGAACAAATGCAGGAAAAAGCTCCAGCTGCCATCCTGATAGGGGGAAGCTGCAGTGGGATCCTCTTTGGCAGAAACTCCAGCCTGCTCAGGGAGGGATGAGACAATTACCCATTGTGCTGCTGGTTGGAGGCCCCCGGGGATGTACAGTGCTGGGAAACAACAGTTTTCAGTTCTCTGTGTTTAAAAACAAACCTGTAGAAAGCAGATAGGGCAGGGTTTATCTCTGTTACCCTGTCAGCAGGGCTGGCCCTTGGGGTCTGTTTGGAGAAGGGAGCACGGGCTGTGGAAGGGAGCTGATACCACAGCTGACTCTGCTGCTGCTTCATCAGCCATGCTGGGGAGGACTCAGTGTTTGTAAATCTCTCTTCTAAATTGGAAATGAAGCACTTGATTAGAAATTGAAGCTGTGGATTGAGAAACCTCCACAGTTAACGAACTCATGACTGTCTTCCATTAGCAAAGGAAGCAGATTCTGGAATCAGAGTTCTCAGAAGGGAAAATCAGCCTCTTTCTTTGTGTCTGTTGTACACAGCAGTAATGAGATCCTTGATTAACTCTTCCATTTGCCTTTCCTCCACAGGGATCCCTCCTAATAAATACCATTACATTGATGACCTGGTTGTGATTCTGCCCCAAAACGTATGGGAATATCTCTACAACAGGTGAATATGGCCATTCCATTCTTTCTCCCAGTATTTGTCGAGTGTCCTGATCTAAGCCAGGATGGGCTGTATCAGTGCCTGTCCCAAAAGGACAGCAAGAGCTAAGCCAGAAGAGAAAAAGTGTGGCTGAGTAAAGGCAGCTCTGTGCCCTCAGCTGCAGATGCACCTCCCTCACCAGCGCCTGGAGTAGTATAAAAATCCCTGTCTGTAGGATGCAGGGCTGGGAAGAGCTTCCACTCTGCTGCAGTTCTCCATTCCCCTCCCTCTGCCTGTGCCCAGGTTTGGGGGTGGCCCTGCTGTGAACCATCTGTACGTGTGCTCCATTTGCCAAGTGGAGATCGAAGCCCTCGCCAAGCGCAGGAGGATTGAAATCGACACCTTCATCAAGGTTGGCATGGGAAGCATCTGGAACCAAGGCAAAGGGCAGGGGTGGGAAATGGAGACCTGGAAAACTCCTGCCTGTTTTCCAGAATATAATCTACAGCACAGCCAGCAGATTGGCCTGGGGGTTCCCTGGTGCAGAGGGGCAGCTGGGGCGTGAGAATGCTGTGCAGACAGAGAGTCTGAAACCATCTTTGTCTCGTGCCTGCTCTGGTGAGCAGGAACAGGGTGTGAGGAAGGAATTACAAGGGGTTTGTCTGGAGAATGGCAAGGCTGCCTTACAGTTAATGGAAGGCCCCCCCCAAGATCTTTGGAGTGACTCTTTCCTGTATCTCTGTTCCTGCTCTCCCAGCTGAACAAGGCTTTCCAGGCAGAGGAGTCTCCAAGCGTCATCTACTGTATCAGCATGCAGTGGTTCCGGGAGTGGGAGGCCTTTGTCAAGGGCAAGGATAACGGTAAGGATCAGACACTGGGGTCTGTCAGGGGGAGAGGGGGAATGGAAATGAGTCCATCTGCTGGGTCCTGGCTGAGCACTGCCCCTGGCTGGGGCGACAAGGCTGGGCAGGGTTCAGGCACCAGCCACTGGGGCTGCCTGCAGGTCCCCAGGGCAGGACAGAAATGACAAAGAGAAGAATTTAGGAAAGCATCTGAATCTGGAGGCAGCAAGGAAATCAGATGGTTTTTGACGTGTTTGTTCTCCTACAGAGCCCCCTGGACCAATTGACAACACCAAGATTGCCCTGACGAAACCAGGTGGCCATGTGCAAGTCAAGCAGGGTAAGGCTGGTGCTTGCTGCCTGTTCCTGAAAGGTAAAGGAGACTGTTCCACTGGATCTGGCTGTCCCAAGTGAAGTCACAGAGCAAGATGGTGTTGCAGAGGATGACAGTTCTCTACCCAGCCCCTACCCTGAGTGAGCCAGTTCTCCAGGGGCAACTCCTGCATGACCAGTTTGCTGCTGGGACTGGTTCCTGGAGACCCCCAGCTCCTGCCTTGCTGCTCCCCAGGCCCCTTCCACCATTCCCCTTTGTGCTGGAGCTTTGATCCTGTGCTGCTTTTGATGTGGTCTTCACTCAGCATCTGTTGTGGTCCAGCTTCCAAAGTTAAAACAGCCTCATGTTGTGCCTGGAGAGGTTTAGATTGGATATTAGGCAAGATTAGGCAAGTTTTCTATATGGAAAGGGCTGTCAGGGTTTGGAACAGGCTGCCCAGGGCAGTGGTGGAGTCGGCACCCCTGGAGGGATTTAAAAGATGTGTAGATGTGGTGCCTGGACTACCGGGAGGACACACCGGTGCTTCCAGCAGGAGGTAGCACTGCAGGGGCTTTGTGGGGGGACTACCGGGGTCTCCTCCTCCTGGGTTGTGGCTGTGAGGGGAGGTGTTTGGAGAGGAAATCCTGGTGGTGCCCTGACCGTTCCCTCCTGGTGCGTCCGGTTACTGGTGTTGTCCCTTCCAGGTGCTGACTACGGGCAGATCTCCGAGGAGACGTGGGTTTATTTGAGCACCCTGTACGGAGGGGGCCCCGAGATTGCCATCAGACAGAACGTGGCCCAGGTGCAGGAACTGGAGAACCTCCACGGGGAGCAGAAGATTGAGGCAGAGACACGTGCAGTGTGATGTGTGCGGATGGAGCGGGGCAGGGACGGCACAGGTACCGCTGTGGGGGCGGCTGGGAGTCCGGAGGGGCCGAGCGGCCTCCGTTGTGAGGGGCTCAAGGTGTGTGCAGCTCCCCCAGCACTCCCGGGGCAGGCAGGCTTCTCCTCCTTTGGTGCGGCTCTGAGCACGGGGCGGTGCTGGAGAGGCTGGGACAAAGCTCTGGCCGAGGCTGCAGCCACAGGCACGGGGTTGTCCTGACCTGAGCCCTCTCCCTTTCCTTTGCTTACACCAAACCAGCACTCCCAGCGTGTCCCCAGTGCACTGAGCTCTGCTCCTTTGCCGATTTTGCTTTTGGCACTTTTCTTTTCAACTCAAACGTGTAAAGATAATGAGACATTATTTATGTTTCCAGCGGGCAGTGTTGCAACCAGAGAAACCTGTTTTTGAGGCTGAGGAAAGCCACGAGGGCTCCCTGTGGTTTTGAGCTGGTGGTGCACAGCTGTCACAACTTCCTGGTTTTGCTCTTTATCAAATTCTTGCAAATTCAGTTGCAATCAACTAAGAAATTTGGAGAGAAGCTATTCCCTTCTCCTCTCACTCACAACCCACACCTTCATGGTCCTGCAGGATTTTATTTTCTTCTTGTGTCTGATCTCCTGTGTTCAGCACATTTTTGGACAACAAAGCTGGAAGGTGAGTCCTCCTTCCCAAAGCCTTCCTCAGACTGACCCTGCCGTGAGCCTGTGTCTGTCTCCCCTCAGCTGGTGAGAAGCTGAGGGGGATGAAGCTGAGGAGGGGCCCCTTTGTTCACACAGAGCCCCTTCAGAGGGGTCACCCAGGCCTGGGGAGGGGGCCTGGCTGAGCAGGGCCCAGACTGGTGAAGCAGCTTTTTAGGAATGAGCTGCTTTCTGCAAACAAGCCCCCACCTGTGTGCTGAGGTCATTCCAGATGTCCTTTGTGTTTACAGTGGCTCATTTAATGAATTTGCTCCCCAATCTACTGGCACCAGTGCAGCCAAGAAGCAGCTGATGGAGGCAGCAGAGACAGGAATGAAGGCAAAAAAGGCCAAACTCCACTTTTCTCAGCAGGGCTATTCTTAAAATATTTTGTTCATCTTGCAGCAAGGCAAGAGTTTAATCTCTGCGAGCCTTTGAGTGCAGATTAATGGGGGCAGGGAAGGCAGAGCTGCCTCCCAGGGCCTGAGGAACCAAACTGTTCATGGTGTGGGTGATTGCACAGCATCGAGTCTGGCCTTAGTGGTGCCAGACACTGCATGGAGCTGGGACCTCCTGAGCTCCTCACAAAAAATGGGAAGGAGAGAAAACAAAAGGCTGCTTCTTGACTTAGAGATAGAAGGAGGTCAGGAGAATTTGAAAAGAAAAACATGGCCTTCATGTTATTTTTTCTTCTTTTTTTTTTTTTAGATCAATTGTTTGTTGCAAAACGCAACTTCTTTAAAAATTGTCTGTAATTGATTCAGCATGTTAATTTTACAATCCTGTTCATGGGATGCTTGTTTAGACCCAGCCAGGCCCTAGGGAAGGTCAGAGCATGAGCCACTGTTGGGATTCTCATTGTTCCAAGCTGTCTTTGTTCCCCACTGCAGCAGCCCTGGGATCTGCTGCAGAGCCTGCAGGGCTGCATGTCCGTGTTGTCTGTGTTCAGAGGGTGCTGTACAGACTGTAATGACACTCCTGTGCTTCAGTGTTAGACCTTGTGCTGAAAGTGGTACAATAAATACATGTGCATTCAACAAGGCCTGTCTTGCCTGGTGAGAGGGGCTGACAGCTCCAGGGAGTGGGGTGGTAAAGGAAGAAAAATTTAAGAAAATTAAATACAAAATAAAATCCGAACTTCCTGCTGACCAGAGGCTGTGTGGGGACAGATCCTTCTGGGCAGCAGCGAGAGGAGCCTGAGGCCACTAAACCATCCTGTGCCCGTTCAGAGGGCACCTGGCCCTTCAGTCTCTGCTCACAGACCTCCCTTCACCTTTCATTAACCCCATTTCACCTGAGTGTGCCTCAGAAAGCTCGGGGGGTCTGGATGTGCCACTCACTGACCATATTATTATCCTGGAAGTAACTTGCAAGGGAAGGAGGTGAAGTTTCATTGAGCTGTTCCAGGATTCTGCAAGAGTTTCCTGTCACTGTTGCGTGGCCAAATATCCCTGCTGGTCCATTGCTGTCCCTTGGTAACACACGTCAGCAGCCAGTTCCCCAGGGAACACCAGGCTCCTGGCACTGGGGATTTACAGAGTTTCTGAAGCAGCCCCAGGGCCTGGAGCAGCAGGAATTCCCTGCCCCAGTGAGTGATGCAGCCTCAGCTGGAGCCTGAAATGTCTGAAGAAGCAGAGCTGGAGCTGGGTAATGAGCACATGCAATTTGTTCTTGAGCAGCTTAGAGTCAACTGGCCAAACTTCGATCTTAGAAACAAATCCCTCACCTGAGCAACAGCTGAACAGCTCCAAACCTTCCCAGAGACACCAAGAACTGCCCTCCCCCAGGGCAGGTCTGCTCAGGGTCCAAACAGCTCTGGGGCTGCTCTGGCAAAGCCCTGACTCTGCTCTAGGTTACCCTCTGCCTGTTCAAGCACTCGAGGGTTAGTTCTGCATCCTGCTTTCATCTGAGCTCTGACTGCAGCCTTGCTTTCCTCCAGCTCCGCTGGAGGCAGCCATGGCACTCCTGAGCACAGCTCGGAGACAGCTCTGGGAGCCAGTGCCAGTGCTGAACTCCTACCAGTTCTCTTGGCAAATCATTTCCCCTTTTTTTTATCAGGTCCCTTTGTCAATTGCAAAAAAAGGGGAGCTGAAAGAACTGTTCATGCACTGGGGACTGATGGAGCAAACCTCAGTATTAGATTATCTGCTCCCTTCCCTCAGTCCTCCAGGAGTTCAGTTCCTGTGCTGCTCCTGTTCCCAGGGGCAGAGCCATTGCTGTGTTGTAACTGTGACACAAACACCCCATACAAAAACCTTATTTCATTTTCTTTTCCCTTTTTGCTCAGCTCTCTGCCCCCAGCTCTCTCTCACCCCTTCAGCTGTGCCGTTTCTATTTAAAGTCAGCATTGCTGATTCTGTGAAGGATAAATCCAAGTCGGAGCCAGAGGGACACCCCCTCCTATTCATTATTGCCCAAACCCAAAGAGCAGCAGCCTGTCACAAACAGCCCTGATCTGTCCTGAACTGACAGGGATGTTAATTAGTGCTGGCAAAAAACCAACTGAAATCCTGTTGAAGAAATGTAGCAGCTTGACTGTATTAACAAAAATAATCTCTAGATCATTTCTCAGATAAAAGCACCACCAGGTGTCACCTGCTGAGCAGGAAAACTGAAAATCGTCGTGGCTCTTGGATGAGCTCTTTCCCACGGCCTGGACCAAGGGCTGATGGAGAAGCTGGCCAAGAGCTGGGGGCTTTTCTCTCAGCTAGAGACACACACACGTTGTTCACAACCCTGCACACCAGAATGGAACCATACATCTCAGCCAGAGCTACAGAAATGTGCCTGGGTTTTGGATTATTTGGGGAAGGGAGGCATTGCTGGACCTGCCTGCACGTCCACACATCCCTGCCCAAACCCCTTCCTGACCAGGCTTGCAATAGCTTGAGTCTTAATATAAAACCAATCAAAAACATCTGCCAAGACTTCCAGCTGACCAGAGCATTCACCACAGGCACTCCGTGGTACAACTCTCTCTTTAAATGAAATCTTTTCCCCAAGTTTCCAGCTCTCACAGGCTCCTACTGAAGAAGCACAAACACCTGCCCTGCCCAACACCAACTCCAGCCACAACAGCCCATGTTTCTTTCTCCTCACATGACCAAATTAAAAAAACCCAAACAACCCAAGCACTTAATTCTCTCTTCAGCATCAGCTAGAAACGTTGAAGTTTGATAAAGTCAAATCTCAAAGTGACCTGATGGGACCTGGCTCTGTGGGACAGGCAGAGGTACAGACAGAGCCAAATTACTACTCCTGAGAATTCCAGTAGGGAATAAACCCAAAGCCAACAGGTACCACAAGTGAAAATGTGTCATCACTTGTCTAAAGAGAGAAGGAGGAACAGCACCACACTGGAATGCGCTGATCCACTTGTTCCATGTAAATTGTACAGCTGGAAGCAAAACCCAAACCCTCCCCACAGTCAGGAAGAATAATGAGGAGTAAGAGAGCAGCTCTGGGGAGTTTTAGGCTGAATTTCTCTGTGGCTGAAGCAGCAGTCACAGCCAAATCCAAATTCCCACTCTCCACTGGACACATCTGTGGGAAGCAGCAGCTCCTGGAGAGTGACGGCCGCACCTCAACAGCCCCAAGAGCCCCAGCAAAGAGGCACCAACTTTTCTGCTGAGAAAGAGAAACAACAAACCCATTTTTCTTCATCTGGCTGATCAAAAGGGTCCACTGAAACTGTATTTCTGGAATTAAATGTTTATTTAAATACGCAGATGACTTTGTTTCATTGCTACAAGGTCAATATTCGCTTTCAAATGGAAGCACTTTATTTGGTTGAATTCTGTCTCCAGAAATGAATGGGCAACACCAGAACCTTTTACATTGGCAATGAAATCACAACACTGAGATGCCACCGAGATCTCGAGATCAGTGCTCAAACACACATACACACACACATATACAAATAAAAAAGTGCTCGACATCATCATGTTAAAATAGAATTTGGCTTCTTTTAAGTCTTCTGACATTTCAGGCAGGAAAACAAAAAACCAAAGGACAATATGCATCAAACTAAATGAACTTCTGAAAAATACTCAGCATTAAACACAACTTTTGAGTATCAGTAAATATGTTTCTTCTCTATTTACAGGTGTTAAGAAAGGGCATTAGAGACTTTTGCTGGGGATCATGAAATTTCATAGGATGTACAGTCCACGCTGCTGGGCAAGATTAGTAAATCCAAGCAGAGTTTTTATAAACCAGTCACATATTTAGTTCTTCAGCGTTTGCCAAAGGTAAATCCTACAAAACTTACTCATTACCCTGAATAACGGCAGCAGAATAAATGTGTGCAGACTATGAGATATGACTATTGTCACTATTTCTTAAATAAGTTTTAAGATCCAGGCTTTTGGGAACTACTTGCCAAGTTTATAAAAACTCCATACATGGTCTTTTAATAAAACTTCAGGAATCAACCAGTCAGCTAAAGCTAATGCTCCTTCTACAGCACAATTTAGCAACACAGACATTGCAATTGTTCCAATGTTCCACAGAGGCTGACAATAATATACTGTCCACCCAGATTAAATATAGAAAAACAAACTTGGATCTAATTTTTACATAGATGGCACAACAATAGGTGAAAATGAATTCTTAGCTGCTGATTCAACAGTGCATTGGACACAAGAATAAAAATACTGCAGCTAAAAATATTTTAAGGATATTTTTGCACACCTGTTAATTGTTCAACCCTTCAGATCCCCTGGCAGGTGGAGGCCACAAAGCCACAGGTGCCAACCATGGGGATCCCATTCTGCTCTTGATCTGAACAGCTCAGTGACCAGAGCAGCAGCAGAGATAAGGCAGTGATTTAATGGATTCTGACCCTCCAGTGCTGCAGCAGAACAGCCCCAGGAGTTATGAACACAACTCAGCCCAAATCTGGGTTGGGTTTAAATCACAAACCTTCTGCTGGTTGATGCTGGCAACTCCTAAGCACCATCACACAGCAGCTACAGGATGAACTGTGGCACCAAGGGACTTAGTAAAAATAAGAGTTGGCATCTTGAACGGAGGGAAAGGGACAGAGTTATGAACACAACTCAGCCCAAAACTCACTTTGTCCCCCATGGGGACAGCCCAGGCCATCCCCAACACAGAGAGGCTGAGATTCTGGGATGTGTTTTGATGTGCTGACCCTGCAGGACAGCCCAGCAGGCAGCAAAACAACACTCACCTGCCTGCAAACAAACCCTGAGAGGTTTCATTTTGGGGTCACTGCCCAGAGTGGCTTCCATGTAAAATTTCTCAATTTGTGGGGATTGTACAGAATGTGCTGGAGTTGGATTAGAGCCAGCAGATTCCCCCAAACGAGGTGTGGATCCATGAATAAATTTGGCCCTCAGGAGCTATTTAGTGGCAACTGACTCTTGCAGGGCTCAAACATGTCCATGACTGTAAAACCCAAGCAATGGTAACAATTCTGGGGAAACCAAGTTAGAATATAGAAGTTTGTAGAAGTTTAGAGAGGAAATTGACCCTTTGTTAGGCAGTTGAGGTCCAGATCATGTGATATTTGGAGATAGCGTAGCTCTCTTACCACTGTGTGACATGATAAAGTGCAGAATCACTTATCCTACTTCTGCTTCAAACCAAACCATGTGAGAACAGGGTGGGCACAACTCCTGTCTGGCTGCTGGGTCCAAGTCCAGTCCACGACATGATGGGAGAAGGAAACAGTGCGGTTTCTTTTTTTTTTTTTTCCTTTCCTCTTTTATTTATCTAAAAAACTCCGTTATTCCAACATGAACTGATGAGAACGCACAGGAGGTCATGCAAAAAGAGAAGGCAGGTCTGAAATGCTGAAAAACAAACCAACCAAAAGAAAACTGCAAAGAGATTAAACCATGAGCCACAAAATAACGTGACCCTGAGGAAGGTGGGCGCAGGCAAGGCAACAGGGCGAGCATGCAGGCTGAAACGAGAGCCAAACGGGGCCTGTGAGCAGCAGCAAGGGCTGCCAACCAAAATGCCACTGTCCGTGTCTGTGTGTGTCTGTGTGTGTGTGAGGAACAGCAGGGACACGGGAGGGGGCAGAGAGAACAAGCAGGAAAACAAGTACATACGTGAGCTTGAAGGGTTTCAGGAAACAGCAGGGTCAGAGGGATTTAATACTTGAAATGAGCATCAGCCTGGATTTGAGAAAAGAGAAATAAAGGCTGACAAGTATTAGTGACCTTTTGGGGAAGGCAGAATGTTGAATAATGCATGTGGATCAGATTTAATATTGACAAATTGAGAGCCCAGTCCTGCTGCTGTAACACTGTTCCCAGGGGAGGTTTTCCACCTCCTTTCCACGCCCTCTGGTGAGAGGACCTGCAGGTTCAGCACTAAAGGCACCGAGTGAAATGCTGATGGACCAGTGTGTGCATCCAGAAGGACTGAGGGACGAGGGGACAGAAGACAGACCAGCACATGCTTGGGACTCTCTGGCTACCCCCTGCATCCAAGGGCAGCCAGCAGTTCTCCGACGGAAGTTGGGAGGGATTGGGAGGGAGAAGTGTGTGTTATGTTTGCCAGAGGGGCTGTGCCAGGCTGGCACAAGAGTGGGAGAGGCTGATAAGGAAATCCGAGCCACAAGTAGCATGCCGTGGAAAAGAGCAAGCGTCTGAATGGTACTGGGATGGAATTTAGGTCTGAATTTTTCAAGTGGGAACTCCAGACAAGACTGGCAGTCTGGCTTTCCATGGGTGTGTTTTAACTGCCTGCAGGGTAAACAGACCATTTTGTTTCTCCTCCCGTGACAAGCTCGCCCCGAGGTTCTTGCACCAGCACAAACACCTTTAGGAATCTAAAACATAAGAAAGACAAAAAGAAAGAGACTGGATTAGAAAGAGGCTGGGGAAAATGGGGTCCCTTAAGAGCAGCTCTGCCTGCAGGAGGTTAAAGGAAATAAAGCAATGAAGCATCTACTGGGTTACAGGGCTTGAGTAAGGCTTCTCAGACAGCAACCCTTCAACCCTCAGCCCTTCCCTCCAGCCTGGGATGAGCATAACTGGGATTCTGCTCTGCTCTGGGAGTAAAGTGCAGGAGCAGGACCTGCTTTGGGCCACTGAGGAAACAAAACAGCTTTTTCATTTTCTGCCTGCAAAGCAGCACTGCATCTGTTCAAGTGACAGCTCCAGAGACCATCAGTGACACTGAACAACAGGAAATGAAATCAAAGAGTTTGCAGAGGAATCCAGAGCTTTCCTTTCTACCACTGGCTGCAGAGGCCTGTCCTTCTCAAGGGAAGCCAGGAATATGCAGGGCAGTGAACCAGGCTAAGCCTCCAAACCCCTCCTCTGTCCATCCCCGTTCCCACAGACGGGTGGCTGAGGACAAGTTTTTCCTTTGGCCGAGTGAAGCTACAATCCAGGAGCGTGCTTTGGCCCATACTGCTGTATCCAAGGAAATACAAGATGAGTCCAAACTCCTCGTGCATTTGAGAGACCAGGGGAACCGTCTCACCTCCTTTGCACCCACTTCCATCAAACCCTCCAAACAACAGCACAAAGAAGTTTTCAAAGAGCCACAATAAAATATTTTTTGAAAAGAACTGTATTTGTGCTTAGTGTGGGAAGCAGCTCTGGGCCATTTGTGTCCCTTAGGAAAGTTAAATGTCACTATTTTTTGCCACTAATTATTGCCATCTACTAGTAACTGCCATTAAAAAACCCAAAAACCAAAACCTCACAGGAATGAGAAAATATAATGTTTATTAGAAGAAGACACCATGGTACATCAAGCTATAAAGAGATTCCTGACAGATGATGATTCTTTAAAAAATAAGAATAGAAACAAGACAACCACACTGGTCAGACTGAACAAACCTTAACACACAACAGCAGTTCCTATGCAAGTCCAGGTGCAGGCAGCTGAGTAACCAAAAACACTTATCAACATCAGAGGGACTGAGTAGTTACCAAAACAGCTGGGTTAAGCAGAAGAACAGCCTATAAAACCATTTATATTTATACACATGTAAAAGGATAAAAACAATTCAAATTCAAGTAACTTTAGTCTTTAAGTTATGTTATATACAGGTTTTTTATACTGGGAGAACTAAGGGCACATATTTAACAAAAGGATTTTAAAAAGCCACAGTCCAGTTTATAATTACCAATTCCTAAATAATTTGGCAAGCATTAAATAATCAGATATATCCTAGATAAAAAGTGCATCAGCGTGGTTAACTTTTACCTATTTATTTATTTAAGTCAAGGCTCTGCATGACGGTTGCAGCAAACAGCAGAGCTGCAGCCCTGGGAATCCCAGAGCTGTCCAGAAGGAATTACTGATATCATCAGAGGTGAGGGGGAACAGACCCACAGTGGCAAAGGAGCCAAAATGCTCATCAGCCCACAGCTCCAAAATAGTTTTTATCAATAAGTTTAACTTCCCAAACCAGCCTCTATTCCTGCATGTCACCCAAACGAACATCCAGGCTTTCTGCTGGAAGGGAACGTGGTGTTTCTGCTGGGTGCAGTGCAGGGTTTGTACAGAGCTGGTCACTCCATGCAGGATTTTTTGTGTGTCACACGATTTCACAACATCCCCCAGTGAAAGACAGTTTTGTTCCCCAGCAGATGAAGAGGTACCATAGTCAGTAACACAGGGTGGTCAGTCTTGAGCTGAAAGGCCCAACTAGTTCCTGGGTTTGAGAGTTCTCAGCACCAGACACCTGACAGGTACAGAAAAGCCCTGCAAGATGCTACACCCAGGGGTGCACAGAACAGTTTCCTGCACGAATCCCAAGGGGAGCAGAGCCTGCAGCTCTCATTTCTATTCAGAAGGACAGCAATGCTGTTTGCACTAATTGGACACAGTCGGGGCAGCACCATCCTCGGCAGTGACATTTCAGAGCCGACTTGGAACCTAACAAAGTCTTTCAGTGATGGAGATATGACATGTGCATTCATCTCTTCTAAAGAAAACCTTCTCAAATAGAGCTCTTAAAACAACCGTAGCAGCAAACCAGGAGAATAAAGGGTGGACAGGCCTATGCAAACCTACTCAGAGATTTTCTGAAGTGGTTTGTGCACATCTGGAAAAAAAAAAAAAGGCAGAACAAGATAGACATTACTGCTCTTTTTGTGACAGGGTTTGCCAACACCCTCTGAGCAGAGGCACCCCTGTAAATGTCACCAGGAGCCCTCACACAGGGACTTGCAGGGCACAGACCCAGCTTGGCTCCTCGAAGACTGCGGCCAGGAGGGCACCTGCAGCACACGACTTACCTGTCCTGCTCAGCTGGGCTCTGCAGCAGAGCCCTGCCAGCACAGGCTCCAGCTGAGTGAAAAAGCAGCTCTTCACAGAGCACTGAGCAGTGGCACGGAGCTGCCCCTGGCTCATGGCACAGACACAGCCTGGCTGGGCAGGTAGGGCTGAGCCAGCACTGACTCTGCTGGCTGGGACAGTCACAGGGGCTGCTGTGAGCTCCCACCCTTCTGCCACCAGCCTTTCGTGGTGCCAGCTGCTCAACCTTCTTTCCAAGAAGAGGAAAGGATTACTAAAGTTTGCAAATACTTTAGTATTTACAGTGTTATCTTCAGGAATGTCATCGCTTCCATTTCAAGGACTGAATCAAGTCATTTCTACCAATATGTTGAAAATCAATTTGCAGCTTGCAACAAAGTTCACCTTTTAAACACAGTAGCATTTTCTCCAAATCTTTATGCTGCGTTCTATGGAAAGTTCTCTTTTAGCTTCTTTTAAACCAGAGACTTGAGAAATAAAAGAGGTAAACATTATAGTTCCTATATATTAGATATTCACAGATACATTTGATTTTGTTCCTGAAATCCACCAAAATTAATGGAAAAACTTTAAATGATCTGAAAAACCTCCATTGTGGCTACAGAAATGGCTGCAGCTGTATCAGCCTTCACCCCTGGCACAGTTTGCATTTTTACTCTCATGGAAGGTGTCTCTGCCCAAGGCAGAGGGTTGGAATGAGATGGTCCCTTCCAACCCAAACCAGTCTGTGATTCCATGATGCGCAATCCTTCGGCCTTGTTCTGGATATTAAGGAGAATGGATGATCCATGCTCCTCTTTCAAAGGTGAATAAAAACCAACAGAGGGGGCTGAACTTTTTGCACTCTTTTGCATCTCAACTGACCATGTATTTGCCAACAGGAACATAAAACTGCTGTATTATGGCAAAATAAAACAAGGCCGAGGTTTTCACCTGCAGCAGACAAGGCACTGCACTGATTAACACCAAATCCAACACTGAACTGATGGAGTTTCACTGCTGGTTTATGGACACAGTCCTACTCCTCTCTTCCTGCTGCCCATAAATCCCAACAAAAATGGTTCCGCTTGCTTTTGACTTGGATGAGGCTGCTTGTTTCCCACCAAGAACTCTTGGGTCTAGGAAAAACAACAATAATCTGAAGGATTAAGTGACTGAATAAACAGAAGTTATTTAACAGTGGAGTTCTAACATGTCCTGATTTGAAACAGGGCTAAAACCTTTTGCTTTCTTGGTGTATCCCATTACCAGGTGTCCAGCACTGGCATTTACTCCAGCCAGGACTGCCCTGCAGCACTGCTTCCTTACACAGCACAACCTATTTGGGAGGAATTAAAAGCAACAAACAGCAGCTTACGGAGTCCAAACTCTGAATGTCTCCATTGATCTCGTGTGAGCAAAAGATTAAACCATTAGTTCTGGTCATCTGAAACAGCAAATACATCTGAAATGTAGCAAGGTGGGAAAGAACAGAGGAGCTTTCTTAATGTTTTATCCATTTATCAAGGAGCACAGAGTGCTGTGTGTAGGGGGTTTGGTACCATCTCTCCTTCCCCTTCTACACGCACACTAAACTAAATTACCACCAGTTTTCGATCCAAAAGGTGCCCAGAACACAACAGGCTCTGAAAAGCTCCCACACAGACATGAACCAGCAGTCTAAATATTCCCTATATAAAGTTCCACTGAATGACTTTGGGAAAAACAGTTGACTTGTGGATGTGTCTGAGATGCCACCTGGGTATCTGAGGAGAGCCTGTAAGATCCCAAAGGGCTCTGTCCTTCCTGCACTAAGCTGGGCGTGCAGAGGCAGTGACAGTTGAGCAAACACTGTCCAGGAAAGGCTGCATTTCCTCTCTGCTTTCACAGTTCCCTCCACTACCCTTCTCTGAGCAAGAAAAGCATATTTTGCAGTACAACAAGCCATAATTAGTCCACATACAGAATAATGCACTTGGTGGCATTGTACAGACTCTTAAAAGGCTCTATCTGCAACACAGAGCAGCTTCAGGGGTGGATTATCTCTGTGAAAGCAAATAAAACAATAATAATAGCATTAAATATAGGTCATAGCACCTTTGGCATTTTTGTCCAAATAGACTTCAACATAGGACGTGGGGACGTAGCCCTCCTCATCTTCATTCCTTCGGATTCGTGTCCATCCATCACCTTTGTCTTCTTCTATTACATAGAGCATCTCTCCTTCTGCTACAGAGATTGTTCCTTCATTCTGACCTGAAACACACAGCAACAGGGACTTGAGGCTGTGCTGCACAGCAGCAACCACAGATATGGTGCAGGGAGCTCAGGGCACACTCAGACCATGGGTGGACACAGCTTTTGGTGCATCACTGGCAGCAAGAACAGGGGCTTGTGATTCTGGAGTCAGCAGTGAGTACACAAAGAACCAGATAAATGTGGTTCTTTCTCTTGCAGAGTTTCTGTGCAACAGGAGACAAATCCCTGTCTTGGTGCCTTTCTACAGAATCACACCAGAGCACCACTTGCCCTTTGGCTATTTAAGGTTAAATGAAGGTTTCCCACTTGCCCTTGGCATATGAACTTTAAAAAAGCCAGTCAGTGAAATGAGGGTAAGGTTTGAGTGATACCTTCAAATGTATAGAGTGCTTTACACGTTCCTATGGTGGGTAGTGGTTCTTCATCATCAAACTCATCGTCAAAGTCTGTTGCAGGTACTTTCATCTCAGTCTCCTGGCTTTGCTCTTCTGTGTAACTGCCATCGGGGCTGCTCAAGAGAGGAAAAACACAGCAACTATAGCAACCAACCTCAGCAGCAGAGAGAACCACCCGGTCACCAGGCTTGGGGCAAGGGGAGCAACTCCAGCTGGAGCAGCTCAGTGATTCCAGAGCTTGCTCGGAACTGGCTGTGACTACATTTGGGTGAGAACCCTCATTTTTACCACTGAAAGCTGTAAAAATGCACTGGCTCACTCGCCTTAGCAGCAGTGAGCGAGGGGGCTGCCACACAGTTCAGAAACATACTCTGAAACGCAGCTCTTGGGGTGGGGATAGTGCAAGAGGAGGCTGCAGAGCGCTGGTGCGTGGCTGCACGGGCGGTGGTGGCAGCCCCAGCCCGCACAGATACTGTACCTCTCGCGGTCCTGGGCACAGCTGTTCACCCCGGATGGGTTCTGGGTCTCGTAGACCCCGCTCTGGCGCCGGGGCTGCTCGGTCCGTGCCGGCAGCCGCCCCTCCACCTCCGCCAGCCAGCCCTGCCAGACAGACACACAGACAGACACAGTTCACCCTGCTGGGACACTCCTGACAGCCAGGCTACAGAACAGACGGGTTTGTAAACATGTTCACATTTCCCTTTCAGTGGTGGTGGCCAGTTGCTCAAAGTCTGGACTGTCTTGCTGAAAAACACACTGATTGAAAATGTAACTATTTTTTGGCACCGGGTGCTGAAAATACCCTGACAGAGAAGCAGTTAACAGGCAGCAGGAGATGATGCTGCTCTAGTCACAATCAAGTAAAAAGATCTGTGGCTGCTTAGAGTAGTCTCAGTAACACCAGAAACTCAGCAACTGCTGAATGCACGAGAACAAAAGCTGGGGAGAGAGAAGGATTTCAAACGGGTAGGAAACCAATGGATAGTAAAACCACGTCTGAAATTAATGGGCTGTATCTGTTTATGTTCAAAGCATAATGTAGAAAGTGAAGTCTTTTCTCAGCTCCTTCTCATGTAATTATAATGGGCTTCATATATTCCAAACACTCCCCTTCTGTTCTGGAGATTTTATATCACTAAGCAGCTTCCTGTTCATGGCAGACTATTCCTTAAAACATATTTCATCTGATGGCTTCTGTCTTGCTGTTAGTCTCTAAATGGTGCTTTGCATTTATGTCACTCTGATTTTCCACAGACGTCTGTAACATGATGCTTCAATTTATTTAATTAATTAAATAAGCATCTGAAGCCCTCTGGGCAGTCCAGAGAGCACTACATTTTCTCTTCACCTCCACTTAGCCCAATTTGTTTTCTGTGGCAAATTTAACTGTGGGCTGACAGCCACAGGAGATGGTGCACGTTTATGTGACACAAATCAGCTCAAAGACCCCAATTAATGCAAGTGCTCACGTAGCCCTTGCCCACACACCCCAACGTGCATCAATACATCTGCAAAAAACAGGAAGGCCCTGCTCAGACCTGAGCATTTGCTGAGCCTCTTTTTACTGAAATGTCTCTTCTCATACCTCAAATTTCTGAACTTCTAATCGCAGCTTTTCAATGTTCTGCCCAAGCTCTGCCAATCTGTGGTCCACGCTCGCTGCGTCGCCCATCTGGGGGTTCTTGATGTACACATCTTTCATCTTCGTTAAGGCATCTCTGAGGGGCAAAACAAAAATGAAGCACATTTAGTGCAGCTCGGGGCAAATGCCTTTAATAAACTGCCTCTTCTTCGTTCTGAGGTTCAACCTAAGCTGTTACAAAAGGAACTGAGAACACTCAGATGGGGCTTTTGCCCTGTATAGAACCAACCATCAAAAAAGAACAGTGAAATTATTTGCCAGAGGAGAATTTACACTGTCAGAGATGAAAAACAGTGAGTTACCTACAATGTGAGAAGACATTTGATATTGATTTTTAGCCTGACATGGTTTTTTATGTAGTACAACAGTATCAACTTGCTGCCCTGGGGAAAACAATAATAATAAATCTCACAACCATTGCAATCTATGACAGCTCCAACTTTCTAGACTAATATCTTCCCAGTTTTCAGGGCATAGACAAACAGTTGAATCATTATTGTCCATCATGGTCTGACCCCCAGCTGAGAAACTGGGACAAAGATATATCAATAACAGAAATGGAGTGCAAACCAGAAATTCTCACCCTGCCTGTTGCAGCTTGTCTTTAGCAATCCAAATAATCTGTAAGATATTTATTTGTTTCACACTGCTTAAGACGAAGCTGGCTCCAGATGGTTTGTGTTTGTCACAGCACAGGGACAGACGGACTCGAGGCTACAAAACGTGACCCTGCGTGCGGCCGAGTCCCAGGGCAGCTTCACTCGGCTGCTGATGGACAGTTCAGAGCTGGAACATGGAATTATGGGCTGGTTCTAGGCACAGCTATTCAGATTTTCTCTAGGCATTAGCTGGTGGGAGAGAGGTTAATGTGAGTCCCACGACTCAAGTTAACATTCTTTATACTTCAGAGTTTCCCACCAAACTCCTGACAATTGCAATCCTGTGCCTTTGCCTTGTGTGTGTGGAAACTGGGAAAAAGTGTGGGTGGCAAGGAAGTGGGGCTGCTCTGTGCCTGAAGCCTTAAGGGACAATGTTGCAAACATATGAGTCACAATTATTAGTTTGTTTAACTCTTATTTTAACTGCTGGTGCTATTTTCTCCATCATAAACTATCTTCATTTAAACTTCACTCTGCTGTGATTCCATATCTGATTTTAATGTTAGGTTACCTCAGAATCAATACAGAACAGAAAGAAAAACCTAAGTTACCACAGAGGAAAAAAACAAAGCAATGAGAAATCATATAACCACATGCCATTTTCCTCTCTTATTCATGATATAAAATATAAAGGAGAAATTTTGGGTTAGTAGGCAAAATAAACAGGTTCTTGAAAGCAAGCTGACACAAAATGTAGGCACATGTGTACAAATGCAAAGCAATATTTAGGGATAGACCAGTCTTTAAAGCCTTCAGAGAAGAAAAGTTCTGTGTCTCACAAACAAAACACGCTGAATCTTTAATGCAACTGCAGAATGCGAACAAACACAAAGCACAAACACAGGCTGCCAGAATCAATTAAAAGTCTGTAGCTAAAATAGCCTTATTCTCAACCAGAATGATAAATGCAGCCTTGCAGAAAAAGCATTCACAAAAGCACAGGAGTCATTATCTTCCTGCTTCCAGGAAATCTAAGCTACAGATCAGAGAGACTTTGGATGATGCCATCATCTCATAACAGCCTCTCCTGTCGGGATCTACCAGGGGCTCTGCTCAGTGCAATTTCACTTTTCATTGGAGAGGTTTGACTCACCTTTGATCCATCTCTTTCTGAATGTCCCTGTTTAGTTCATCGACCTTCTGCTGAAGCTTCTTTCTTCTTTGCTCAGGTGGGAGATTGCTGAAGTCTTCTGGGCCTGCTCCCTGCACAGAATGGAATGGGGGGGAGGGGGGATAAGGAAAAAATTAATAATCAGAGTCTGAAAGAATCCTTTGGGATCTCATTTTGAAAACGACTCACAAAAACCTGTGCAAAATCACAGTGGTCTGAAGCACTGTTATCATTTGTACTGTGTTATCAGTCCCTGAATGGTGAGCAATCTGGATGCCCTCGAAATGATCCCAGGACCACATCCTGCTTCCCTAACAGTGGCTAATGGAAGATCAGCTGGAGAATTCCAGAATTCAACAGCAAAGCTGAGAAATTATTTTTATCTAACTTTTATCACCAGATTTTATTTAACAGAGTTCCCTTCTCGTGGAAAGCTGATCCTTCCTGCCTTCCTTTACTCTGCTACAAACAGCATTCCCATAAATCCAGTTCCTGGCTTTTATTCCAGTGTCACAGTTGCACTTCTCCTGTGCACTGCTGACTGAGTGCTGGTCCAACACAGTTAATTTATGTCAGGGCTCTCCTGAACACACCAAGCTAACAGAAGCATTCCCCACTGGATTCTGCAATTTAAAAAACATGCTGCTTACTTTCCAGGGTCCACATTCCACGCCAAAGTCTCTCAGTTTTTCCTCTCTCACTTGTACTCACATAAAAACCAGAAGTTATATCAAAGCCATGGAATCAGTCAGTTTGAAATCATAACCAAAGGAAAAAAATGTGAAGACCACAGTGGTTACCTTTGTGTGATTCTGCTTGAAAACCCCTTTTCTGCCTTCTGCTATGTCTCCTCTTGATTGCCTCAACTTGATATAGCAGATAGATGACACATAAAATACATCCACACTCTTTTCTTCACAATAACACCTATTTTTGTCTTGCCAGAAGGCAATGGGGGCAGATTGGGTGGGCTATACTGAACACACATCAATCCTGATTAGTTGCACCAAAAGGGAGTGAGGTTCTTGTGCATAAGCTTGAAATTGGGCAGGTTTTGCTTGTTTTGGTTTCTGCTCATTCCCTGCCCCATTTCTAAGGGGGAATATGGGAGAAGGAAGGGCAAAACCATAAAGCTGAGTAACCAAATTCAGTGGTCCATCAGCTTACTGAGAGCTTGTGAGCAGGGCTGGGCCATCAGTCTTGCTAAAACACCAAATTCCTCTCCGAGGGGAGTGCCTTAGAGGAGACACTGCCACAAAAGCTGCTCATTAGACCCTTGGCTCTGTACTGAATGTGCTGGGACACTGTGACTTCCTCCTGCAGCTGCAGAACGAGCTGTTCAAAACCAAACTGGGGGGGTGTCAGAAGGACAACCTCCAGCCAGAGGACAACCGCACACAGGTCACCTCCTCCTCTGGACTGGCCATTCCAAAGTCACAGAGCAGGCCTGATGAAACTGCTGCTGTACTGATTGTCAGTCAAAGATGGCACGTGCTTCTAGTGAAGCCTTGATCATTTGTGCAAAATTCACTTAAAATTTCATTTGTGAGACAATGAGAAAGCAAATGTAAGACAAATAAGTGAGAAAATGATGCTGATTCTGAAACTTTACCCACACGGAGTCCTAACAGTGCTTACATTACTTGTTGTGCCTGGTAGAGGAGAGATCTATTTTAATTTATTCTTTAATGTTTAGATTTTGCTTGACAGCAACTCCCACATCACAACAGACACGAGAGTGATTCAATCTATTTTATGGATAATCTACACTAGAGCCACACACATCTTTTCAAGGCAAAGCATCTGGAGGCAGCTTTGTAAACAAACAAGCTGTTTCAGGAAAGTCTAGATAACATATTCTGACATATCCTCCTCACTTCCGAGCAGAAGAGACAGGCTTGAAAATATCCCCAGCTGTGCATTAGTAGAATGAAACAGAGTGAAATTTGGAAAAGCATCTTTTTGGTATCTTGTTTTTGATTCTTCAACTTCATTCAAGAGTTCTAAGCTGGACTAAATCCAGCACCTTTGATCACAGTGCTTCAGAAAAAAGCACGAGTGTTGCATGGAGCTGCACACCCAAGGCTGGGAGGTGATCTCACTCCGGCTTCAGCCCATGCTTGGGAATTCCCTATCAGAAGCTGAAGCCCCGGCTCCAAAAAGGAGAGCCAAGGAACAGTTTTTGCACCTGCTGGGCACATTTCATGCTCTCAAGCACAAACACACCTGGGCTACCTCCCTAGTCGTGGACATTGCCTACATTTTTAGAAATGGAGGGGAAAGCTGTGCTATTTCTGCTATGCTGCTCACAAGGTCTCCTTGAAGAAAGATACTGAGATTTAGGATTCAAATTGTCCCAAGATGAAGGACTGTGAAAACAGAGGCTGTGTTAGGACCAGTTTCTGGGCTGAAGCTATTTGAGGAGAGCATGAGCTTTTTCAGCCCCAGTTTTGGCTCCTGCATAGCAAGGATCCAAGAGGAGATTACAAAAAACTGCTTTTCTCCATCTGAGGTGAAAATGGGTCTCAGCCCTCCCTGCACATCTTTCCAACTTCTGCAGTTCCTGGGGAAAGACCACGTCAGCCATTTTGGGAGGATTTTTCCTTGCATACAAAGGCTTAACTCAGCTACACAGCAACCTAGCACTGTGACCAAGAAAATGAGTGGACCTCCAGTATAAATGCATTGGACTCCCAGGACAGTGGCTTGGCAACAGCCAAAAGAAGGTCTGCAAGTATTCCAGGCACTTCCATCCTTCCTCAGACCTACCACAGGTCTTCAGTGAGAAGCAACCTTGCTAAAGGAGCCCAAGAAAGTCACTGTGCTGCCAGAGCAGCAGCAGGACCCAAAACTGCCAGAGCTACTCCAGGCAGCTCTTGTGGCCTGCATGTTTCTCTGGATGAGCTGCCACGAGCAGCAGAGGCCCACAATGATGTGTCCAAGAACAAGATATGTGTACAGTCACAGAATGGTTTGTGTTGGAAGGGATCTTCAAGCTCATCTTGTTCCAACCCCCTGCCACGGGCAGGGACACCTTCCCTGCTTCCCTACTACCCCAAGTTGCTCCAAGCCCCATCCAGCCTGGCCCTGGGTGGGATGGGCCCTCACCACCCTCACAGGGAAGGGAAAGAGCACCCAAAATCACAAACTGTGAGGAATAAGAGAACCTGGGAGCGAACACAGTTTAGGTGCCCCTGTGGATCCTCTGAGGTCTCCAAAATGCCATCACTCACTGCGGCTCTCGTGTGTTTGCACAAGGTGGGGCAGCAAACCAGGCACATTCTCCTGGTGAGGGGCTCTCCAGGGCCAAAGGAATGTGGACAAGCTGTCAGGGACACAGCAAGGTGTGGAGTGTCTCAAGCAAAATAGTACCTTGTGCATGGAGTTCAGCACGTAATTTGCTTTCCCAAGTCTGTTCACCCCCTCCCTTTCCAGCTCAGTAACATCTTTATCTTACCATGGCTCAAGTAACCTTCCCAGCTGCATCCAAGATGGAATTTAGGATTCACATATATGGATACATGCAAATTCAAATCAGATTGAGTTAACCTTGTTGGTTAAGGTTTACAGAACTTTAATTAATGTCATTATTGGTTATTCTGAAGGACTACATAGGGCTGTAAAATGTAGGTGATAATGATGCAGATTTCCAGTAATACTGGACATGGAAAGCAAACTTTGCAGCTACTTTACACAGAAAGACATGCATGGCTCTCTGGAAAAAGTCCAGCAGGCACAGAGACCTTTATTTTAATTTTTTCCCCTTCTTTTAATGTATACTTATACAGTAGCAGAATTACTCAATACTGTTTTTCTACATTTTCATAGCCCTAGATTATAAAAGTGAAAACTAAACTATATATTAGAGTTAATTTTTTAGCAGCTTATTAGAAGACTGAATTCTGATCACCTCTATTAGACTCCAGACCTGTGTATTCAGATTTATCTGATAATGGTCAAAAAAAGCAAACACAAAGAAGAAACAAATTTAACAGTTAATTTCAGTGTCATGTCACATGTGGCACAGTGCACATTAAAACACACACAGGAAATTGTGATTAAAACACAGGCATGCTGTAAATGTGCTTACCAGCTTGAGAGAAAGCTTCATGTAAAATTGGAGAGATACGGGGTGGGGGGGAGAGAGAGAAAAAACAACAGTGCATCAGGAGAAGAGGAACTTTTTCAGGCTGATGTTACAATAAAATGACACAATCCCCTTGCTGTTGGAAGGCAAAATGGGTCACACTAACAGATCTGTGCAAAAGTTCACAAGATGGGCTTGGGCAGCTGCCGTGACCTGGCCAGAAACGGGACTGGGAAGTGCTGTAGGGCACAGGTGAGATCGGGCCTGGACTGACTGACAGCGGCTACAACAACAACAGTGGGAGTTCTCATCACAGCAACAGCCCTGAGGTGCAAAAACCTCACAGCTTGCAAAGGTATGAGGGTGGCTTCAGATCAAGAGTGTGCTGAAATGCATCAGCTACTTCATGGAAGGGCTTTGTGGGGGTAACCCCTGAGCCAAACCTCGGTGGCGAGGTGAGGAGTGGCTCCAGCAGCACCCAGCACCCTGGGAACTCCAGGGAATGCCTGGTTCTCTGGATACAGCCAAAGGACAACAACCCTGGACTGTCCCTGTGGACTGCAGAGTGCTGCCCAGGCAGGCACAGAAAGCCATTTCACATTCTTGAACAATTCAGAAACAAATACTCAGACTCAAACGTACTTTGGCCATAGTCAGACAAGGTCAGGCCCAAGGAGGAGGAAAAAAATATCTACTCTCTTGACACCAAATTGATTCTATGACAGCATGGTAAGACATTATTCAACCTCCTTAAATGACGTACATGATCTAATTCTTCAGAAGTTACCACATTTCCTGGGACAGAGCCCAAATATTATCTTTTAGTTACTCTGGGAAAGCAAGACTAAAAGCAGTGTGTGCCCATGGAACCTCATCTCTGCCCTGCCTCACTGGCACACACAGCTCCGTGCCCCAGAAATTCCCAGGTGAACAACTGTGCCTGGGCACCCAAGCACCAAAACTCCCCAAGCCTCTTCCAGCATTGTAAAATGACAAAACAGCTGCAGAAGGTTTTCCAGGAGATAGGGAGACTGACAGAGCTCAGTTCTGTGCCAAGCACAAGGGAGCTGCTGCTTGAGATCTAAAGCCAGATAGAAAGGGAGAATCCAAACTCCACCCAGCCTCCTCCTCCTCCAGCAATGGGCCCTGAGCTGCCCTGCCAGCTCCTGGGGGACAGTTGTGAAACGCTCAAACCACCCAACCAACTTGAGGTGCATAACAGCACACACTGTGTTAACAACAGCTGAAAGGTCAAAGCTGGAAAATGCCTCTCTCCAGGCAAGGATTTGTGCTGCCAGACTTGGGAATCTCTTTCCATTCAAGTTCTCTGTCACTACCAACAGCTCCTGGGAATGGTGTTCTCAAACAGATGCTCCATTTTTATCAAAAACACAGTTCATTAGGATTAGATTTAAAATAAAGGCTCCACACTTCTTGTGGGCAGCTGACTTAAGAAATAAATTTTCTTTCCCAAAATAACAATTCCCATTAGTTACCAGGATTTGTACAACAACACACGCCAGCCATTCAAGGAAAATAAATGGTCTTGAAATAATAGTGAAATGCTGCATGTGAACTGATCATTCAGTGACAAGGCAGCAGTGACACTTCCCTCTGCAGTCCAGTCCATTAGGGAACAAACACATGATAATAATCACAGTGCCATGAAGAAATTCACTCTCTGAGCTAAAGAGGCCATTAAAAAATAAAGCAAACAAAACCAATCCATTGGAGAGAGTAATCATAGAAGGAGAAAGAATGGTCTGAAGAAATTCAGCGTAGGCAGCTTGTGTTTGCATCATTGCTTTAGCACTCCTGTGAACTTTAGCATAGACATGATCAGCACAAATTGAGATTCTTGTACATAGATACAGACAAGACTCATGGTGCAGAATAAATATTTACCTATGAAGCACTCTAAAAAGGCACAAATGTATGCTACATGCGCTAGTGGCTAAACACTACTCACTCTAAAGGCACTAAATACTGCGGAGAATCATCTGCATCAAGGCTATTCTTTTGCTGCCAATTCAGCAAATTTGAAAGGGATTACAGACACTGTATGCCCAATTCTTATGCTGTTAAGTATGACAAAAATAGAGATCTTATTAATAGCATTTCCAAATAGTATGTCAGGAATTGTTATAACCAGTATAAATAAAGCAGTTTATAGGCTGGAAACAATGAAATGCTGAAATAAGTAATATTCACAGTTTTCCATTTCTGAAATTTATTGGTAATTTTAGGTGACAGTGATTCAGTTTCTATAAACAAATATAAGCAGATTGAAAATAAATCTGCATTAAACACTACATAACTACTTTTGCCTATTCTGTTGGGTTTTCACAGCTAGAAACTTGCTCACAGCTCCTGGGAGAACAAAGGCATTTCCCCCCCCGAATGATCAAATAAGTTACATTTCCGTGAAATGAGCAAATGCGTTTCAAGCTGTCAATTTAAACCAGGCCTAGCTTAGTTTTGCAGGGAAAAAATGAAGAGTCTAAGAGCCACAAGCTTCAATAACACATGAGAGAGCATGAAAGCCAGCAGGTCCATGTGTTATTGGACAGTCACGGCCACTAACCTCACTTACAGAAAACAGGGTTGAAATAAATCACTGGACTTCCATATAACCAAGAGATAATTTTCTTTCTTTTTTTTTTTTAGTGGCCCTGTAACAATCTCCCCATGCTCTGCTTCATCCAAATACCACATTTAGGAGTCATGTATCTTGATTCCATGAACTATCATTACAGACAGTTCAGAGAAGCTTCCAGAAGCTCTAGGGAGTGCTCCACAACCAAGGCAGAGAATTCCTGTCCATCAGGGGTTGCTTGTGATGCTCAAGACTGTATTCATTAAATAATTTAGAATGAATGTGCAGAACCTGTTTGAAACACTTTGAATTTCACAGGTCCAGCTACTTTAATTGTGCCAATTTCAGCATTTCCACGACTAGCAGACATTATCTTTCCTGCACATCACACTGTAAGCTGACACTTGCCTCCCACCAAATTTTCCTTGGCTCTTTGACAAAGCACATTCCCACAGCACACTCGGGACGGCGTTGTAAGTGGGGTTAGCGACTGTGTAGCAACGGTATGGGCTGATCACACCATACTCAGACTTACAACATATTCCCTAGCCTCAATGGCACACGTGGGTGTCCCTAAAGTCCTCTTCATGAGTTCTTTGTGAATATACAAAGACTGTGTCTGCTGGTGAGTCAGCAAGAGAAAACACACATTGGTTACACCGGGGACGAGCGCGGCACCTCTGTGTTCACTGCTTCTGCAGCAAAAGACAGCTTGGTGTTTAACTACCCTCAAAGAGCAGAGTGGGAACTTCCTAGGAACCAGGTGAATATTAAGAGTTCAGCATGCTCGAGAGATCAGAAAATACAGTATTTTAAAATGCTTGTTTAAATACCAAGGTCAGAGACCATCTCTCAGTGCTAGAACAAACCATGGCTTTAGTGACCCCACCCGCCAAAAAGTCCCAGTCTTGGCACAGGGGGAGACACTTACATTAGAACAACAAGTATTCCCAGGGCAGGGCCAGGGCAGGTTGGAGAGGGGGTGGTTTGCTTGCTGTCTCTGCATGCTCACAGAACAGCAAAGTACTGATCAGCGGGGCAGATTCAGAGCCCGGTGTCGAGGGACAGGAGTGCACAGAGTGTCAGAGGAGATGGGCGGGGAGGGACAACAGCAACGGGTGCAATGGAAATAAAATCACATTGTAATGAAGTCAACAACTTCCACTAAAAAGGAAACCACAAAATATCCTCCGTGTGCTTTATGGAACTTGGATACTGGCAGTAATGTCTGCCCCAGCTCCCACACCATCCTCCCTGCTCAGTCACTTCCCGGGCTCCGGGGCAAGGGAGGAAAGCCAAGTCCACACAGCACACACGGAGTCATTCCAAGGTGTAAGTTCTACCCCTGGATGTTGTTAGTTTAGAGAATTGCTCTTTAAAAAAACGTGCTGATGTTACTGCTGCTACAGCAAAGAAACAAAAGAACACAAAATTAGTATCAACCAGCAGAATACCGAGTTTCCTTTGTCCTCAAAATGGAATTAGAAATAGCAGAGCAAGCATAAATGAAATTATAAGTTATGTAACTGGTTCCTCATTCTTTGTGCTCTTTTGGCTTTAACTTCCCTATAGAGACAAAGTTGATTTGAAGTGTTACACTAATTTTATAGTGTCTTTTTAAGCAGCTATTAGAAAAAAACATACAAAAATGTATGAGAGTTTTTTCCCCTTCTCCTAGTTCTGATCCATAATAAGTGCTCTAACAGTTTTATGGTATTCTCTGTAATGAACGTTTCTGCTGCTGGAGTTAGAAGAGAAAAGCTTTGAGGAAAATACAAAAATGTGATTAGAAAACCATAGACACTGACAAGAGTCAGCACCAAAATATTAAAATTAATTTTTTTTAAAACAGACTAGGATTTCATATTGGCAGTGACCACTGATACCGGTATTGGTGCCTCCACATTAACCTTGCATCTGTTGTGAATTGTTCAGGCATCTGTTTCCTTCCACAAAAACAAGATTCATTGGATTTTTGGTTTGGAAGCAAAATTAAAACCAGACTGGGCACAGGACATATCACAGCTAATTATATAATTTGTTTTAACAGTCACCAGTGATTTTGCCAAATGCAACATAAGATGCTAAACCAAAATTTTTAAAGGAAATTGCTAAAACACACTGCCTCTCCAGACATGTTCTGATCTCACAGATTTCATGGAGGAGTTGTATGGGAATCCATTCACGGGTTATGTTTCAAGGATCAATTACAATGTGCAGTTCCTGCTGCTGGAATTTATCCTGTTACGTCTTAGGACTTGCTCATGTCAAATAGTTTCTTTTCTTTTCCTTATTCCTTGAGACAGTGCAGATAAGGAGTGTGATCCCACTTCTTTTGAAGCAAACTTCTTTCCCTGGCTTTGGAGGATTTGAGAGCTCAGATTATCAAGAAATCCAGGAAGCACCTGCTTGGCAATTTGGCTGACTACTCTAAAATAAGACTTAAAGAGTCTTGTGGGCACCTTCACTGAAGGTCTCTGGAGTGGAATTCTGCCAAGGAACAAACCCAGCAGTGCAGAGACAATTCAGAGCAAATGAAATGATCCAGAGTCCAAACTCCTGTTACACTGTGCTGCCCTGCTGGTCCCTGCATGACCTTCCAAAAAGTTGCTTCCCTGGTGTACAGATCAAACGTTCTGTGCAAAGGAGAGTTCTGCCCTACATCCTCCTCGTTCCTCTGGGAACATCACAGTCCAGTATTCCTGACATTAATGCTCATGCTCCTGAGCAAAATTAATATGTTTTTGGATTTTACAGGGGAACGGAAAAGAACTGAGTAAAGGAAATCTTACTGAACTTAGTAAGGTTAAAGCAGAATTAACACTGCTGTCTAGCTGTACTTAATGTAATAGGGGTCATATCAACTGAAACAAATACCAACCACTCATTCTTCACCTGATAAATTAAAAGGATTTGTGGGTGGTTCTTGATTTCCTTCTTGCCTGGTTAGAATGATTTTATTTTTGAAGGTCATATGGCACTTTGATCTCCTAGTCTGACCATTTCTAAAATACAAATCACCAAGGACCTATAAAATGTGAATTTGACAAGTCTTCAAATGAGACAGAGCAAGCCGCCAGAGGTTTGCAGCCTCTCCTCCTCCTTCATATCTCTGGATGATCCAAGGGGCCTGAATTCATCCCTCTGGGATCAGAGATGATGATCTGAACACTGGATTCCAAATCCTCAGGATGAGTCAGGCAGGAAAAGTATTTACATACAAACATCCTGGTAGCTGACAGGGGAAGGAAATGAAATAGAAAAAGAACACAGTGAAAGGTTTAAATGAAGATTTAGCAACAGCCCTTCCTTGCACATTCTAAATGAATGTGTCAGCAGAAATTTGAGGGATTCCAGAGAAGACTGTAGGACATTGTTCTCATTACTTTGCCTTTCACACAAAGCACTCAAAACAATATGGCATGCAGGATTCTTAAGGTGTGCTTGGATTTCTTAGATAGTTAATACATAAAATAATGGCCTTCCTTCAGGAAACATTAAAAGCAATTAGTTATAATTGCTTATATGGCCAAGCAATCAGTCAGTAAGAATTTGTACATTTGAAATACAAACTGGTGAAATGGCCATGGAACTACAAACTAGAATTTTTAAGTCAAGTAGGAAATATTCAGCACAATTTTCAATATCCTGTTTTCTGACTGGCACTGTGGAGCATTAGATTGCAACACACCCCCTGACCTCCAGCAGTGCCTTCACCCCAAAGTGACCCAGCACTACCCAGGACAAGGAGGACTCACTCCAGTTGCCACCCCTGGAGTTGTGCCACCACCCAGCACATCTTCAGCTCTGCTGCTGCACCAGCAGAATTGAGTCTGTCCCCTCCTGGTAAAACCACTGAGAGAGGATGCTCTGAGCCAAACTGCAACTGAGGAAAGGAGGGACACGTACAGAACCTGCCTTTGGACAGCTTAGAAACTTCCCACTTCCCCAATGAAACAGGGATGGGAAGAAATGGGATTTTTCGGGTTCTGAGTGCCCCATTAAATGGCAATTTCCTAGCAAAGAACTGAAACTGTTTAAAATATCTTTGTTTTTAACTGTGCTGTCTGTAACCAGACGAGACAGTGCATTGTTTACAGCACTGTTCTCAGTTCTTTGTAACCAACCACTGAAGTTCCCCACGGAAATCAGCTCTCCTTTTATACAGCTCCAGTCCTCTGTCCTAAATGAGTGCCTGGAGCAGAATTTGGGCTTTTTTTAAGCAGTCACTTCCTCACTGTTACCATCTGCTCTAAAAAACATTTAAAATACTGAACACTTTTGTCTCCTTCCTGTAATTTTTACAGGAGAAAGTAATTCTAAGGACCTTCACCTAGGAGGCAAAGCCACGCTGTGCCAGCAAATTTTCAGTACAAACATGCCATGTGTGAATTTCTGGGAAGATAAAGTATTATTTGTGCTTGAAAAATGGAAAATTTTATCTCAGGGACCTGGCATCTCATTTACTGCTTATGAAGACCACCAATGAGAGGATTTAATTCAACACAAACACTTCAACATCGGTTTATGAATATAACCACAGCTGCTGTCAGCAACAGGAACAGCAGCTGACCTGGAAAAAGTCAGGCCATATTTCCTTCTTTATCAGCAGCAAAGAAGACAGGGACACAGAGCTTGGAACAGTCATGATGTGTCACAAAGTGTTGGTCCAGTGTGACCTAAACTCAGGTGAATCCCCAAATCAGCCATGGAGGCTTTCAGCATCTTTCCACCATACAATGCTGAAACCAGCATTAACACACTGCTCTGCAGCTGCTGGCAGGGGAATCCCAAATCCTGCTCCCTCAGAACCTCTCCTCTGTCATTTGGAGCTTGCATACTGCACTGACAAAGCTTTTGCACACAGAATATAATTTTAAACTGGGCATCATGGTGCTGGGAAGTGTGTCCCAGCCTCTCCTGACCTGGCAGCCCTGGTTCAAAGCACACATGGACCATGGAAACGACATTGTTACCACCCAGAATCAGTTCACCTTTCTCATCTCACCAGTTCCTTATCCAAGACTCAGAGTTACTACACAAGCCAACACTGCAGCACCTGAACCATGAGCTGAGGCCCAGGGACCAGAACAGAAGCTCCCACTGCTCCAGTGACAATGTCACATCATCCAGGGAAATGCCGGAACTTTTACCAGTTGAAATCACAACAATTATTTTCTAGAATCCCTCCTAATTTTCTCTTCTCTTTCTGACACAGACATCGAGCTGAACCCACCCTGCAGAGGGAAAAACTAATGACTTTGACTTCTTTATGAGCATTACTCAATGTTCAGCTCCTCCTTCCGTATTTTGTCCAATCCCTCCCCGCCCCAGACACCTAGATGGGTAATTTCCATCAGCATCTGTACTTTTTGTGGTTTCATTGTGGGGGTTTTGACTACAAGTGGCTTTATAGGTTGGGAACCCTTGGATTTGTCTGCATGTTATGATAAAACACAATGGAACCGTTCACAAAACAAAAGTTTTTACATAACAGAACGTGCAATAAAAGCGCAAGAAAGAAAAGAGAAAGAGAGAGAGAGAGAGGTATCCAGAGGAGAACTTACCCCGCGCTTTAGGCTCCTGAAGCAGTGGATTTTGGGTTTGGAGGTCATGAACTCGTTGAAGCGATGGGAGAGGGGTTCCTTTTGCTGCTTGGGAGACTGGGGGCCGTTGGGAACAGCAGAGGGTGAGGCAGAGGCAGGGGGAGGAGGAGGGGGCTGATGGGGGGATGTTAAAAGGGACATAAGCTACGTATAAGAGATGGAGAAGTGACAGAATAAAAACCAAAATAAAAAGATAAAACACAAAACGAAAATAAGCATCAAAACCAATATTTGAAATCCAGAGAAAAAACCAATTAAATAATTAAATATTAAAGGCCATGGTTCAAAAGAGGGGAGAAGGCAGTAGTTAAGAGTCGTGTTAAATGAAGAGTTGTGATAAATGAAAGTTTTAGTAAGTGATGCAACAGAAGAGTAACACAAAAGTATTTTGAAGGAAGCTCATGCAGACTCTTCCATGCAGCACTATCCCCATAAATTGCCCTGTTCTGCTCTGTGGACAGCTCGGAATAATGCATATGGATAGAGCTTTCAAATACCTGAATTTAAATGGATCAGATAAGGAAGGTACCTTAGTGCCCAGTAGCGTTTCTATTATCTGGAAAACAACAAACCACATTCCTTCCTGCTTCCAAATCATACCTCAGCAATGTGCATCACACTTCACTTGTACAAATTATTCTGTGAATTTGCTCAGGAGTTAGTCCTGGTGGTGTTTTTATTCTGGCTACACTGATGTAAGCACCAGACAGCGAGTCCTCAGTCACACCAGCACTGCAGGAATGACCCCTTGTGAACAGGGAGATTTTTTAAACTCAAATGTAAGTAGTTTGGTAAAGGGTCAGAGCAAGAGTGAGGCCAACAAATGAAGCTGTTCTGGGCTTCCATCAGTGTTACTGAAACTTGATTGAGTCCAGTCCCTCTGACACGTCCTGGTAACCCCAGATAAATGCTGCCATGCATTATGGTGTAAAGTATGACAGTGGAATGAGAAAGGTTTAATGGATACATAAGTTAATATGGTCCTTTAAAAACTCAACTGCTCAGTTAGTTACGCTCCATTAGTTGTGCTTCAGAGTGAATCCCAGCAATTCCCTGCTCCCAGCCACCCACCTGCTGACCCCAGTGCACAGACTGGAAAGACAACGCAAATGGAAAGCCAAGGAGAGTTTGAGGAGTGTCAAAACAGTAATGCCACATTGAAGCTTCCCACAGGTAACAATGTTAGTTGGCACACATGGCACTAGGTAAGTGGTTTACAACTCCTTGTCTGAGCTAGGAACAGAAATGGACCATGGCAGAGACGTGACAACTTAAGTTAAATTAATTTAAAAACTGCAACATAACTAATGAAATTATACAAGAAAAAAATTAAAGATTTAAAGAAACTTAAGTAACCAAAGACTACAACAAAACACCATATTAAGACATCAGTTATTAACTTTCTAAATCTAAAATTCTCTTTAAAGAAACTGAACTTGCCAAGATCACTAGACAAGACACAGGTTATTGACAAAACACATATTAGCACCAAGCTCAGGTTTGCAAATCAGTACCTTATTTTTCTTGATGAATGGCCATAACTTGCCCTTGGATTTGCTACCAAACTTGGGCTCTGACTTCCCATCGCCTCTGGAGTTGGAAAGGCTGGATTCGGACACCGTCCTCTTCATGGGCTGCGTGAAATCCTCAAAGTCGATGTCTCCTGGAGGCTCAAACCCGGATTTAAAGGCTTCTATTACCATCTGGGAATCCTGGAATGGGACAGGTCCAACACCAGTGTTAACATTTCAGGTGAGGCTTGTCATCAAACTGGGGGCACATTAAGGCAGAACAAGAGAGTTTGTCATGTGGGACCAACCCTGAGAGTGACCAGGCTCATTCCTGGGAATGAATGCCCTTCCAGAGCCCAGGATCAGTACAAGTCTCTCTGCCTTCTGCTGAAAAGGAGTAAGAGCTTATGAACGTTACTGACTAGAAAAGCAAATCACACTTCACTAAGTGACTCATAACAAAGATTTAAGGTACAGATTTGCTGGGACGCAACTGTTAGCAAATCAGAGGAAAATGCCAATAAATACTCCTATATAACAGAGCTCTTGTGTGATCACTCTGCCATGAGTTGACAAGTTGGTTGTGAACTTAGTGATAGTAAATGGCTGAAAATGTTTTATGAACTTTACTCAACATCTGAGCAGTGCAAGGTCACGCCAGCCTGGCGCCCTGGTGTGGGAGCCACTGCAGCCACATTCCCTTTTGGCACTGCTAGGAGGGATCCAAGTCAGCCACAAACTGGCTACAGAGTGTGTACAATGGCTTTGCTCTTTTGTTTTGGACAGAGGGAAAAGAAAAAGAACCAAATCAAAGCAAAACCAATCCATAGCATTTTTCCTACTCAAGTCTACAAGCAAAATTAATTATACATAAGATCAAATTCAGACCTCAGCTTGCCAAATGCATTTGAATCTAATGGACTCAGGAAAAAGTGTCCTAATAGACTTCTTATCTACTTGTTTTCTCGGGAAGAGAGATTATGTTATACTCTAACAGCTGTGTTCTAAGATCACTAGAGAAACTGTGCCTTGGCACACAAATACCTTATTATTCTCTAGAGAAGAGGATCACTGCCCTGTAACATAAAAAGAACTTGTTGCTTTGAAGGCATTTCACAGGTTCTGTGAACAGCCGTAGGTAAAATGCTGTTCAGGAGAAACCTAGTGGGATATAGGCATATCCAGAGGCCAGGCTCAACTGAGCAAAACACAGATACAGGAAAAGCTTCGCAAAAGTCTTCACGGGATTGTGAAGATCCACATGGATTTAAGATGCTCAATCTATCAGGTGGCACCATTAAATTCCTATGAGAGTTTTAGGAAGGTGGAACAACACTTTCCATTATCCCATCCTTGTTTGAGATTAAAACTTCCTGAGAGCTAAACTTGAAGATATTTTTAATTATAGACATGAAAGCAAAATGAAAAAGGATTAGAGAAGAGAGGAAAAGAGTGAGAAAGGCTGAGAGAATTGTGATTGTTCAGCCTGGAAAAGAGAATGCCTTGAGGTGACTCAACTGCTGCCTTCCAGTACCTAAAGGAAACCTACAGGAAAGATGGAGAGAGACTATTTGCAAGAGCCTGGAGTCTGGGGATGTCTCATCCTTGGAAGTGTTCCAGGCCAGGCTGCATGGGGCTTGGAGCAACCTGGAACAGTGGAAGGTGTCCCTGCCCATGGCAGGGGGTGGAACTGGATGGGCTTTAAGGTCCCTTTCCACCCAAATGATTCTCTGATTCTAAGAGATTACACCATGTTAAATACTCCACTGGTATTTTATTCTACACATTGAGCTTTTCACTTTTTCCCCTCCGAATTCTACCGTGTTCTTCCCATTTATTCAAAACATCTTCCCACTACAATGGAGCTAAAAATAACCAGCATGCTCCATATATCACAAAGATAATGTCATAACAGGAACTCCAAGCCCATAACAAATTCATTTTATCTGCTGCTAGAGCCCTCTGAATCAGGTTCTGCACAGGTTCACTTGGCAGCCACCACAGCTCACACTTGCAACACGACCTTTGTGTTGTTCAAGTGGTTAGAAAGCGGAAATGGAGAAAAACAAATTTAAAACTGCCTTAGAAACACAGTAACAGCTAACCATCCTTCCCTGCTAAATCCAGGCCGTTTCTATTGGTATTAGCAGGAATTCTGTGCAGTGCAGTGAGGGCATAAAGCAATCCTATTTACACAGTTGCACATTTAGTAGCTAATCCAGCACTTCCATTAGAATCAACAAAATTAGAAATTCCTGCTCCAGAGATGAAAAAACCCTTGATAATATTTAAGAAAAAAGATCTCTTTATGAACATAACTGTTTCCAGATAGAACACGCTAAACCCTTTGTAGCTGCTCAGATATAACTATTTTCATTAAATACATTTTTGTCAGCACAGTGTTTACAGGAGATCCTGGTAAATTCAGTGATCAGTGCTCAAAGTCATCATTTTCCATTGTCACACTTGTGTAGGAGCCATCAGTTGGACTTAGATGTGCACAAGAGAATATAAAATTTACCCCGATTCAAACACCCAGCTTAAGCTTCACATGTGTTTTGCTAAGAAGGCTCAGGCAGAGTGGAGGCTGAGATATGAATCTCCCCAGCATGATTTCACCACTCAGCACCAAAAGCTGTACCTCAAGCAGCATATGTTGTTCTAACATGGGAATCTGTGCCCCAGTTCCCCCTTTTGCCACTCAGAGAGTGATTTTCAGATTCCTGAGTTTCCTATGCTGCTCTCTGTGAGAGCAATTGCTGAAGAGAGAGAAAAACCCACCAAAAAACCTTCAGCCTCAGGCTTATGCTGCCAGTTCATAGCTCTGGGCACTGAACAGCTCAGAAAAGATTCCAGTGAAAAACATGTACAGGAAATTCAAACAGGCAGCAAGACACACGCTGTCAGCATTTGAAGCACTAATGTGATCCATGAGAAAGGCTGGAAGAACAGAGGCTTCATGTAGGAAGGGAGCAGATCATTCTTAAAATCAAATAGAAAACACTTTTTCCCTTGTGGCCACTGTACTTCAGGAAGCTCAACCAAAATCTTATCAGCCTTTCTATGAGAGAGGCTTCTTTGCATCCTGTGAAGGAAAATGATGTTCAGAAATCAAGATTTGCTCAAATCTGCAAAGAAATATTTTACAGAAGATTTTGCAATAGTTCATGTAGCCAATGCTTTAAATATTTTCATTATTATAAAGCTAACTGGAATTAAGACATTTCTGAAACATTCAGTTTTCTGACTATGAGACATAGAAACCTCCTTAATAAGAATTGATGATTAAGCATCTGAAATTATGTCCAACATCACCTTACTTTATGCAGATGCCTACTTATAAATTGCAATACTTCAAAAAGTAATTATCTTAATAAAATGAGAGAATGTTTCCTTAAAAACAAACAAACAAAAAACCCACCAAAAAACCCCAACAAAAATTTTAAAAGTATCACAGAAAAGGCATTTCTGGGTGCTAAGTAGATTTGGGAAATAATCTGAGCACATCCTGCCTCAGACAAAGCAGCTTGGGGCAAGAAGCTGTTCTTTGGTTTCACTCTGTGAATGCAAAGCTCTTGTGCTGCAGCCTGGACCCAGGATTTGAGTCTCCATAAATTTGAGACCAATACTAAATATGACAACCAACAATGCAACACTTACATTCTTGTGATCCACTGATTCTGCAGCCTTTGTTATCTCATCCAGACACTTCCCAATGATAGGGATGACCTGGCGGTCGACTTCTGCAAAGGTTTTCATGGATTCACCTATCCTCACGATTCTTCTTTCCTCCATCTCTTGTATTTTCTAAAATATTACATTTCATTCAGGTCAAACATCAAGATTAACTTCACAGTTTCACCCAATTTTTCTCTCCAGCTTACATCAACTACTTTAAAACTTAGGGATTAAATATATTTTTAAGAACAAACTAGGACAGCTGTTCTCAGGAAGGCACCAAATGACACTGTTCCCTCAAACATCAAAATGTCATTCTAAAAGTAATCTCTTCACTGGAAATTTTTCAATTAACTTTTTATGTTAAAAAATGCTGATTTGTCAAAATCCCAGCTTTAGACTTTTGTAAGGATTGTTCCTAAGGCTTTTAAAAGAATTTCTGCAACAAATTCTTTCATTCTCTGTGCATGTACTGAACAATCTTATTTTCATTTCACTGCAGAATCCAGGGAAATGAAGATCTTCATGTCTCCCCTTCTTTTCCCTAGAAGGTGATTTTTGGTTTTAGGGAGTCCTGTACATCAAGTCTTGTTCACAACACATCATTTATTGATGTATTCATGTACAATAAAACCATCACGTGTTGTTCACACCACAGCTTCCCAACACATGCTCCTCACTGCTCAGTGGATTCAGTTCCAGGATCTCCAGCATCTCTTCCAGGGGCCTCTCCTTTACCATGGAGGGAAACTGAATGTGGCATAATTCTGTTATGACAAATTATAGCAGGATATAGACAGGCATGAACAGGAGCTGCCTGTTTCACACTGGACTGCAGGAGCAGTCAGCTTAAAAAACCCCTTTGCCTTGATTGATCCACAAGCAACATCAATTCTTTATAAAACAACTTATTTCAACATCTTAAAGAAAGCCCTGGAGCTCACTGGTGGACTGATAGGGAAAGGGCTTTAACATGGTCACCTACAGATCAGAGCGCTCCTCAGCTCCAGCATTTACTTGATTCCAAGAACAGTTTATCTCAAGGCATTGGTTTGAAATACCATGAGGCAAAAGAGGAGGTGTCCACTTAGCTCACAAGTTTCAGCAGCGGGTAAGAAGTGCGTGTTTGCCACGCAAATATCAGCTACTTCTCATCTGATGACAAGCATGTGACATTTCCTCCCTTGAAAAGGTTGTATTTTCCACATCTGATGCTTATGACCCATAACAATGGAACACTCATTTTGAAGTTCTGTTCTCCTACATTAACCTCAATTCATTCATTCAAGCACAAACTCAGATCTTCACTCAGAATGAATCTGATGGCTTTTTTATTCTTCCTCTGCAGTCTGTCCTTAGGCGCCCTAAGACACAATCAGTAGCTTGCTTAAAACCCTTTGGGTTCACTGCTGCAGAATTGTTGTGGTTCGCATTGAAACATCTGTGCAGCCCGATTTGAGCACAGGTTATAAAGGGCTGTGGGACTTCACAGATGCAACAATGCCCAGCTGCCTCCTGCCCCAACAATGCCAGTGATGCTCTCCCTCATCCCCAGCTGCATGGACACAGCAGCTGAACAGAGAAAGATTGTGAGGATTCCAAAGGCTGTCCTCATCTGTCACGACAGTTCAACGTCACCTTCCTTGTGTATTATTCATCCCTTTATATCTAATTTAAGGAAAAGGGATAATTTATCCTACCACCTCTCAGGGTGGCAGATCGCATGTAATATTTTCTAAGAATCACCAAAAAAAAAATCACCAAAAATTAAAAGCCAGGGTCATAGAATTGAGGTGATGTGCAATCTGTTCTTGTCACAGGATTATGGGCTACTCTAGAGCCAGCGACCCTTACCTGGAAGATGTTTGGTATGTGTGTGTAGTAATGCTCATGCTGCTCACTGTTGAACTTCTGTAGGGTGGAAGAATATTCAGCTTTGCTGTCTTCTGCCATCTGATGTCTCAGCTGGGCTTGCTGTCTTGCCTGAGGAAATATCAAAGGAAATTTATAATTTAGGCTACATGGAAAGCAATTGCATTGTGGTACTCCTCATCTCACTATCGAGGAACTTTGGGATAGGAGCTTGCTTTTGGTTTACTCCTATTTTGTGAAACATTTAAGCTGCTGTGTGGACAGTGCTGCTGCTCCTTTCTAGAGTTACAATGTGTTATTTCCATGAACCATTTTGCATTCCATGAACAACCTCTGTAAAATCAGCACACATCACACCAAAACAAGTTCGCCCCTTGGCAAAGTTTGACCTTCCCAGTACATTCACGGACACACTTTTTGCTCCCCCTATGCCCTGGTGGATATCACCTGCTTGCCTCTAATGAGCTGCTTCCCCGTTGGCAAGCAGTGTTTTCTGGGGAAAGGCAAGTGAGAAAAAAGCCAACAGTTTTGTCTCATTTTAGCCAACATAATCATGACAAAACCTCTTAACTCTGTGTACTCTGCAGAGCCCTTTCTCCACACTCCTCAAACAGCACTGGCATGAAGCACACAAGGAAAGAGGAGCCTGGGCAGCAGCTGAGATGCCTCCCTTACTATTTTTACCCACACAGATGATTTGCTTTGCTACCCAGCATAGCAGAGCACTGGGCAATTAATCTCACTTCTTTCCCTCAAATAATCTGTCCCCAAGTGACCCTTTCATGTTTTCAGATTCCTCCCCTTACAGTTCTGTTCCCAAGGCCTTCTGTTATCTGTTTCACTGCCCAATATTATTCCCTTACTGCCTCTCCCATCTGTTTGGTTTAGATGCCTTTTCCTTCCTTGCCGCTGGCCTTCACAGAGCAGCTCTTCCTTCTCTTTCCTTCCTACATTCCCTACACCTTCCCTCCCTGTCCTGCTCCCCTCACTGAAGGTCTCTCTCCCTGGCTGGAGCTCTGCTGCTCAATTTCTGAATAATTCTGTAAGACAAGACAGAGAAATGCAGCTTTAGAAACTCTGTTTCAGGGGACACAACACAGCAAAGAATTTCAGCAGGCTTTAAGCGGGCTCCCATTAAAACCAGTTCAGAACAGGGGTGTTGTTCTTTAGACTGTTCCAAGCAGACAATAGTTTCCTGACAATAAAGCCATGGAATACCAAATCATGGAACGTTTTTGTAATCATAACTGGAAGGTAACAAAATCTGCCAGGAGGTTTCAAATCTGAATTTGTAAAGAAGTAGCCTTTCCCCACATTCGTCAAGTTTGCACATCTCACCTAATAATTTATTTCACCTCAATTCAGATATTGCTTCTGCAGTCGATCGTAGGAATTTCACAGATCCCCTTCACATTCTTTCTACAGAAATAATTTGAGCAGAATGAGGAGATACTGGGCACTAAGTGCATCACAGGAGATGAAACAGTAGCATCAAATGGAGAAGAATGTGACTATAACCAAATAAGCGAATCCAATAAAAGACAGAGTTTCAGCTTTGCTTGTTCCCAGGAGTTTTAACTGTCCACTAACTCCTGCAAAGGATGAGTGCCTAACTCCAGAAAATTCACCTCCTGCAATCAAATTCCAAGAAGCCACATCGATCATTTCCCTGCCCAAGTGCTATAAAGCTTATTAACCTTCACCATCCACACACTCACATACAGCTACATTAAATACGAGTGGAAAACAATATATCCTTGTGCCACAGACACAAATTTACCAGGAAAACAAAGTCAGCCATGGAAAGGCAGGCAGCTGTAAGAGTGGTTCACACTCATCTCCCAACCCCTTCCTCACATCCCAGCTGCTGCAGATCAATATCCATTTGTGGGGCCCATTCTCCTCATCTACCTATGAGCAACCCATTGTCTGAGCTCAATTTACACCAGCCCCACTCCCATTCATACAGCTGTCTCTCTCTTTCTTTTTTAAAAAATAGTTTTAAATAATGCAACTCAGGAATCTGTCCCTTGACTCTACTGTTGAAGAAGAAAAACAAGAAATCCATTATTACATATTTCCAGGCAGACCCAGCAAGCATTAAAGCCATAAGAGTTCATTTTCATGAGCAAACTCATCGCTTGGATATGACAAAGTAACTCTGAGCTAAATGTATACAAGAGTAGACACTCAATTTCCAAAATAATCTTAACTGGCCCCAAATAAGAGGGGGCAGCACATGAGTAAATAAAATTGGGTGCATTCCAAAACCAGAAATTTTTGTATGAGAGCCCTAGTGATGCTTTGTTTCTCTTGGCCATTTAATGCATTTGGCAAGCTTCAAGCTGTTTAAATATCTTTCCAATGAGGTATTCAGATCTTAAAATAAAAATATTTTTTAACATCTAGAATTTTTTTATTACTTCATTTCATATGTCACTTCCTTTAACATCATCACTTCTAATATTAACAGAATTGTACTTTATAATGAGACTCCTGCACTTTGCTGAAGCACAGAATGATAAAAATGAGTCAATGATGTTAAGTTTCACATTCAGGGTAATGGATGCAGTAGCCCAGAACTGCAGAGAGTCACAGAAGCCATTTCAGGAGTAATTTATAGCTGGGCTTTACAGAAAATCAAGTTTTGCCTTCTTTACTGCTCACTTGTGCATGCAAACAGCTTCAGAGAAGGTTTTTAGGGGGCTTCTTAGAGTTAATGTTAAAAGATTTGCTCTAATCAGTATTTCCAGGAGGAAAGGCTTTGGAATAATTGGGGTCTGGAAAACCAGACAATGACTTTAGATATAGGAGAATAATACTGGGATGCAGTTTTCAGTCAACACATCCTCTCCTTTAATTGGGCAGGGATGAGTGAGCAAGGGCTGAGTTTCCAGCCCCATATGTGAAGCACAATCCACCTCTACGGACTGACAGATTGCTCAGTTGTAAGAGGTGTCAGGGCCAGGGACTCTGAATGCAGCAAAAAAATCCCCTCTTCAAAGGGAGAAAGGATGAGGTGACCTTTCAGCACCACAGAAAAGCAAGAAGGGTATGTACACCTGAGGGTTTGTGGGGAGAGCAGCACTTTGCTTCCAAAATGCCCGGCACTGCAAAAGATACACAGATTTCACACATCTCCCACCCCAAGCATACCTTTATAACAGTTTATTGCCCCAAAATAAACGTGCACAGTGCACATAGGCATTGCTTCCTCCTCAAGGTCTGGTTTTGTTAAGGCAGCTCTTGTCTGAACTCATGTGGCAGCACCAAAACCAAAAGGTCACAAGTGTCGATGCTCATCTCATCTCATCCAGAAAACCTCTCCCAAAAACGAATGACAGCCCAGGACCTGCAGCACCACCCACCTTGCAGGGAGCACACAGGGAAGCGCTGGGCTCCCAGTGCCACTGCAATCAGATCTGAGCATGGGGAATGTTTCAACAGCTCTGAGAGAACACTCGAGGTAAAGGAGTGTAGCTCTGAGAGACTGAACCAGGGAACAGCTCCAGCAGCAGGTAGGGCTTATCGTATGTGACCTTCTCTCTCAGAATCTATGCAGAAGCGCCATTAAATAAAATCAAAACCCATCTTTTTCCGTTTCTTTAGACAGCCTTTCTGGTTGATGGGCAAGAATGCAGGGCAGTAACTAAGTGCAGATTAGTATTAACTTGCAAAATGCTGATTTCTGTGGCTGTCTTCAGTACTTTAAAAATATTTTTTAAAAAATCAGGCCTCAGCAGCACACCCACCTTAGGTGAAAAACAAACTAAATTCAAAGGGCATATGAGCTGGGAACACACACTGCAGCCTCTCTCTTAAGGCAGCAAGAAGAGCACAAACATTGTTCTCTCAAGATGATTTTAACTACATTTCCTGCATATTTTCTTCTTAACGACTGAGTAGCAAAAACCAGACTCTCAACATCAAGTTAGTTTAGATAAATGACTCTACCAGGAGCTCAGAGATGCCAGAAAGGAGATGCCAGGGTGGGACACTGACGCACTAAAATCTGACATGACTGAATTATTAATGAGGGTATCTCTTTCCTCTTTTCTAATCTCTTATTTTTGAAAGTTAACCCTGCAAACCTTTGAAATAACTCATGTTAGAGAGATATATTTAGTCTGAGCCTTCTCATCACCTGCTTGAAACCACCTGCAGTTTATCAATATGATGCAATTCGAGCAATCAGCACAGAGCAGAATGAGACCAAAGAATTACAGACAAGGGAACTTATCCATAATCCTTGCAAACATGCAGCACTAGTAAAGCTTTATATATTGATCTGAATTAAATCAGTCCTAATACTTCATACCTTTGAACAGGAAAACTGAACAGAGAAAGGGAATATGGACATCTTTATGATGGGCACTGTCAACCCCAAAAGTGTAAGAAAACTTCAGAAGTTTTCTAGTTTTTTAGCAGTAAGAAAACTGCTACACTTTACAGGCAGGCTCTTAGAGAACTAAATTCATTCATTTATATGGTTACATACACCTTCTCCCTGAAGCCCTCTTTGATAGGAAATGCAACTTGTGATGAAGTGTAGGAGAAATTTTTAAAAACCAAGTACATTTTCTGCCATTTTGGTCTCCAATGCAGAAAAGAATGAGGATATTTTGCTGAGAACAATTTTCTGAGACACATTCCAGAAACAGCAAGAGGGTCAATAGACACACTGTCTTCTGGGTTTACACAGACAAAAAATGCAGCTCCTCAGGGCTGTTATGGTGGGAGTGATACGAATAATTGAAAAGGGCAGAAAAAAACTTTGGCTGTTATTCAGCTGGTCCACACTCAGTGGAATAGTTCAACTCCTCAGCAGTAGCTCTTGTCCAGAATGGCAGAGTTTCCAGTCAAAACTTTGGTGTCACTTTACTTCTTCTTTCTTTTCTCCCATTCTGCACCCCCTCTTTTCTTTCAAACTCAGACAGCATGTGAGATGCATCACTGCCAGGCCACTGCCTGCCAAAACAGATCAGTCTTTGGCAAATCCAAGATCAGACTAAAATGCAAACACACACACACACAAAAAAGATCACCCCTGCCCCCTCCCCTCAACTACCCAATCCCTTCAAAACAGCTTAATGATAAAGGCAGACTCAGAAACACTTCACCAGTTTCAGGAATGCTTTCTGTTGCTCACAAACTTTTCAGCTCCAGGCTCTGGCCCTCCCTCCACGGCCGCCCTGTGACCACGGGGCACCGTCACCAGGGCACCGGGAGCCTCCCGGGAGCAGCAGCACTGGCAGCGTGTGCAGGGTCATTAATAACAGTGGGCATCCTGCCACAGACTTCAAAACATGGCCAGGGCTCCGGGCTTGGATTTACATAGCCTCCAAATCAAGCTCCACTGTTTACTATTTGACAATAACCAGTTGGGTCTCTCTGAACTGGCAAGCGGAGAAAGGATTTGAAATTCGCTTTCCCGAAAGCAAAGAAAAGGTTAGAGTGGGGGGTGCAAAATAACAGCAGGGAAAGAAACAAAAAGAAAAATCCCTTCTTTTAACACTTGAAGAGGTGGAGGAAAAATCTGAGACTCTGCGGATCCCTGAAATCCTTTGGCTGAATATAATACACAAATGAGCAAACCACTGACAGAGAATGGAAAATCTTCCTCATCACATCTCAGGAATTGTTATCTAGTGCGGTCTCACTGCACACGATTCTGCCAGAATTCAGAAACTCGCTAACAAAAGATATCCCCAAACAACACAGTCCTGCTGAAGCTCTAACAACAGAGATGGACTAAATTAATTAAGAAGAGCAGCACAGCAGCACCTCTCAGCACACTGCTCCAAGGCCCTAGGGAATAACTGTGCCTCAGATCCAAAAGTTTGTCTCCTTGCACTGCCATTGTCATGTCATGCACACTAAATAACCAAACTCTCTGGATGACTGAACTGTGAATCTCTGCAAACACCCAAGGGTTTTCCACTCAGCTCCAAGAAATGCAGTTCCACGAGGATATCTGGCAAGTCTTATTCATTATAAAAGAAGGAGAATCTCTGTGGATGGAAGGTTATGTGGATTTGATGGAGGAGGTAACAAGAAAAGATGTATTTGGAGCGCTGGCCGACAACATTTAAATAATTTCTGGAGGTCTGTTTAGTTGTACTACATAAGCAATTAAACTCTGCTGTGTATAAATCTGGGTATTGAATGTAAATAATGGAAATTATTTCTTGAATATAAATAATGGAAATTTCAGGACTGGGTAATAGATTTCTTAGCTCATACTTGGAATACTGGGCACAGTTCTAGTCCTCTCTCTCCAAGAAAGAATTTACAAACACAGCCAAGGCAGAAGGGACAGTCAGGGTTGAAAAAGTTACCAGTATGAATTTTGTAGTCTTGAAGATCAACTTTATGGGTAAAATACATGACTTTGTCTCTTGGAGAGGTGAATTAGTCTGAGTCAGCAGGGTGATGCTGATGCTGAGCTGCAGCAACAAGGGCTTTCCCAGCAGAGCTAAACTCACTGTCCCACTCTACTCAGCATTTGTCAGGCCACACCTGTGTTCAGTGGTCCCCACTATACAAAAAAGAATACCTGAACAGGCTGGGATGATCTAAGACAGGGAAGCTGTCATGTGAGGAAAGGCTGAGAGACCTGGGTTAGGTCAGCCTTGAGAAAAGAAGGCTTAGGGTACCTTGCCACTGTGTTCCAGTGTTTAAAGGGTGACTGCAGAGAAGATGGAGACTGTACAAGGAGTCACATGGAAAAGACAAGGGGTAATGGGTACAAGATACCCCCGGGGAGATCCCAACTGGACACCAGAGGACAATTTTTCACAGTGAGAACAATGAGCCATTGGAATAATCTCCCCAGGGAAATGGGGTGGAATCCCCAACATGGGACACAATTCAGCCGAAAAATGTTCTGGGCCATCTTGTCTAGACCGTGCTTTTGCCAAGGAACACTGGGCCAGACCATTTTTCAATTCCCTTCCAACCTGATATTCTATGATTCACTGGAACTGAACAGCTTACAAACTAAATCATCTAAATTCTGAGGCCTTACTTCTCACACAGGTGAAAAGATCTGTTCCAATGTTTTGACAGAAAAAGAATTACTATAAAGAAGCTTTCCAACTGTACAGCATGAACTAATTGCTTTGCATTAGCTCAGAACACCAGTTCCATTGCACTTGTGATTCAAACTGCAGTTGATTCTTAATTCAGAAGTCGTTCTTAAGCCTCCCCTTCTCACCACCCCCTTTCCTTCCCTTTAGCAATCACCTCCCAAAAGAGTTGTATTGTTACAAAACTCAGTCAAATTGCCACATAGAGCATTGCTGCAGAGGAGCACTGCTAAGAGGAAATTTAAGTTCAGTTGGATTTCCTTGTCTTACGCTAAAACTGGCTCATGATCTGCTCTTTTATCTCTTACCACCAAACACAGGGTATGTATAGGGTACATATAGAGATTTATTGAGTTCCTCAGACACTCCTGCTGGAGTCATTAACTCTCTATTGAGTAGAAACCGACCCTCTTAAATTAGTCATGATTCCAAAAGGGAAACAGCTGCTCTGCATGGAGCGTCAGGGATGGCAGGTTGTAAACAAGGCTTACTCTTCCAGAAATGCAAATTGCTCTCCTGAGGGACTCCGTGCGTTCACACACTGCATCATCCTTTAGGAAGGAAGCAGTTCAGGAAGGAGATTGGGGTCTTGTAACCCAGAGAAATAACATTAAATCACATTACCCAGCATTTGAATTGATGGGAAATCTGACACACATCACAAGCAAAGAGACAGAAATTTAGCCCGTTCCATCTGTGGAGCAAACGAGAAGCAGCTGCCTACTCCACATACAAAAGACTCACCACCACACAGGGAAAATTTTCTGCAGCATCAAACTCTCCAACAAGAACTGCACTGGCCAGGCCCTCCTGCACTATGCTCAGGACTGGGCCTTGCACATCTCACCTGCATATTTCCCCTTGATGCTGCTACTGTATCTCTATAAATTCACAGCAAAGAACAGGAAAAGCAAAGCCTCTGGAACCACTCATTGCAGTATTAATAACACAAGCACTGGGAATCTTCTCCACCTTCCAACACCACCTTTGCATAGCACTAGATTTTCTAAAACGCTGGTACACTCATTGTGCCAGTGGGTGCTTTGATGTGGACAGGAGAGGGAAGAGATACAAGTCCCATCATCACAGAGCAGATGACTTGGCATCTCCTGAAAAATTAGGCCTGTTAAGTAGTTACAGTCTGTAGAAGGCAGAAACCCACAACCTGGGGTTACGGTGAAGTTTACTGCTGACAGACTTTGTTGACTAAACCTCAGGGGGATGTGGCAACAGCAAAGCCCTGAGCTGGAGATGTTCCTTCAGGTTAGTCTGGGGAGTGCTGGTGATTGCATCCGGCTCTGCTGTGACTCGACTGCTGTCCTGACTTGACTGCTGAAACACCCACCTGANAAGCGTTGGTGATTGCATCCAGCTCTGCTCTGGCTCGACTGCTGAAACACCCACCTGAGATGTCTCCAGAGCCCAAAATAGCTTATTACACCCCTCAGTGTAAGGATGTGTAAGCTCCCAACGAAGGGATTTGTGTCCCACAGCACAGCAGACCAGAGGCTGGAAAAGCAGTTACCACCTGACAGCACCACTGAGCACCCAGGAAGATCAGCTAATCCCAGTTTCTAATTAGCAGGATTTCTACACCTAGGTTCTGTCAGACTTTGCCCATGATTCAGCTCATGGCCATGCTAGGTGTGTCTCCCATGGGTAAGGAGGGGGACAGACTCTGTGCAGAAATTCAGCACCCAGGTAACGTGGCACAAGAAAAGAGAAAATGAAACCTCAAACATGAAACCTCAGTATCTCTCCACAGTTATATTTACAGACTAGAAAACTAGTATCACCTAGTATCACCTAAAACTGGTGATACTTGTATTTTAAGGCTTTATGCAAATCTTAAGCTATTCTGGGTCTCCAAAACATCCTGGATATTGCAGACATAACCTGAGAGTTGCAGAGCACTTGGGGAAGCTCCTAGAGATTTCAGTAAACTTGAGATCACTCCCATTTCCCTCAGTTTCTCCGCTTCAAAACCAAAGGCAAATACATCTGAAGTTCTGAAGTATCTCAGATTATTACTTAACACTTGACTGTGTTCCTCTTCAGCCAAGGGACAGATCCTGCCTGACACCAAGTACTTCAAAACACTCTCCTCCCCACAACTGCTGAGCAGACCAAGAGGCAAACCCTTCCCATGAAGGCAAACCCTTCCCCCAAGGCTGAGGCCATGGTTGGCCTCAGCTACTTCATCTTTAAAATCAGATTCTGGAGAGCCTACCTTGAAAAGAAACCCTTAGAAAAGCCAGTTGATTTTTTAAATTTTATTACAAGAAGTCTGCAAAGGCACCACTGGGTACCACATTATCCCATAAAGATGTCAGCTTTTTAGTGATTGCAGCTCTGAAGAGAAGGCAGAAACAATAGAGCTCTGCCTTATATGTACAGTGGCTCCGTGCTGGCGACAGAGACCATTTCCCCAAATGGTCAAAAAATTGAAGCAGCTCCTCTGTGGTTTTTGAAAGAGAAGTGCTTTAAAGCACACAACCCACTGCGATCCAAATGAAATAAAGCTTTCAGTGATACCTACGAGGCTTCCTGGAAGCAGCATCAGCATGTTGCAGCATTTATTTAGTTTATAAGGATACTGTCACAGACAGCGAGCTTCCTGCCCTGACTTTGCTACACTGCATTTTGCGTTGACACAAACATCTCTGCAAACTTTGGCTGCTGGTGGTTTAGAGGCTCAGTGCAAAAAGGGAAGTGAGTTCAGGTGCCCTGCTCCACTCTCTCTCTATTCCTGCACACTGTGCTTATTGCAGAGACTGAACACAGCTTCTGCTCCATGCTCCTACTACCAAAAAAGGAGCTGAGAAGAAACACAGCCAAACACTCCTCTCTCCAAGATCAGCTCCCAGGCTGCTGGCTGGCAAGGTGATGGAGCCCATCTGGGCCACAGAAGAGGCAGAGAAGGGATGTGCCCTCCACACACCCGGTCCTACAGAAGGAATGTGGACCTTGGTACATGATGCCCAGACTCCACATCCAGTCCTGCCTTTAAGCACACACCTGAGGCTCTTTGCCAAGCAGTCCTGGAGAAATAAGAAGGAAAGTGACTCTTATTCTGCTTCTCTGTCACTATTCTGGTTACTTAATGCTCCCAAATTGTAATACCTTGGGCAAGGGATAAGTGCTGGTAGATGGCAGCTCTGGCACAGAATTTCCTGCTGCAGTTGTCAAAGGCTACAATGACTTGAAAGATAAAGAGATGTGAGCATTTCAGAGCCTCACACAGCTTAGCATCAGGGAACTGCAGCTGTATTCTCTTCTGACTGCATGTGTCATTGTGATCACTGCAGAATTTTAATTCCATTAATGCCATCCATTCTATCATGTGTGATGCAAAAAATAGCTCCTGTGTCTGCTCATATTGGCAGGTACAAGCTGAAGCAGCCAAAGTGTCAATCTCAAGCCAAAGAAATGAGGGCAACCAGCCCCACTGCTTGAGGAGCGCCTTGTTCGGCCAAAGGGAAGAGCTCAGACGCAGCCAAACCGCCCGTTCTCCTGGCCAGGTGGATTTCTGGGAGCTTCTGGGAGTAGGAGTGCAGCAGCCAAGACATAAGGGGCAAGAGAAATCAGCAGTGCTGCAGTGGAAGGAGGAGGGTAAAGTCATCCTATTGCTTCATTTGGAGCTGAGCAGTTCCTGCATCCCCTGGAGCGAGTCGGGGAGAGCAGCAGTGCTGGTGAAACAATATCTCATTCTCACTGGGAGTTATGCAAGAGCCTCCCAGTCACATGGGCAGAGGGGAGCAAAGAAAGAGCATTATTCACAGCCTGACATGGGTGAACCCAGTTTAACACATGCACTTGGAAAACACTGTTCTCTCTGTTCAGTAATATTATTTCACATTCCACTCATTTTGATAACCTTTTCCTTCTCCCATCTACTCTGTTGGCTGCCTGGAAAGTGGAGTAATGCCTTTTCCTGAGAGCTGCCAACATGCATAACTAACAGATTTTTCTTTCAAGATACCACTGAGCCTCATTTTGCAATAAATAATTTACAAATTCATAAAATAAAAAGCTAGAGGAATTTAAAAGGGAAGCCTCTCTGCTTCACTCAACAAGGAAGGAGCACCAGGGTAGGAAATTGCTTCCCAGAATTTACCTAACACTCTTAGATTGATATATCACCAATATGCCACCTTTTACTCTGACCAGGAAAAGCCTGCCTTGGAAAGGGATGTAGAAATAAGGAGTTTCAGTCCCCTATTTCAAACAGTAAGTCATGTCTTTGTATCCCTTTGACATGACCTCAGCTTTGGAAAAATATCTAGGGCAAGCCCTAATTTTATCTATGAAAGAAGTATTCTAAAATCACTTTATACAGATAAAGCAGAGATGATCCCTCTCTGTTAGAAAAACCCACATGTGGTGCTACATCTTTAACAATCTGTACATGCATTCATCTGTCAAGTGCCCTGGCAAATCCAGAAGGCAACAAAGGATCAAATCTACATGCTGAATTTGCAACTAAGAGCCAAGCAAATTACAAGACCACAGAGGTATTTTGTCCTTTGATATGCAATAGCACTTGGGGGAAATTTTCTGAGCTTGTTTATGATTTACTGTCCTCATTTCTAACAGCATCCTCGATGCTATCTGCCACGCAACATCCTGATGCTCAGCATACCAGAAACACGAGATCCCACAGATGTAAAGGGAAATTTATATTTCATATCTTCACAGGACTGGAGTAACTGAGAATAGAATGAAGCAGACCTCTTGAGAAGCAAAACCTACATTTTACAAGGAGACCTCAGACTAGAAAGATTTCTTACCTATAATTCACTTTCCTTTCCTGTCCCTGCAACGAAACATTTGGTATATTTTAAGCTTCAGCTTTTACTTTTTCCTTTCTCTTTTGGTTGCCTTTTTTTTTTTCCCCTTCAAGAAATAATCCTTTTCAAATGTTCTGGCTATTTTGTGCCTGTCTGACTCAAACTCAAGGAGGACAAAACTGTCCTTACACATTGTAATGTGGTGTTTCTGATCTACATTAGTGCATCTTCTGAGCAAATGTGTAACTCCAAAAACAGAAGCAATTTAAAACATTTTCTTCCTCTTCATTGCTTCCTTAAGTTACAGGTACTGGACTTGGACCAGTAAAATTTAAACTTTAAGCATCCTTCCACACATCCAATTTTGAATTAAACAAAAGAAAGTATTTCCAGACAGATGTGCTGAAACAGGACTGAATGTTTAAAATTAAGCATTAGTTCAAAAGCTTCACTGAGTGGGGATCATTGTAAAAAAGCCACAAATGACTCTGCAACCAGCCAGCAACCAAGAAATGAAAATAAAAGCCTTGTGCCATCTGTGACAAGCACAGATTCCAGGATTCTGCATCACTTGGAAAGCTGTCCTGCTCTAAACCTACAACTATGAAAAACAATTCTGGTAATACTTCACTGCATCCAATGACATTGGGAAATCTTTGAAGTGCTGCTCAAAGGGCAGGAAGTTCAGTTCTACCTGGATCACAGAGGGAACAAAAATGTGGAAAATGCAAGCAGCCCTCAGGGAGCCCTCAGAAGCCTGACTGTCACAGAACCTGGGGTGTTAGTTAAAACTGAGCTTGCATAAACTCCTTTAGAGCCATATCAGCTCTGCTAAACTCAGGTATCGCCTACTGAAAAAACCTGACTGTATCTGTTTAGAGGTTTTATATAAATAAAGGTTTCTGCAGAGATCTCGCTGGCTTTAATTAACCTACAGACTGACTCAAGTAAGGCATTAAGCCTCAGAGGGCTTATCCTGCCAGCAGGATTGAGGAAGTAAACCTATCACATCCGTGTTTACAAACAGTCTCTCCACCCTCCAGCTCACCTTTTCAACATCTGCTTTTGTCACATTGATGTCAGCATCCATTTTCTCAAAATATTGCTGTGCTCGATCAGCTTCTTTGCAATCACGTTCAAACCGCCTTTTACTCTGAAAAGAAAAACCAGAAACCTTCATTATGGGAAGCAAACGACACCAAAATCTGCCTGAAATTCATGCCTGCCACTAAAACAATCTGTTGTAACAACTGAAGGATTTTAGGGCTCTCTTGTTTACCCTGGAATACATTTCCATATTAACGAACTTCAAAAAATTGAGTTACCAGAGGCACATTTTTTTCTTCCATTATCCAGGCTGCTCATATTTCAGTATTTTTCCCTTTTAGCATCACTTCCACTCCTGAATCACTCTCTTCCAACACTTGACCCCCTCATTTTTGTAAATCAATGAGGGAGTTACTAAGATTAAGACATTTGCAAGTAGGACTTTTGGTTACTGATAGCCCCTTTCTATCCTCTCCTGTACTTACAGTCCCACTGTTCATTGATCACATGAATGACAATTCCAGTGTATTTACTTCTGAGAAGCAGCGCCTCACTCAAGAGATGGTCCTGCTCAATTTATTCACACATTATGAAGCTGTTCAACTTTCAGTGGAATATCTGAACAGGACCCTTAGGGATTCTGCAGTTTCAGCAATGCTTAGCACACTTTTCAAGTCATATCAAATGAAATGCTGCTCGTGATAGACAAAGAGCCCACAGAAGCCAAATGTTCTGTTAAAACAGACTTTTTCAGGACTATGACTTAAGACAGCAGAGTTTTAAAAATCCCATTTCTACAACTTTTATCCATATACCTTTCTTTTTCCAAATAAAACGCTTGGAACGATCTCTTTGAAAACAATATATAAATGACTTAAATGTCACATCTGAGGAATTTGCCACTTACTGCTTCAAGTTGTTTCCAGCAAGTTTCAATGTGCTGTTGAGCCTTTCTGCCATCATGGAAGTGCTGTTTAGAAAAAGAAAAGAGAAAGAAAACATTTTGAACAACAAAAGAACAAACAGTCAAGTATGCTCAAGAAAAAACCCAACCAGAAATCATTCTGACAGCTGTGTTCTGCCAGGCCAGCGAATTGAGCAGGTGTGTGATGACTATCTAATGTCTCAGCAGGCTGCAGATGGATATTTGCATCAATTACAGTGGTTAGTTTGACTAAGGCTAATTAATCCCTTTAGCAATTCTACCTTGTATTGTTCACTGTATCTCGTAATTATTGGTTTCCCGTATCATGAGATCTGAAGCACTTTTATCTGACAAGTATTTCTTTGGTGACAGACTGAACACTAGCTCTAAATTAAAATTTCTCTCTACATGGAATTTACCAAGATGCACTTGATTGGCACATTCTAACAACTGATGTTTGTCCTGATTTTCATTCAGACACAACAAAAAAACCCTCTTCTTCCTAGTCATTGGCTGCGTGTGCAAGGCCAGCTGCTTCTTCCTCTCAAGAGGTTTATGGTGCTGTGTGTCCCTCCAGAATCCCTCCTCTCCCACATGCTGGCAGTGAGTGTGTGTTCACAGAGTGAGGTGTAACAAATTTTAAATTGAGATGTCAGCTAAACAACAAGGAACTCTCTCCTGGCATGCCTTTCAGAACAAGAGTCTTAATTGCAGGTGGTTTAAATAACAGTTCTTAGCCGTTACACAATGCTCTTTTTCAAAGAATCTAATACGTATTAGATTTTATCCCTCTGTAGAATCATAGAATGGTTTGGGTGGGAAGGGACCTCAAAGACCACCTTGTTCCAACCCCCTGCCATGAGCAGAGACACCTTCCACTATCCCAGGTTGCTCCAAGCCCCATCCAACCTGGCTTGAACATTTCCAGGGATGGGGCAGTCACAGCTTCTCCAGACAAGCTGTTCTTCCATATGCCTGGCTTTCCCTCAGGATAAGCAATTAATTCCACATCACTGTATAAGTCAATGACCCAGCTCTGGACAGAAATGTGAATGCAGACCCAGCTGACTGCTACAACAGGTTACTCCCCTCCACAAACCACCTTGTAAAATAAATAGTAAAGCAAACTGAAACAGGAAGAGAGAGGTCCTTCTTTTGGGTTATTTACTTGCAATTAGTTTTACTCAAATACAGGAATGGTGTTGCACAGTAAATGTGAAAAATAAAGGCCAGATATTGCCAGATAATCCCAGTAGAATTCATGTGCTCTTACGCCGAGGTGTAATCAGACGTCGGATAAATCTTAAGGAATGTGATACCTGTGGTCTGTTGGGGTAAAAAAAGCTCACCCTCCAGACCATTAACCTGCTACAAAATGCCACAGTTAGAAAAATATGCCTGCAAGCACCTTGTAACTGTCAGCTCCTTGGTTTCCTGCATCTTGCACTACAGCAACTGGTATTTTCCTGTGTCAGGGGAGGTGGGGGACAGTTCAGAGCTGCCATTCTGGCTCCATCAGACATGACAGCAAAAAGCCCCAAAACTGCAATTCTCTATCATGCCATGTCCAATAGGCTCGTTTTGCCTTAAAAATCACAGTAATGTTCAACTTGTCTACAAGAACAGAACAACACCAGGGCTATCCTGGGTGCTCTGGATGCTGTTACCTGTAGTCCCAAACACTGTCTGCTAAGGAGGGATGATCACCCAGAACTGAGCACAGGGACATTGCACAGCTTTACGTGTCTGGATGGTGCTTATCCCCACATGAAAATTCTTAAAGCAGACAAGAGAGGCCCAGAAGTGCTTTCAATCCTGGCATGTGCCATGCTCAGCTCTGGCTCTGCTCCTGCCCTCCAAGGAGGGAGTGCGTGTGGCCTCTGGGCCGTGGAAGGGGGAGCAGTGACAGCCTGGCGCTGCTGGGACAGGAGAGACCTTCCCAAACACTGCCTCACCACACTGTGACATTAAAAAACCCCTGACATCAGTGTAAAACTGCTGGGTGGCGGGGAAAGGCTCCAAGTTGATTTCGGTTCCTTCTGTAGATCTCCGTGTCCTTTCAACTCTGCGTGTGACAGATGCTGCCTCTTCCCTGCCAGGGGCTCCTCGTTTCAGGCTTTTGTAATTAGAGTTTAGGAAAACAGTCCCAAGGAGCAACAAAAACAGTCCCAAGGAACAACTGTAATGTAACACTACATTTTTCAAAATGTTGCTAATGAGCATGAAATTCGTGGAACTCTTAACAGTGAAGCTGGATGTAAATTGACTCCGATGTCTTCACGTTCCTTCCCTTCCTCCACCAGCCCCCATTTGTGTGCTCCCTACTTCGCTTGCTCCGACTTGGCTGGTGTAGGAAGGGACCTGATTTGGGAACAGCTGGCTTGTGTGAAACCCGATACTGTCAATGACCCATAAACCTCAGGAAAACAACACGCCAGGTTCATTTAGCAGGAAACAATTGCAGAGAGGAGCTGAAGGATGAACTTGGAAACAAAAGCCTATCAGATAAGAGGACGGCCTTCAGCATGTTTTTTTAAACCTCTGTCGGCGTTGAATAATGTAATTTTTTCAAGCCATCCCTGTTATTTCCAAATTTGCCTTCTCTGTAAAACAAACTGCACAAGCTTCTGGAAGTACATACAAGAAGCACTGAGACCACATCTAGTTCAGATTTTGCTAGATTTTGATACTTTACTGGAAACTCTTTTGCACAAATAGAACACTGAGATGTAAAACGGGCATTGCTGAAGATTATTAAATAGTGAAATATTAAGTAGTGATAAATTCTGGTGCATCACATCTTGAAGAGCTCAGTGCAATACTGCCTTTTTTTAGTTCAACCATTTTGTAAATATACTTATAACCCCTAATTCTTGCTGTGTTGTCCCACATATATCCTTGTTGTGAGCTAAGGTACTTCTGCTTTTGCAAATCTTTTATCCTCAAATGGTAATTTCTGCCTTCCAAAAATTGATTTTTATATACAGCACCTAAGTGGGACCTTCCAACTATATTTCTTCACTGGCTGTATTTTATGGGTAAGAAAAATCAAGGTACTATGGTCAAGTGATCTGCTTAAAGTCATACAGGAAGCCTCCAGTTTCCTCCAACCATGCACTATCTTCAACTTCTGCAAACTCATTTCCTTTACAATGCTCTTAAACAGCATAATGTCCTTTACCTTCATCTCCTCCCCCTCCAAAACCCCAGCAAAAATAACTCTAAGCTCAACTATTCCTTGATGAGGTTTCAAGATACAAGTTATAATTTAAATAAATTTCTTTGAGCAAATTAAACAATGGGCTATTCTACACCTGAACATTCAGCAAATGAAAACATGACAAACAATTTAGCAAATCCTGTGGAAAACTACCACTCTTAGTCACATCCATTTCAGCAGCACACAAGGATGAATTTAGAGTAATTGATACAGTATTGCTTTTTTTGCCCTCAGACTGGATGCCCAAACTAATGCCCCCAATCAGGCTGTTTAAAAAACTCAGACACCCAATTAATAAACCACACTTCAAGTGTGCCAGTGAGACATCAGCAGCACTGTTGGTGGCTCACACGCCATGATTTCCTCCAGAATTTTCACCCATATCCACAGAATTCTAAACACATTAAAAACTCAGTAAAGTGAAAAGTTTGGGTTTATTAGTGTTCTTTAAGTCAACTTCCCTAAATCACCTTGAAGTCTATACTTTGCAGTCTTTGGCTGGCAAACATTGTGCCAACTTTAAGATTTCCCTGAACAATATTTTATTGAAATATTAAACCAACTAAATGGCTTAAAACACAGCAGCATTGCCCAAACTCAAACCATACATGACCACAGCTGTCCTTTTTTCCTGTGTTAAAGCCCAGAGTGTGTCCCAGAGTCCTCTGAAGAATCCACAGTGGCCATATTTTGACTGGACAACTCCATCCATTCCACTCATAGGATAAATGCAGGTTTTAGGTGATCTCAAGAGAGCTCACAGAATCAGTTTGGAAAAGATCTCCAAGATCACGTTCAACCCGTGACCAACAAACACTTCCAAGGATGGTGACTCCACCACCTCCCTGGGCAGCCCAATCCAACTCTTCCCATGAAGAAATCCTTCCTGAAATTCAGTTGTTAAGACTTGAGATACTTTTATCAGTGTATTAAGCCACCCATGTGAGGACTGCAGATTATTTCAACTTTTAAAAAGCTTTTGTTATATTCAAAAGCTCCCAGTTCAAGGAATGAGCATTTCCCTCTGCAAATGCAGCCATCAGTGTGCTCTCCTTATTGGGATGCTGCCTGTGTCTGGAACAGCTGGGGAGCAATCCTGGCTGCTGTGCAATCAAAGACAAACCTCTCATTGACTTTTGTTGGGCTCAGATTTCACTCGTGTTGATCAAAACCCTGGGAGCAGCGAGCGAGGCACCCACAATGCAGAGCCTGTTCCTGCCAACGCTGCCACAATTAGGAGCAGCGGGATATTTTTGCAAAACTTCCTTGGTATGCACGAGGGTTTACACGGCCCTAGAGCTCACCCAGCAGACAACAACAGCTTGTTTGAAGACGCATCTTATCTTCTTTATCCTGACCTTTTGAGAGGAGCAGGAGAAAAGATGTTGCTAAAAGCATCTGATGAAGGATAACACATTCCAATATTTTTGCTGAGGAGTTCCCAGGCAGTTTTAAATGAAAGAATTGCCTGAAACACGTAGATTACCAGCATGACAAAAAGGGCTGCTTAGGATCGATCTAAACTGATCGTGTGAAAACATTAAAAAAAAACCTGTAACAAGACAGCCTTGTTTTTCTTAAACAAACAGGAGTTGATTACATAGCTAAACTTAAGATTTGTACATCTATAATGTATTTGTATTAGAAATAATCAGAAAAACAGTCAATTTACATGCATAGCATATGGTTCATTTGACAACATCCTTTTCAAGAATTTTCAAAAAATGTATCTAAGGCAAGAGTGCTTCATTCTCTTTCTATTTACATATGAGAAAATATAACAGACTGACAAAACAGTTACCTTTGACTTCTGTAACAAGTACTCCCAGCTCACACTGATAATAAATATAAATACAGTACTTCATCCTCCAATTCAAACTCTTATCTCCATTTTTGTTACAAGTGATTTCTAAAATAATGGCTAGTGATTAAAGCACACCAGAGACGGAAATAAGAGAACACTATTTTTTCCTTGATTTTCTCAGCAACATTTGCGAAAAGCCTTGTCAAATGTTTTTCTTTTCCTGGCTGCAAAGACAGGAAATAGTCTCCTCCGAAGAAATCTTTGTTTCCAAAAATAGCAACATGTTCTTGAGGTCTTACCTCTCTCAGCTGTAGTAAGAGTAGCATAAGACATGAAAGTAGCATAAGTCCTGTGAATGTTGACATGAAATTCACAACAATTTTAACACATATTCATCAGCTACTTAATATTGGGGCATAATCCTGTTCTCCTTTGCGATATCCATAGGAACATTATTCTTAACATGTACTTATCAACTTGGTCAAGCCTGGAACAGGTTATACAAATATCTGTTCACGGTTGAACTTAATTTGATTGAAGTATTTGCTCCTGGATAGTGCGTCCAAAGAAATTCCATTTAATAAGCACTATACCAAAGCTTCTCAAGCTTCAAATTCCAGATCAGCTGCACATGACAACCTGAAGTAGCTGCCCCTACTGTTATTGAGCTGTAACAACACAGTGATAGATGAGGTTTGGAGCAACCTGGTCCAGTGGAAGGTGTCCCTGCCCTGGGCAGGGAGTTGGAACGAGATCATCGTTAAGGTCCCTTCAAAACCAAACCATTCTGTGACTCCGTGGTGATTAGCACAAACCTGAAAGACACTGTGGCAGTAATATTTCTGGTAACTTGTCGTTTTTGTGCTACATATGACACATAAAGTCCTTCTATTGGGAACTGGAACTCAGAACTTCTTCTCAGGCACAGAGACAACCCCATGCAGGAGCAGCACTGCAATCCTGTGGCTCCCAGTACAGCTCCATGGCAGCTACTCAGGGATCCTCGGGAGCACTCTGCAACTCTGGGACAGGTCCTGCTGAGCCATCTGCCTTCAGGGCAGCAAGGCCAGCAGGCCCCGGAATCAGCGAGCACACAGGTGTGACAGGTTGTTTGGAGACCATGCACCCTCCTCCAACCCTTCCTTAGGGACTAATCTCATCCTTAAAAGCTCACCTGTGCCCAAGTGCTCGACAAAAGCAAACCTAGGGCTTCTAAAATGGAGATTCAACATCACTACTAAAAACAAGAGTGTGAAAAGTTGTTTGTGCTTTTATATCTTTCAATAAGAACAGAGGAACATGCTGCTCTAGCTTCCACCTCTTCTCATTCCCAGTCTTATCACAAAGCTCCCCTTCCACTGATCCACAGTTAAAAGATGTAAATTCAAATAGTCTGTGACATTCCTGTGTAAGTCTTGCACTATGAAAACTAGAAGATATACAAGTTAATGCCTCAAGAGGCAAGGAAATACTTTTAGCTGTTTCCATGTAAACTTCATGCACACATTCACCTACACAGGAGCATCAAGACCTGCATCAGATATATAAAATATTAATTGTCAGCGAAAATGCCAGCTGAACATGCCCACATGTACCACAGGCTTGGATGAACACCATTCTCCATAGCTACCATATGTACTACTCATGTGGCTTTATTGTTGCTCTTTCATTTCAGGCCAATCTCTGTGGCTGTACAGGCAGAACACAAAAGGAAAAATACATCCATGGCCAATGCTCAACACCCTCGCCCTCAGGCATCTCTCAGTCATGCACTGAGCAGGAAATGTTACTGTTCATAGAAGGCATCTCTCATCTTGTCCCTCTAAAGGGCTCTTGCTCTGCAGAGCAACATTCAGGCTAATTCACAGAAAACGGAGCTACATTTGTTAGTAAACAGATATTGTTTTCCTAATCTTAATCCTTCATGTGGTAAACAGAAACCGATTTATTTATTTAGACTATCATTTCATAGTTCAATGTACCCATTCAAGACTAGGAAGAGCAGGATATTGAGTTCAGTGGTCTTAACTTTAACCCTGCTAAATCCAAAGGTCACATTATACCTTTCAGTTGGCTGGGATATTAGTATTAGTTTCCCACACAAAAATGCTTTGGAAACTTTCAGAATAAGTACTTGCTTTTCCCCCTCACGGAATAGCCCTTCACAGCACAATTTCATGATAACACAACAATGTTTAACACAGATTCATTGCATTTGAGATCCATAATTTGGTGAAAACCAACAAACACTCCATAAGTATCCACAGAATTTATGATGATCTTTCCTAAATAATTTTCTGCATTCTTTCGTATTTTTTTTATAATTACTTAACGCTGTGGTGGTACAACTTAACTTAATGAAATACAGCTGAAATACCTTGCAAGGAAGAGGATGAATATTTAGAGTAGGACTGTTGTGCAGTGCATTTATCAAGCACAACATAATCTCCCACAACTACCTTTATATTTCAATTAAAACTAAGACCTTCACTCCATTCATAGGGCAGTGAGCTGGAAGTGGGTTAGTCCCAAAACATGAGTTGGGGAAAGCTTGCATCACCCTGAAGTTTGAACTTTGGCAAATCACTTCCTTTCACTGTCATTCTTTTCCTCTTGCCACCCATCACTTGGCCATTGGTTTGTCATTTCTGGAAGGCAGCAATGTCTCTCTGTGGCCCTGCAGCACAAAGCACAGCTGTGCTTCAAACACACACAGACCTTGAGGCACATCCAAAACGCAACATGGAAAAATCCATTGTGCTCCTGACAGGGCCGTGTGCTGCCATCCTGCCCCACGTCTGCTCCACGCCGGGAGAAATCCTCTGGAAAACCACAGGACTATTTGCAGAACAGGGCACTATTCAGAATGAGTGAACGTGACAGAATTCCTCCAATTATTTACTTTTCATCAACACCTGAGAGCCTACAAGAAACAGAAAGTCCTCTGACAGGCACCCCCAGGATGAATGCACACAGGGAGGGTGCACATGCTCCACCGTAAAGAACCAGACCCGTTTTGCCCCCATGGCACCCATAAGGACTTATTCATTCCCCGTTCCACTTCTATCCCTGCACAAAATGGAATGTATTGACATCAGGTAAATTCTCTCCCAACCACAGAATCCCAGGGCTGCACCAGTGCAGTCTGCAGCAAAGCTCTTGGCTTCTACTTGACTTTCATGGCTGATTGTATGGAGCCAGTCCAGCCCCAAGGGGAGGTGGAGGTAGAGGTGAGAGCAGCAGCATAGTAAGAGGGATAGTTCATGACTCCCAAATACAATTTTAGCAAAGCTGACATGAGCAATGGCTACACAGAGCAGCTGCTGCCAGAGGCCGTGAGTCAGACCTAGTTTGTGACCACAGATCTAAATCAGAATGGCCCCAGGAAATAATTCTTGAATTTCTATCCAAATTACAGAATTGAAGGGTTTCCTCAGCCATAGTTGGATCTATAAATCAAGCTGTGTCCTGTGAAGTGTTAAGGGGAAAAAAAAGCCAACAAATAGAAATTCTCAACTGTTGGCCCGGTACATTTCCAACCTAGAAGTGTATTACATGTCAGTGCTGGTGAAGTAAAGTCCAAACACTTCTCTTGATATGACAGGATCAGCACCTTTTCTTTTGTCCCAGATGAACAAGATTAAGACCCAGTTTTGCAATACTGCAGGGCCTCCAGCTCAAACTTCACACCTTTGAGAGCTACCCCAAAGAACGGCTTTGGTGACATTGGCGTGACATGAAGCACGACCACAGAAGCAAGTTCTTTCCCTGAACCACTCAGAGACTATTCCTACCTCATTTGTGTGACTTGGTGACGTCTTCCAACAGCAAAGGGGAATTCAGTCACAGGCATCTAACCTCAATAACCTCAAGAGGAAGATGGATGGGGCATGCCCTTCATACAACACTGAACTGAAATTTGAGCTTTTAAGCAGCTAACAAGGACCCTGAGGATGAGAATTTCTCCTGGGAGAGCATGGACACTGTAAGATCAAGAGAATACAAGAAGAAGTTCAAGTGAGGAACTGCACTATAAAGAGTTTCACTTCACTGAGCAGCTGGGAAGAACTGAAACAACACAAGGAGTTCTCCCTCTCCCTGTGTGAAAAGCAGGCAGGGTGTGTACCTGACTTCAGTGACTGTGAGGGCAAAACAACTCACCTGGTACACTGACAACACTGAGTGTAATCCTATGGAAGAGGAATGTGTAATATGACAAAGTCATTGATTCACCTTTGTTGCTAAAGATATTCAAGTTTCACACAAAGAGCCTTTGCCTGATTTTTTTGTAACCACTTTCTGATGGTCAAAAGCCATGATGCAACAAAGCACATGATCTGAAAAAATGTAAAGGTATCCCAGAACTCTCCCAAGCTCTGAACCAGATCACAGGAAAAACGAGGTATCTGTCTGTTGAACAACAGCACCAAACCACTGAACTTGCACGTCATCCCACATATCCAACCCACACACTTGCCCTGCCTGGTTTTGATTAGCTGCTTCTTTCCTTATTTTCACCACTAGCAACAGTCTTTTATAGAAAAATCATGACGTACGCAGCCATCAAGTACACCTTTCAGAGAGCCAAACCAACCCAGCATATGTACAAACTGCATGTCAAATGAATTTTATGCAGCGTAAAACCAATGTAAGGCTTGATACACTATCAGTTCTGCATCACTTACAGGCCAAGGGCTTGCACATGTCAAGGAAAACCCAAGAAGTGGTTTATTACTGTGTGACCCCGATCATCTGCTGGTGTAATTGCACTTGAATCAATAGAGCTAAATGAGCATGAAAACAGAGCAGAGCGGGCAGGCACCAGCCCCCACGAGTTTAAAGATCACCAGCCACGCTCACTGCCCGTGACTCCAGCAAATGCTCTTGTGCATCAAAGGAGTTTCCTTTGGAAGCAGAAGCTGTAAATTCAGCTATATTAAGAGATATTAGAAAAAATTTGTCCCTGTGAGGGTGCTGAGGCCTCAGCACAGGTTGCCCAGAGAAGCTGTGGCTGCCCCATCCCTGGAAGTGTTCAAGGATAGTTGGCCAGGGCTCAGTGCAGTCTGTTCAAGTTGTCCCTGCCATGGCAGGGAGCAAATGGGATGAGCTCTAAGGTCCCTTCTAACTCCACGCTGATTTGCCTGACCACTTTCTGCTGAACTTGAGTTCATCTTTCATACATTTACCGTTATGACACCTCTGTGTATCATTTCCATCTTTCGGGGGGAAGTACAACCAAAAGAGCAAGGGCGCTTATCTACAGCAGCCGTGCTGAAATCACTGGGAATTTGTACCATTTTACAGGTATTTGGACACCTGAATGACTTAATTCAAGACTCAGTGGACAAGAATGTGGGTGTCCCAACTCCTACACATGGACCCAGCCCCAGGAGTGGCTCATTTAAATGACTCTTTGGACCAGCAGCTGATGGCAGAACAAGCAGAGAGCACAAGAACTCTGCCAGCAAAATTTCTGGAAATACCAAGTCATTCATTAATTGATATCATAAAAGGTTCTGCCAAAGCTGCAGCCCTCTGTGATATTTACACAACAACCACCCTCCCCTCCTGCAGCTCTCAGCAGGATCAATGCTTTTACAGGATGAAGTGAGAGGCTGTCTGAAAAATGCCTGAGGGCGGGAACAGTTTCCTTTTCAACACAATTTTCTCATAAATGAGAAATCTACAGGAACCAGACAAGGATTCCTAATTCATATAAGCTTCTATTTATATTGCAAGAACAAAACAACCGTGACTGACAGCTGTTTTCTGTTAAAAGCCAGTAATTATCAGCAACAGCAGGTAAATACACTGCCAGTTGCTTTTTGCTGTTTCCATATTCTTATCACTAGGCTAACATTAAACTAATTTTCCTGTCATTCACCCAGTACTTATATGAGCCATACTTACTAAAAAGGTTAAAAAAACTCAAAAAACCAATAGTTACTGCTCAAATTCTTTACAAGAAATATTGCAAGCCCTCTTCCATCCTACATAAAAAGTCTAATAGACATTCCAATCACCTTATATGCCCATAGAACTGAAAAAACAGGTACAAACATTAGAGCTGGCAGAAAAATGCCACACTGGAATGCTGCCTTTTTTTTTTTTCTTCTCCTTTTTGCACAGATCCATGCTGAATACAAGGTCACAGAGGGGCTGAGAAAACATTCTTATCCCAGCTATATGTAAAACATCCTCCCATGCTGTCCCTCAAAGATTGCACACCATTCTGCAGATTAAAGGTATGTCTATATAGTCTTTTCCTCTGTTGACAGAATTATCATTCTGATACTATACTTAGGAAAAGGTGGTGATTTCCAGGGCTCTGTTCCCACACAGCACCTCAACACATGCTTAGTGTTTAGTGGGACTATTTATAGATGTGTAAGTTTTGCAGGAGTATTTTTGCACTTTCCAAAATAGACCAACAGTTTGGAAATCAAATATAATGTCCTGATACTCGCTTTCCACTTTGCTTAGTCATTTTACACTTGTTCTATGAGTATTTGTAGTGCTTAGAATCCTTCTTCTATGCTCACAGATCCAGGAGATAAAAGAGTTCAAGGGAAGGAAGGAAATCACATCTCAACAATCCATTTTTCGGAGCTGGTGATGTGCAAATTAATCAGCTTTGAACATTCATTGTAGCAGGCACATAGGTCCCTAAGTACCAGCTGAGATAGAGCACTAACATAAAGCTATTAATTCTACCAGTCTTGAATGACAACAGGTTGAAAACCACTTTCCCCACATTCACCAAACAAGACAAAATTTCTTATTAGAATAACTTTTTACAGAGTACTGTTGACCACATCTGGCTGAGAAGCACAAAAACGTGAATCAAAATCCAAATAACTCTCTCAATCAGCCTCAGCACTGCAGTTCCTCTGTTTATTCCAGGCTTTACACAGTGTTGCTGGACTCTTCCCTAAGCAAGCTTTTGGCTAACAGAGCCTTAAGCACAGATGGGTCTCTGACCTTATTTAGCAGGGATTCTCCTGCAGGCATTGCTGTCTGATTTTATAACATTTGATTCAAACAGTTCAGCGACTCAGCCAGGGCACATAACCCACTTCTTTAATGCTTGGTTCATTAGCACAGCTCATGTTTATTAACTACAAATAAATCTCACTTAACATTGAACTCCACTACCACTAATTAGCTGTCTTAAATAGCAATTCATTGTTAATAATAAATAAAAAAGGATCGATTACCGATTTCCTCTCCTGTTTCAGCTCCTGCACATAGCGTGTTAACTCTCCAGTGATCAGAGAGGTCATGTTCTCTGAAATGACCTCGTGCTGTCCAGCATAGTCATTCATTTCATTTAAAGTGGCTAGGAAGGCTTTAGTTGATGTGTACCTGCAAAGGACAGAAATACATTTTGCTTTTAGTCCCTTTCTTTTCAGACAGACACCCTGCAAAGGGAGGTGGGATCCTCCTTAAGCACTTAGCACTGCTGTGTGAGACTGGGTATGAATTAGCACAGATTCACTGGAAGGAATTTCTCCAAAGGAAGCCTGTCCCACACACTGACAGTTGTCTGATAAATCTATCTCAATTTAGACAGTTTGACACTGGCTCTTAAAATATCACTGCTTTAGAGTGCCAGGTTCTTTATCAGCACAGCTCTGGGGCTTCAGTTTTCTAATCTCTATTCACCAAATATTTCTACTTACGCTCTCTCAAGTCCTACAATTCAGTGCACAGAGTCATCAGTGTATCCTACCTGGCAAAATCCTGTCTAAGCAAGCAAAACTTTGGCCAGCACAGCCTAGAAAAGAAAGTTTTTCATAGTGTAAATTTGATTTAAATCAGATATAGTTTATAAAGTTTTCAAATAAGTAGCGAGTTTACTAACCAGGTGTTCATTGTCAACCCATATTTTTAGTACCTTTCATCACAAGGTTTATTTTTCATATTAAATAATCTCCCATACAGCATTCCATGTATTATTGAAAGGAAGAAACAAACATCTGTGCACACAAATTTTGAAACAGATTATGTCACTGGTATATTTATCCCAGTGCCAACAGAGCTGCATTTAAATATCCCAGCTGGCTGTGCTGGGCAGCTGGAAACCAACAGCAAGACACTAGTACATACTAGAAAAACTATTATTATTATTATTGTTAAATAGTAGGGGCCTGCACTGATAAATGCACTTTCACCTAAAGGTGAAAAATCAACAGAAAGATGGAGATACTCAGAGGAAGTAGAAGGGAGTGGTATAAGTAGGGATGAAAAACACATCAGAAGAAAATAAAAACAGAAGAAACTAAAAAAAACAGACTAAAAGGGACTAAACACATAATCCATTACAAGCAGAAACATCCACAGTCAAGATGTGAAATGAAAGAAATCCCAGTTGCAAAAAAATCCCAAGATATAAAAAGCACAGAACTACAGACTGGCAATGAGCTTGAAAAAGCTGATTTTTAGCCAGGTTGTCTCAAAGCAGCATCGAAGGCACCCAAAGGTCACATGACAAATCCCCAGACATTGTTTTGAGACATGAAGTAACTACACTGAGGTGAACACTGTATTTATAAAGGGCAAAGGATACACAGCATCTTCTGTGCCACATCACATAGAATCATTTAACCCCAATATCCTTTTTAAGCAATGAAGGATGTGTCAAAACCCATTGTAGTAAACTCAAAATACCCATTTATGGTAGAGCTATCCAAAGGCGGATTTATTCCTAATCCTGGGTACAGAGCAAAACAGCCACTGTGCTGGTATCATAATCTTCCTGGTGTAAATACCAATATCTCAGGAAACAATGGCATAAATAACTGATTCCCAAACAATGTTACTAAAAATGAATTAAAAAGCAAGAAGGCTGTTATCTCTGTTATACAAGCCACTGGAGAAGCAGTATAGAGCAGCTTGGGGGGCTGACCCAAAAATCTGTATTAATGCAATCATCCAGCTGGATCCATATCCAAACTCTTTTGAAACATGTCAAATTTCAAGGTCAAGGGTTTGAGGCTGCTGCTGGGCTCTCCAGAGGCAGAGCAGCCTCCTGAAACACCAGGCTGAGGGTCAGCCCCTGCCATGCCTTCGTTCAGAGCTTCGTGCATTACAGAACACTGACACTGAGAAACTCCAGGGTCATGGTGCTCTAAGGGAAAAGTTTCTCACTCTGGTTTAGCGTCTATTGGGAAGCTCATCTTCTAGCAAATTCTCCTTAAAGAATATCTTTATTCTCCCCAAGGGCAGGCGTGTTCTCAAGGACCTGTGGTGTCTCATCACATGGACCATGTTGCTCAGAGAAGGAGCTGAGCTCTCTGTTGCTGACTGCAAGCACAACATCAATCCCCTCAGACACAGGTCTGAGCAGGTGAATCAAAAGCAGGCAGGTGAATCAAAAGCAGGCAGGTGAGGCTGTGCCACATCCTTCAACAGCAGTAAGGCTCAGCATACCGGGAGTAGAGACCTCATCCTTCACCCTGCTCTGCAGGAGCCACTGTGGTGTTAGAACATTACCCCTTTTGTAAGTTACTAATCTGTGTTGTCAGCCTGTTTGAGTAACTTAATACTTACACTGAGTGCTTGAGTTTCATGCTAAAATTAACAACTGTTTCTGTTCCTGCTGAAAGCAGATATGAATTTGGTCATTCACTTCAAAGAGCCAGGATCAGTCTGGCTCGAAGGTTTTAAGGAACATTAAAAAAAATGAAACAAAACCCCCAACCAGGCATCCAGAAACTGCAACATAAAGGAACTGAGTAGTTGCAGACTAAATCCACTCCTTAGTATCTACCACATAGGCCTGCATCTATTATTTCTATATTCTTACACTTGATTTCAAAAGCTTTGGTTCACAAGCCAAATCCTAGGGGATGACCCAAACTTTGCCATTCCTCCATCAACACATGCTCACCCAGTAGTGGATCACGAACATACCTGTATTCTTCCTCCTCTTTGGAGTTCTTCTTGGGCTGGTATTTTTTTGAAAGGTTCCTAAAATTAAAAATACAGGTATATGAAAATAAATTTTAAAATATCCTTTGAAGTTTACTCATGATCTCTACATGCACACACATTCTCTTAGGCTGGAGTTTTTATCTGCAGTGAGTAGACACCTTTCCAGAAGCATGATTATAATCAGGCTTTGATTGTGTTGTAGTAACACTCAGAGAGAATGGGCTGCACGGTGCTTCAGTCTCTGTAACTACAACAAAGTAGCAGATTGAACCCAAGAAGTTGATAAATTAAGGTCATGGAGTCAATACACCTGGGTTGTGGTTCTGCTGCTGCACAGATCTCCTTCACCTGATCTAGAGGAGAGGTTGTTTTTGAGTACAAGTCATCCCAGGGAAGGGTGCTCTGATGCAGCAGTTGACACTCCTGGCCTGGCAGGTTTGCCTGCCTCTAGCAGGATGATTAGAAGGCAAAGAAAAAAAACCTCCATAAAGCTATGGGAAGCTGCACTGAGATGGCAAAAGGGGGATCATTTTGTGATTATCAACTAATGCTGGGGGAAGTGTGACATTTGATTATCCTAATTAGCACAGATGACTGCATCTCATTATCCCCCAGCCCACTACTGATTTAATTTTAAAACACCAATATGCTCTTGGAGTGATTGCATCTTAAATAAGAAACCTGAACCTTGATGTGAGCACATCTGACAGTGGCTGTATGGTTCTCATTGCCCTGCAAGCCCCTCAGCAGCAGCAAATCCAGGGGTTTGTGAGGGTGTGCTGCCCACCTGCCCCTCAGTGCACCTTGCTGGTGTCAGCATCGCGATGCACGCTGCACTGCAGCACAACACGCCCTTCAACCAGCACACACCACAGAGCTGACAAACCTCACTGAGCAATTTTAAGGCCTTTTCAGCGCTTCTCTGTCCTAAACAGAGCCCTATTACTCTGTTCCCTCTGGCAGCCTCACCCTATTGTGAAAGGGAAGCCATTTGGTTTAGTTTTACAAGGTTGTCTCAGCGATTAAGAACAGCACACAAGGAGTATTGATGGAATCATTGCCCAAAGGAGGACTAAGTTTTATCAACTTATTCATGCCAAACTCTTTGGAGAAGTCCCAGAATACATCAAGTCATAAAGAAACTGCTTTTACAGAGGTGTAACCCATTCCCTGCTGATCCTGGTTTTACTGCTGACTTGGAGAGAGCAGGGCCTCTCCTCTCACATTTCTTATTCCTTTTGTTCTCCTTGAGGAATTAAGGAGCATCTGCCCCAACAGAGGAGTAGCCAGAACGCTGGCAGATTTGCACAGACAAACATGTGTTCCTCAAAATTTAAGTATCTTGACTGGAAAGGATCCAAATGGGTATCTCCCTCTCAGTCTGTGCCTTCTCTCCAAGAGCATGCTCTGAAAAAAGGAGCTTCTCTAGTTCTGCAGCTTCCACCAAACACCAGCATGGGAAGGGTTCTGCAAACTGTTCTGCATGATGAAAATAAATCCCACAGCACCCTTTGTATGCCATGGGAAGGCATCCTTCCATGCACCTGCTTGAAGGGGAAAGGAAAAACCACAAGGAAACAAGCACAGAAGGCTACAGTAATAAGGCATTTTCACACAGTCAAAACTCCATCTCCCTGCACTGTCATGCTGCCCAATTAATTCTGACACACACAGCAACTGGCTTCCTGTGAATCTTTAAAGGTGCAGAAATGCTGCAGAGCTGAGGCAAAAAAAAAAAAAAAAAATCCACAGTCTGTTTTCACAGACAAAAACCACTTAACAAGGATTAGCATCTGGGTTAAACACTTTATATTATGTTCTATGCAATTTACACAACACACAAACTGAGTCTATATTTCTAAGTTCTTTGACCTTTTTTCCCCTTTTCTAAAATCAAATGTAGGGGTTTAACCAGTTACACACAAAAACCCCCACAAGTGATCCTGAATCCAGAAGTATTGCTGGAGCTCAGCATGTCCTGGTGCAGTGTCACCACCAGCACTGCCCAGGTCCAAGCTCACGAAGCAGTGACCCTGAAGTGATTAGAGAGGGGACTAACACATAATAAAGACCAGCAGTAAAACACCAGTTCTGGAAAGATTCCGTGCTACCCTGAGCACCCATCTCCATGAGTGTTTCTATTTGCCTTTCACTCTGAATCATTTTTTCTGCCTTTCCAGCTTGTTTCTCTGCTCCCTTATTTCAACTTGGGTGACAAATGTGAGAGAAAGAGATGTCAGACATCAGGGGTTCTGATTCTCAGATTATCCTGACACCTGAAGCATTTTTTCCAACACATTTTCCTCAAGGCTATCTATCCATCATCACATTAGGCAAGGGTTTTGACACCTTTTGTGATGCTGAGTGCACATGCTTGCAAGGGAAGTGACAAGGACACACCACCTCAGCACTGGGAGCACAACATCCAGCACATCAGTGTCCCATGGAAGTTAAAATACAGAATAAGCATTCTACCATGGCTTCTACATCCCTTCCCTCCCAGCCTAGCTTAATGATTCAATAAATATAATGCAAAACAATTCAGAAACCATGTCAGTTCTGAAGTGGACTCTAAAATCAGGGCTAATTGTAAATGGTATGCAGGCCTAACCTAAAATATTAAATACACATTTGCAGAATTATAAAAAGGAAGAAAAGAAACATTTTTAAATAGAAGAAAATTAAACTTCAGTAGATGACCAGGCTGAGGTATAGATAGTCAGAGAGGAGAAATAGCTATTTAGGGAACCCAGGGATGGAACACAAAAGATAAGTTTCACAGAAGGAAATAAATCTCAGCAGCTTTACTTACACTGTAAACAAAACTGAGTTACATCCACAGGAGTTCCTTGAGTAAACCTGTCCCTTTTTAATGCTATTTTCTGCATGTTATGACATGCAATGATGTGATGCAGCCCTTTTACACCAAATGGATGTGGTACAAAAAAGGGTTACACCAGTCTTAAGGACACTTATTAAATAAAAGCAGATGCATGATTTATTTTTCTTTTTCAATGTCCAGCACTGTTTTACCTCAACACTTGACAAGTCTACGTTTTTGTTTTTTTCTTTTATACTTCTAACTTCTTAGATGCCTCCAAACAGCCCTGTGTTCAAGAGCTCCCTGGGGACAGATGTATTTGTCCTCAAACCATAAAAATACAGAGAGGCAAGAAATAAACCTACCACATTTTTTTGTGAAGTCTAGGACAGAATAAGAAATAAAGCTCAGGAATTCATAGTTTCTACGTGGTCACAGGTAAGGCCATCTTTCACTTTCATTTACATTTTTTTTGTGTGTTTATTTTAATAATTAAGCTCCTTACAACTGGAATTTGTCATCCTGAACACTCCAGTGAGTCTAGGGCAGAATTGTTCCTAAGACAGGCCAGCTCACACAGATACTCTGCTGGGCTTTCCCAGTCCAGTCACACTCTCTTTGTTCCAGCTCATTTTGCCTCTGTAATTCAATCTCTGCTCCTCTCCATAGGATGTGAGCAATTTGTTCCTGCACGAGTCATTTTCTATTTCCTGCTTGTCTGTAGCAGAAACCCCGGGGAACCCTCCTGGCATTCCCCTGGGAGAGCACACAACCATCAAGGAGGGGATTTATCTACTACCAGCTCCTCAAATCCCAGGCCTTTGTGCATCTCAAACCCATGCAAACACAAGCAAATTCTGGCTGATGTTTGTTTAATAGACACTGTGTTTTAGATACACAGATCAACTGAAATCTCAGATCCCATCTCTCTAAAAACCAAGAAGATGGAAAGAATTCTCAGATTTATTATCACCATGCAAATAAAAGGTGAGTTTACTGGAGGGTTTAGGAAGAATTATTCCTGCTCTTCCTTTCCCAGTTAAGTCCAGCACTTCCAGTTTAGTACTGGTCACCAGTGGCTGCCAACAGTGCTGCCCCACAGGCAGCAGCAGGACCAGCTCTGTGCTGTGCTCCCTTCTAACCCCTGGTCACTTCTCAATTTTTTCTACCTTACTGGGAAAAGCAAAGTAATATCTACTCCTGTGAGGGGGTTCTTAGCAGCCCCTCCCCAGGACCTGACCTCAAGGAAGACATTTTCCATGTCTGGTTCACACATACTCGTCTCTATCTACAATCAAACCAAACATGGACATGTGGAAAGTACCCAGCAGGAATTATTTGAGATTAATTCACAAAGATCTCTGTTCTGATCAGGAGACACCTCAAAAGATTATAAAACTGATTCAAATCTCAGGCTGTAACCTTGTTAACTACACAGGAAAAATTATCAAGGGCTGGGGCTGACTTTCTGACCTGCAGTTCTTCCACATGCACATTCAAAAAGGGCCTGTCTTAGAAAAAAAACCCCTAAACTTAGCCTAACAAATGATCATTATTCTGTTGAATTCGTAAACCCTTCAGCATTTGTGCAAAGCAGCCCCAATTTCATGGAAAACATTACAATGCTGTCCTCAAAGCCTGAGCCATTAATCATGCATAAACCGTGAGTAAGCCCTAGTGTGCTGCTCAGCCACCTCAGTAACCTCTCTTTTTGCAAAGCATATGATTACTAGCAGATACAATACAACAGGATCTTAAATTAACTTTTACTTTCCAATCTCTAAATTGAAGATATTTTCTACAAGCCATTATTATAAACAAAATCAACCACTGACACAGCAAACTTAGAGTTGATGACAGGCTCTGAAGAGATGCAACTCCAAGTCCAGAACTTTACATATCAACTTACCTAAGCTGCTTTGCATAGCTGAGTTCAATCTCTGTTCTTTCTTTTACAAACTTGATGTACTTTTCTAGAACATCAATACCCCACTGCGTGTGTTTTTCTAAGTTGTCAAACTGGTCCTGCAATGAATCAGAAAAGAAAAAAAATAGTTTCATTGAGCATAGTCTCATTGAGCATAGTCTCATTGAGCATAGAGATAACTAAAATTAATTTACAAAGGGAGTATCGCCATACAGAAAGTGTTGTTACTATTTTCCATTACTAGTTAGATACTTTTATGGTGAGACAGGCTTTTAATCAACAGAAATCTGTATTTATACATGAGCCCAATTCAGTAAGATTCTTCATTACTCATTTCTGAATCAGTTTCATTCCAGAAATACTGGCAATTCTATTAAATACCATCTCTTAATATAAAAACATACTTAGACGTAGGACAAGAAATAGATACTCTTGACAGTATTTTGTTTTACTCTGAAGAATTAATAGAAGTTCCATGAATCTGGCATCGATTCCTAATTAATAATTCTGATTTTCATATGAAAATTGTAGATTTAAACTCCAGCTTTGACAGTGCTATGAATTTAAAATGTTATTCAAAACAGTTAATCTTTTTACAGAGCAGACTTCAACTCCTCTGCAGCCTGTTTTGTTCCAAAACAGATTACACGATGCCCCCCAAAATGACACAAGCTATGTTTTCTCAAAGTTTTCTTGTCTGACTCCATTTATATACAGATACTACTTTGTTCTTCAAATATTGTTGCCCTCCAAAACAGTCACACATGTTTTCAATAAAATCAAGAACATTCCACAAGTCAGTTTGGGATTTGCAAATGCCAAGAGAAATTAAGCAACTCTAAATCCAAAATTAATTATCCAAGCCAGTTTATTACTATCTGCAGATTTCAATTATAAACACCTTATATTTTAAAATTTGGTTACTTCAACAGCACTCAAATTCCACAATCACCCATTTCACACCGCTCTGCAGAAGCTACTGTTTCTACAATAGTCGAAATATAATTTTTAAACTATGATACAGTGAATACTTATTCTGACAGAAATACTGTGTAAAATAAACAAGGGCTTTAACATCAGCCTGACTTATTTGGCATCAGGTTCCATTACTGTTTACAAGGAAAATAGAGAGTAAGTTTGTACAATCCACAAAAGTAGATTTACCATGTTTTCCAAAAAACTACACACAGCACTAGGTTTGGGTCAGATGCTGAGCTGCCACTACCAAAGATTCTGACACAAGTGATGCTTCTCCGCAAAAGATCTGGCCTTGTGACTCAGTTTGCAGAGCTATCACTGAGTTACAAAAGCCAGACAAGCCCACTCCCTTTAGACACAGAGCAGAAAAATAACTGGAAGCTACAACAAAGCCTGGTTTGTGAATATGTTGCTTTTATCAAATACCACTTTCTGCTCTGTAGCACATCTGGCTGTGACAGTTACACTGGTGGCAGGAGGGATTCTGCCAGCATTGAATACAGTCGTGTACACAGGAGCTACTAAAGAAAATAAACCTGCTAATAAAACTGCTTAACTGTAGTTTGAAGAGTAGAAATAGGAACGATGTTAAGAAGACAAAATTTGCAAAACATCATCAAGAAGCAAGTTAAAGCAGCAGGTAAGACATGTGGAATTGGACACAGAGTCTGTGCATTGCATGTTTGCTCTGGTTTAGCACCAGGTACTATTTCAAACCAAGTCAGCCAAACCAGGCTAGGTTTCAACTTAAGTTATGTCAGTTTCAGTCAATTAAAGAGGCACTGGGGGCAGAACAGCAAAAAGGTAATAGCATAAAGTTATGAAAATAGTAAAGAACTTCTAAATGCTCCAGGACTAAGTGCTCCAGTAACTATGAGAAAGTGGTTAAGGGCAACTGATGTTAAAAAATTCAAACTACACAGAATAAAAGCCTGGCTTCCAGCAATATAAAATCACCCTTGAACCTGTGTAGCATCAGTCACTCAGAAAGAGGATGTGTGTATTCTGCAGAAAGGGAACATGCAGACTAAGAATGTACATATTTGCGTATATACAAATCTCGATTTCAGACAGTTTCACAGCTGGGGAGAAGACAAAATCGGGGGTAACATAATGGTCCTCCTCCTGCCAGAGGGCTCATCCGAGCCTGGAGTTTGATGCCAGCAGAGAGAAGCAACTTCTGCTCTGTTTCAAATATACAACCTCTCCTTCTCTGGGATTATGCTGGAGTCAGGAGAGTAGTGCAAACATGGCCTTTCTAAGGTTTCTGATAAAGAGGTCTTCTAGCTCTCCCACATCCTACACTTCCACAATTTACATTATTTAACATAAACACATGCATATAAAATAAATACCCCATGGGGAAGTCCATTAGTCACAAGTTTACATTGATTCACACACTCCTGATTTAGAGAAGGGAAATCTCAGGCAGGGAAATTCACTCCTTAATCCCTGTAAGCAAATTTGACCATCTTTATCAGATAGATCATATTTGTACCAAGAAACTAGCTTATCCTATAGTGACCCCATCCAAAGAGGAAAGGTCAAGGTTTCCCAGAGGAAAGAATGCCTTTGAAGGAGGTCCTGCCCTTCAAGGTAATCCAGATTTCAAGCTAGAGCAGGTTCGCCCTGGAAAGGCAACCCTGGTGGTGGCTTGTCCAAACCTCCCACCATCAGCCCACCCTGAATCAATTCTCAGAGCATCATTTAGATCAGAGTTTGACTAGAAACCCAGAAATGGCTCCAGGTAGCTGCCTCCATGTGGGCTGTCATCCCACAGAGGAACCTGCTGGACTGTTTCTAAGGCCTCCCTGGGCTGAGTTTGGTGAAATAAAACTCCCTGAGGAGCAGTGTAAGAGGAGCACACAGTGGTGCAGCTGTCAGACAGATCAACCAGGGGAAGATGCTGAATTTCTATTTATAAAGTGAGATGAGGCACTTGCCCTGTGCCAAGCTCTAGGCAGATCCACCTCAACAATTTTAAGTACAAGCACTGTCCTCCACTATCAAGAAGAGAGGCGAGGGGAAGTTTAACACTCTGCAGATTTGCTAAAGAGAAGAGTTTCTGTTCTTTTCTGGGCACGGAACAGTGTTGGCCCAAGTGCCATTTCACTCAGCAGCCCACACCCCACAGCAGGGTGCTACACTGGGGTCACGCATTCCATTGTCCCTTCCCTTTGCTGAGTGCCTTGAGGATGAAAAAAAGTCAGTAAAATTGGCAACACCATCACTGGCTGAGCATGAGATTCCAAAGGAAGGGCAGTGCAGCCAGAGGGACACAAGAGAGATTCTCCTCCTCGTCCCACGGATCTGGAAGGACACTGAAGGTAGGGAAAGGCTCTGAGCTAAGGTTAATGAATCATAGGGATGACAGAGGACACAAAATGTGTTGATCGTACAGCATAACCTGCAATTCATGGAATCCCAACATCCAGGGATACATGCAATCAATGCAAAAACAGGACTTCTGAAAAAGAGATTTTTGAGAGTAGTTAACAATATAATGCCTTCAAATAATCAATATTGAAAACACTTTTTAGAAATTGATTTACTTTTCTCAAAGTTCATTACAAAGATGCATTATCAGATGGAATCTGAAGAGTTAAACAAACCTCTCTATTATTCTGGAGTCTAATGAGAACAGCACATGTTTTCAGCCCAAAGTGCACCAGCCCTGGCAGTGATGGTTTAGCAGGTGAACTGTGCCACTGCAGCTCTGCAGGTTCAGTCATCAGCTGCAAGAGGGCTCAGGTGCCCCATGAGCTGAAACTGTTTCAGCTTTCAGGTTCAATATACAGACTCGCCTCTGTTCGTTTTTGCAGCATCCTCACCCTTCCAGTCAGGGAGAACATTAGGAAACAATAAACTCCACAGGGCTTTAGCATTCAAGAAAACAAGGCAAGAAATATGATGCAATGTTCAGTAAGAACGCTCCCACCAGACCTCAGTGAGGGAGAAACAAAAGGTCACACCGCACCTGTTTTCTCCGAAAAAGAGACACCAAAACATTTTCTAGAAGAATTCACTACTTTCCTCTGGCTGCGAGACTGGTTCACACCTAAGAACATTCTTTGAGCAGAAATACTGCACTGACAGCGAGGTGTCTATCACAGTAGGCTCCCACCACAGCCTTCATGTTACTACATCCTTCCAAGCTGCCAAATTTCATCTTCTCCCAGTTTCAAGTGCCTATATTTATTGTGGTATCAGCTTAATAAAAAGAATAGACTTCTAATTGACCCTCACAATGTGCATGTAATTAAACTACTTGTGTAACTGTAACTTACCTCCCTTCATCAGATTCCACCTGCTTCCCAAAGCCAGCAACACGTGCTGGTACGAACACTTCCCCAGGTGATGGAGGAGCTGGAATGGAGGAGCTGACCCACCTGACTCACACAGGTGGGAAAGCAGAGCCTCCTGCTGCTTAAAACAAACTGTTCAGAGCTTAACATGTTCTTGAGCATGCACACAAAAATCAAATCTCAAAAGAGGGAAGTAGAACTTTAGTCATTAACTTGAACAGGAGTTTGACATCCAAGTACCCAAAAAGCTTTGAATATTTTAACCCTAAGGCAAAGCGTGTTTCTAAATTCATTTTCTAACTTCATTTCTGTTTCCATTAATTCCCTCTCGGTGCTTTTACCACTGCCCAAATAACCTCACATCCATGCATTCTTTCTGAAATTCAACTGCATGCTTGTTACCCTGACAATGCTTAAAATGGAAATAGTGCTGCCCATTTGCTTCGCTTCATTTGAACGGTTACTTTAAGCTGTCAAATCCCCTTCACTTCTCAACTGCCCTCCTGAAGTCACATTCCCCAGCTATGTGAAGTATTTTGGGAACAGGAAAGTTAGCCATTAAGAAAAAAAAACAAAAGAAAAACCTTCTTCCCATTTCTCAGCTGTATAACATGGAGTACAACCAATTATTGAGCAATAAAGTGTTATTCATGAGGTCTTTGAAGATCAGCTCAGTGAGATATTCCTTCCTCTTTCTAGAAGGCTTCCATCTATTGTGAAATAGTTCAACACATGGCATTCAGATCCAATGATGGGCCTTCATGTGCCACCAAGGGGCTTCATCCTGAACATCGACTGAAATTATGGGGATGTCCTCACTTTCCTCTGGAGCTGCAGCCTCAGTCTCCCTGCAGCCAGACAGACTCACCCTGCCCAGCTCCACCACACAGCCAGGCCACAAGGACTGGGGTTTCTACTTGGTTTCAACTGTGAACAAACCCTTAGATTCTAGGAGAATTTACCAATTAATTCTGCAATTTAAATCTTCCTGTCAAACCTGCCCAGAGTAGACTGAGCTGGCAGCATTTACTGTACCAGTATCCAGGCTGAACTGTCACTGTCACCCCTTCTGCTGCTTTCACAGGTGACAGTGCAGAAGCGTGAAATTAAGAAGAATGTTAACACAGAGACAAGTAATGAAGAAAGACTATGCTGAAAATTCAGATGCTAATAGCAAATGAAAAGCCTTTATATTTAGCATACTCCTCCTGTAATTCTAATACAGCAACAGAATAAAAGACCCAGGATTCTTGAACGATAAGAATATTCAAAGACTTTCTACTACCTCATTCCCCAGTGAGTTTGATTCTGTTCCCTCACAAAATTATTTGTTTACATACAGTCCTTAATAACAAAAATAGGAATAGGGGAATTAATAGGTAATTTTTATCTCTGGTCATACCTTCTCCTCCCACATCCTCTTTTTTTTTTTTAAACACTCTCATTCACTTTCATAGGCAAAAAGGAATTAAAGTGAAGATCAAGAATACATTACAGTGTTCAAATTCTAAATTACTTTTTTTAGATTCCATGGTTTAACAACTTCAAATTATAAAAATAATTAACGAGATGATGAGCCCTTCACAGGCTCGGCTGAGTCCCATATGGCACTACAGTGCTGGCAGAATACAAGGGAATTCAGATCACAGATCCTTGGAGACCTACAATAAAGCTATATGCAAATGTTAACAGTCTCCAGGCAAATTAATAATGAAAGAAAATGCATAAAATACAGGCTACCACTGCAAGAGCCTTCCAGAAAACAGAGATGAGTAGAAAATACCAAAGCAATTCAGCATCTGTTGACTCAGCCACTACTGATGAGAATCAACTTCCCACACAAAACTTGTCAGCAAGAGTCAGTGAAACCCTCACTTAATGACACTAAACATTAGTTCCCTGTTTATATATGGAGTACAGGACACCAACCTTCCCCTTCCTGCAGCAGAGACAAGAAGCACGCACAGCACCATGGAGCAGGGAGACCATCTCTGCCTGGTTTACACTCAAATGATGCTGTGGCTTCACTGGCTCTTTTCTGAGTTTACCCTTCCATTCCCCACACATCCGGTTCTTGTTAACAAAGCTATTTATGATCACAGACATTTGTCATGCAGATCACCTCTTCAGCCACACATGCCTAATTTTATTTCACCCTTCGAGTATTAAATAAATTCTTCCTGACCTTTCATCAGGATGCCTAAACAGGCACAATTTCTGTTTGAGCTGAATAATAAATAGCCCAGAGAAAAAAAGCCATCTTACTTGCCCATCTCCATCTTCCTTTCATTGCCATCTCCTAAATGCATTTTTCCATAAAGCCCTAAAGGTTAATTATTCCATCTCTTCTGTATTTACCTGGGAACTTGATCTAGTTAGGAGAACACAGAAACAAAAAGATTCTTTGCTGCATCATTAGAAAACCAAGTGTATTTCCAACCTGTGTGAAGGGGAATTGACAGAAAGCAGGAGTGGAAACTGACTATGTTTTAGGTTGAAATACCTTTTATGTTTCTAAATAAACTCACCTCTAATTGTTCTGCTTATTTCAATAGACATTATGAATAAAGCAGTTTCTGGGCCATGTTTCAGCCTTGAAATGCTTACCTTCTTCAGCATTTTGCTGAAGCTGGAAAGCAAAATAAGTTCTAATATTTATGCCGATTTTAATTTGGATAGAAAATAACATTGCCCCAATATAATACCAAGGCCCTTTGCACAGCCTTGTAATTGCTTCTGAGACCAACCACATTCATCCAAAAACCACCTTCCACAAACTCAAGAGTGACCCCTCACACTAATTAATCTGAGGTGCTGTCCCACAGGCAGGTTTCAGCCATACCTTAACCCTACCTGGATGAAAACCTGACTTAAGTCAAACAAGAAGCACTTCTGAGAAAAGCCATGAGCAGCTGGCACAAAGGCCAGCACCTGGAGAGCAACATGAATATTCCAGCTGCTCTGAGGCAAGGCCAGTCCTGGGAGTACAACCAGATCATCAGGGCTGACAGGGAACCAATTTGATTGCAACATCTCACAAAAAGATCCACCTACAGCAGAGCTGCACAGGTACATCCCCCACAAACGAAAAGGGTGAGCTTTGTACTGGTGAAGGTTAAATCTCTTTGTAGAGGCCCAACACCAGACTGAAAAACAGCACTGGGTTACAGAGCCCATGGCAGCAAACAGCAGCAAAGCCAACCAAGCTCCCAAAGCAGGGCTGGGAGGGAGAGCAGCTTCCTGGGCAGCAGCACAGAGCAACAGGTCGGCAAGAGGACACCTCTGCCTGCTGGAGAGGTCACTGGGAGTACAGCCACACTCCTGCCGTGGTGACCCACTTTAACACCTATTATGGAAGCCTTGCAAAACCCAGCACGTGGTTCACGGGGAGAAGCTTCCCGGTGTGAGTACAACCGATGTCATCGACTGCCAAGGCATTCTCACACACACACACACACACGCTCTCAATGTCTCCTTCTCTCTGCTGACAGCTTAAACTGTGAAGTGCAACTGCTCCTTTTGCAGCAGCCAGAAGGCTCTGAGTCAGAAGCCACAGAAGCAGTGGAGCTCCAGGAGCAGGTGATTCTGCAAGAAACCTCCTGCTCTTGCCCCCAAGGGCTGCTCCTACCACTACAGCAAAGAGCCTTCCTCACCAGAGCCCAAACCAACTGAAGCCCCAAACCCTCCACCCCTGCCATCCTAGCGTCAAACCAAGCCTCCTCCTCCCCCTACACCCATTGTATCCTGCAAAGGATGTGGTAAAGCAGAACTTGTAGTCCCTTCATAGCAACAGGGCAAGTAACTACGCTAATACAGCAGCCAGGAAGGAAGGTGAGAGGGGATGTTCCATCTGAGACAGGATGTGGTTGTTGGTACCACAGCAGCTCAGAAAGATGCTGAAAGAGGCAAGATAACAGAGAGGAGTGATTAATTCTGGGGAGTGGGAAGGCAGGAGGATGTGATCAGCTCAACTGCAGCAGGACAGGGCTGAGGAGCAACAGGTGATTCAGAGAAACAGCAACTGAGCCAAATACTGGATAGTGAGGGATAAATAAGACTATCCTTTGTTTTCTTGGAAAAAGCGAATTTTTGAGGGTAAATTATGTAGGTTACGTGTCCTGGACAGCATGGACAGAAGTACATCCAGCATGCAGCATTATCTAGGTGCTATTTTGGTTTTATTCAAAGTTACCTGAAAAGGCCATACTGAGGCATCACCTGCTGTTATCAGTGGGAGATCCTTCTAAAGATAGCATACATCTCTTGAAAGAGGAAATGTGCTTCTTAGAGGTGTCACAGTTTCATGCTCTTGAAAATTAATTTTATAGTTCTCTCTGAATAAGGAAAAGGCAAGGCTCAAAAATGACGATTTGCAATGTCCAAGGACACTTTTCATAGATGGCCATGATGCAGCAGCAATTCATTTCCTTCAAATAAATCTGTACATTTGAGGTTTGAGGCACTGCATGACTTTGCCACAATGAGAACCATCTGTCAGGAGCAGCCCATTCAGAAAGGAACACTTCTTTTCAAACCTACAATTCTGCTTATAAAACACACTCAAGAAACCCCAGAACAAGACACAGTTTTGTTTCAAAATACATTATAATGTGCAAATTACAACCCAGGATGTAAGAAAGCTCTTAAAGAACAAGATAATAAGAGAGAAACTTCAACTAATGCCAGATGTAAGGTCAGACTATTTTTATTGAAGGACTGAGTGCATTTCAACCTTTTTATGCACTTGTTCAGTTATTTAAACTGAAGACAAACATACACATGCTGCTTCTCGTGGTGACTCTAGTGCAATTCAACCGATTTAAGTGAACTTACTTGTACTAGGTATGAGGATAAACAGCAGAATCTAGACTTTAAAATCCAGACTCATTAGCTAAGAAAAGGCTCATGACTACTAAAATCTACTGGGGCCAGAGATGATGCATCTCTACCATTAGCATTAATTATACCCACAAAACTCATTAAAAAAAAAAAGAAACAAAAACCAAAGAAACAAAGCAATGCTAACCTCCTCCTTCTGCTCATCCTGGGGGAACAGGAATGGGATAAAGATTTGTTTTTTGCTGACAGTATCCAGAGCTGCAGCCTGAAAGCTGCAAGGACCCACAGGGATTCACTGTTCCGTGCATTATAAACAAGAGCTTTGAAAATGAGCAGATCCTCCTGGTTGTGGAGCTCTTCTGCTGGGAGGGTATAAATCATGAGCTGCAGCAGAGCTCCAGATCCAAGCTGCCTCCCCCAGGAGTTGCAGCATGGTAACAATGCTAAATATATGCTGCTGTTCTTCCAGGAAGGTTTTTCGGTTGACAAATGTTGCAACTTTTCACTGTTCCCCAGCACCATCCCACTTCCCCGATTTAATACGCACCCATTCGTTTCTTCTGAAAATTATTAGGACAAATGCAATTTTAGAACTAATTCCCAGTAAATCTTTTGCTGTCTGGCCACATCTTGGATTAACTGTTGACTGATTTTCATCCTCTTTTTCCAGTCTGCAAAGCTCTCCCCTAATAATACCAGCTGTTAAAACAAAGATCAACAAGAGCTCTTGCCCACGGTTTCCCCTTTGGGCAGCTGTGTACTGATTATTAAAAATGAGCCATAGAGTGTTCCTGCTTATTGCATGGCAAGGATAACTACAATGGAAAGCCAAATGAACCTGCTGATCCATTTAAAAGAACACACAAAAAAGGCAATTCTGCCCTCTTATCCAAAACCACACTGAATCACAATAGCAGAATCTTATCCACAAGAACAATACTTCAAACTGTAGCAGCCTGTGGGAATGGGGTTTTTTTGGGAAATTAGCTTTTTCCCCAACTTCTTTGCAAACCAAAGCCATACTGGCTTCATCACGTAGAACACCCAAGTTGTTCTATACATTCTCAAAGTCAAAATTTCTTCATTAGTATCGAACATTTTTGAATATGATTCAGCTCTGAGCACACAGTTGGAGTGTAGGAAAGGGTTTGGGGAGGATTATTTTTTTATATAACCACTTAAAAACAATCAGTGACATTGTTACACTTTGCAAATAAGAGTCCTTGATCTCCCTCTATCAAAATTAGCCCAAAAAGATAACAGTTAAAAAATCAGCAAAGGTCTCACCAGGTATGCCTGCAATTCTCAACAACAAAACTTCTAATCGCCACTAAATAAATCCCCTGGTGGGTGTAGAACTGAGGACGTGTGCAAAGCTCTTTTCTACACACGTTAATGCAAAGATGTATTTATTCACTAAACACAACAGCCTGTACTCCTGATACTCCTTTTCACCTCCTCCCCTGGCTGTGAAGTCAGAACTGGTCAAACACCAATGCAGGAACCGTGTCCTTCCAGGATATTTATGCAGACACTTGGAAAAGGAAAATGTTGTAAAAATCACTAAATCTGCTTAGCTTGAGGCTGCCTCCTGAAATCACTGGAGCAATGGTAATAACTGGGGTTAAAAAAATAAGCACCCCCCACTTCAGAGTGTTCCAAACTCTTCCCTAAAGTTCAAAAGAAAAGAGAAGATCTGAACTGACTGTTCTCTCTTCTAATTTCCAAATTAAATGGAACAAACTGCTGAAAAACTTCTTTGTAAATTCAAAAAGCATTTAATACCTTAAATACCATGACATGACAAATACGATCCTAGATTTTTCAAGAGCCACTTCACACCCAAGACCAAATAAGATTACTGCTATGCCTGAAGTATTCCTATCTGTCATTGCATTCCATTTTTAACCCAGAAATTAGATAAGGTGCTTCCACTCTGATCCATGAAATAGTGAAGTCTGCAGAACAGGAAGATTATCAGAGATATACGCAACTCAGAAATCGAATGCAATAGACAGAATGACAATGTCACAGTGCATAACATTTAAAATGTCTGCAAACAACAAAGTTGACCACTTCAAAATACGTTAACAAACTCTGTTCAAAGTGCATTTCATAATTCAGAATTATCAGCTCATACACTCCACTCTGTGTAGTGGAGTCAAGCTACACTGGCAAAAAATGGACAAATTCCAGAACTAGGCCAGAAATATAATATGAGCAAAGAGCCAAAAGAGAGCTGTAGAGACTCTATGCCTTAAATCCATCTATTTGGGTTTCTCACACAGCTTTTTTATTACAATAAAAAACCTTTTTTATTACAATAGTTTCTAGAAAGTAGGGCAGCGCTGTAAAAATGGCAACCAAGACAGTCCTCTAACATCCTGTCACACATTTTCCTTTTACCCAATACCTTTCTCCTCTCCATTTTTCACTGATAAACACTTCAGAGAAGAGCTTAACCCCAGCTGCATCTGCACTCTGCAATGTCCTAGAGTCGAGCCATTTATCTTGATTTTGACAAAAACATTGTTTCAGTCTGATCCCACTTGCATAAAATATTCAGACTTTAAGCTGATCCTTGCCATGCTTCTCCTCCTCTATGAAAGACAACATCACCTGTACAGCCATAGAATTACCAAGCTAAAATATGGTCAGACCAAAACTAAAGTGGCAACTCTACCAGTGACACATCTTGCTAAGGATCAGAAATATCCACCTGTGCATCAAAGCATGATTTTCTATTGATAATAATTCTCAGTAACTTCAGTATCTCATCCTTTGGAGGAAGAGAGCATATCTTCCTATTCTCGCATGCTCACTTTTATGCCATTTCTATGAAGTTTATCCTCAGGTAACAATTCCCATTAATTATAGTGTGAACTTGTGTTACAATAAAGTTTAAATCTGAGGAAAAGTAATCGCATTTCCCTTAACCGAATAATCACTGTACAAAGCCTCTCAGCTCCACTGGGTCTCCTCCTTCTCCCAACAGAAGCCTCTCTCAGCTCTCAGTACTAAGACTACAGCAAAACTAAATGAATGCGTCAAAGTAGGTGGAATAAGAAAGGGAAAATATTGTGCAAAGTGCTGATCCACCAGAAGCAGACAAAGCATTTGTTCAGTGGTGACAATGAATAATTTAATCTGAGGCGAATTACCAAACAAACATCAATTAAATTACATGCTAGACTACAAGAGAAAGTTCTCCCACACACATTTCAGGTTTACAGAGTCAATAGAGCAGCACAACGAGTCCGGGACTGTGATGGAATCATCCGGGCTGCTCACTCAGGGATACTTGACATTCTCCATGGGACATAAGACAATTGCAAGAATCTAAAGAGAAAGAGGTAAATTTAACTCCATTACACTAAACAAACATTCACACAAGAAGAATAAAGAGACCACGTGTCACCCAGCCTTGTAAAATGCAAGAAATCAGAGTTCCCTACCCATAAATGACACTCAAGAACTGTGTAGAACTAGAGTTTATAGCACTATTATCTCTATCATCTATCAATTCTAAGTGCCCGAGCACCTGATCAGAGAGCATTTAAAGCAAGTTGTAGCAGCAGCAGAGACTCCCCAGGTCTAACAGCAGCCTCATTGTGCTAAGTGCTGCCTTTACTCCAACAGATCCAGAACTGGGAGCAGCTCACAGAAATCAGAGACACGTGGGGAACCACGGCGTGGCGAGCGAGGCTCGGTGGTTTGCTGGCTGTGCCACAAGGATGCTGCAGGACGGCCACACTCCGAGCCCCAGCAGACAAAGCTCAAGTTCACTGTGCTGACCATACTGTGCCAGCCAAGACAACCTAAAATTACAGTTTCTAGAAAGTAGGGCAGCTACAGACTATCCAAACCTTTTGGTCTGGCTCCCTACACAGCCTCCGGCCTCTCAAAGAACCACAGTCAGAACATTTTATGGAAATAAATCAACAATTACAGTCTCTTTTGACCAATATGGCTTGGAAACCTAAGCATTAGGAATAAATGACATTTTGCCATCCTGAGCTAGAAGAGGAACATCCTTTGATCCTTTAAGTAAGGACTGCTTCCCCCAGTAAGGATATTCTGCTCCTAAGCTGGATAGGTGAGTCTAGCTGAGCAACAGGGGTAATCCAGTTTTCTTGTGACAACAATCTCATTTCCTTAGGTTCCAGAATCACATGTGAATATTTTATAACTCGTGCTATAACAATGATGATACCATGATACAGATTTCAAGCCTTCACTGCACTTGAAGAAATCTCCTTACAATCCTAATGGGAATTACATCAGTAAACAGTCTCCTATTAATATAGTTTTCAGACACAGTTGCAAGGAAAATCACCACCCAATTTAAAGCAGTGCTTATTGGAGCCAAGATTAAAAACCACACTTGGGTCACAGCAATCTGACCACTTGCCTCTGCTCACTCCATCTTCTAGAACTACATACTTGCCTAAATCCAGGAACAGTAAAACAAGGGACAGCATGGAACCCTGGATTTTTTACCTTTCACTAAAATATCCAAGTTCATCCTCTAAATAAAATAATCTACTTCAAGACCTTGAAAATAGACTTCTAAAGTTTTAAACTTTTGTAGTTTTAAAAACAATTCATATCCCTCTCCAGCTGCCAGGCAGAATATTGGTTTTGAGGGAGGAGAGTGTGCTGGCTCACTACACAAAGACCAAACAAGAAAAATGGTTTAATGTCACATCAGTTCTACTCTGGCATTTAAATATTAACTTAAAATGAAACTGGAAATACACATAAAATCAGGTTGATTGCATCCAGCCTCATTAAAACTACATTATGTTAGTTTACCTAACTGCAAAGGCAAATATTTTTTCAACATAAATCCTATGCATAAAACCATGCAATAAACGTATCCATTGGCATGTAGATAAAGGCACTAATAGGAGGCTCATATAATCAGCTATACAGTAAAATCTAGAGCACAATCAAGCTCCAAGACAATTAATACTACCAGGAAAAGCTCTCAGTAACTTTCCTAAGCCCAGGATGCACAACCTTTCTGAAATACAGCCCTCCAAATTCTTTATAAAGCTGGTAAGGCTACGGCAAGCAGACAAGAATTTAAAACTCTCTTTTAAGGAGTTTAGAGCCAACAAAGGTCCTGGTATTTTAGTGCCATTGCAGGCTCTTGTAACACTGCAGGCATTTAGAAGCACCAGCAAATTAATATGCTGCACCAACTCATTTGGTGAACAATCTCATTCAGATCTTAAGCTGCTTGTCCGGGGTTCTGAATGTGTGAGCAGGCTGAAAAAATCTGAGGCGCCGCAGATATTTCCTGAAAGGGTGCTACAGTTTTTCAAGTGTAAAGCTGCTTGCTGTACTTTGGACTGGTTGCTGGGACAGCAATAAAAAGCATTCTTGTGTCTTTAGGGCAAACAAAACCAAGACCACCACACCACATACATCATGACGCAACTGGTCAAAGGACTAACACAAACCACGGTTAAATGTTATTAAAATCTTTGTCATGGAGAGCTGCTGATTAATTTTGGGTCAGTGTGACAGCTCAGTGTGTTTTACAGGAATATTTCTTAATTAATTGGTTTATTAAGACTCTGTAATAGCAAAGTGTGTTGCTCGCAGAGCACATGGGGTGGAACTTTGTGACTAAAACTACAGATATGTCATCCTGATTTCCACTCTTCTCACGTTCCTGGAAGTTCAAGTGGAAGGCTACCACAACACCACCAACAAATAAACACAGGGAATGCTTACATTACAACCTGCTCCTTGTGTTTTCCTATCACAGCAATAGCAAACCATGAAGCATCAAAAGAGGATGGCAAGCACAGCGCTGCTCTTTTCTGTCACTGTTATGGGAGGAAGTCTAACAAATGCTTGCTATTTCCAGAAAGTAATGGATTCCCCAACTCTGTGGCATAAACGGTTCCCACAAATTGCACGCAAATCTGTCACAAATTCACTTCTTCACAAGAAGAACGATTCTCCATTTAACATCAGCAGCTGCTAACACAGCACTAACATCAAACACAGCCAGTTCACAGATGAAAGTACTGCAAACAGCTTAAGAGCAGACTGGCATCTCACAAGAGAACCATGAATTTAGGTCAGCTCATTTCTGTGCTGTTCAAGAGAGGAACAGGAAGCAGAGTAAGCTGTTGGTCACTTGGGCTTACTGTTTCCTGCAGCAAGATGAAAACTGCAGCACACTTTCAGTATAACTTCTGCAAACTTGCTGCAGCTGGACAAGCCTGCAAGGTGGAGACCAGGTCATTCCATCCAGGAAACAGAACCTCGCTTTCTGGTAACATCCACAGGATTCACAGTGCAACAGCCTCCAAAGAGAGATGAAGCTGTTTCCTGCGTTATTTTTGCACAGGGCCATGTAGGGCACCTCACAATTACATTTTTAAGGAGTAGTTCATTCCTGAAATGAAAAGAAAACACACACATTCCATCCTCCCTTTGTCAGGGATGTGTGAATATCACCCCCACACAACTTCAGAAGTCTAGATTGGGAGAGCTTTAAGCAGATGCCATTAAATATTGATGTTGTATTTCATTTTTTTGTATGACTATTTACTTGAAGAGAATTAATTAGTACATTGAAAAAACAACTCTTTGAAATGTGGCTGTCAGACACACACACTTTTTATAACATCCAGGGAGCACTGCTATTCTAGATACCTAAAATAAATTGTACTATCGGTCTGCTATATTGATTTTCAATATCAGAAGATAAAATAAAATAATACCCTCTGTGTTACTTTTAGGTTTGTCCCAGACTATAGAAACTATTCAGTAGTTACAATTTCACAACATGGAATAATTTTCATAAAAAATATGGGCACAAGAGAAATTGCCATGTTTTACCCCAGACCAGGAGAGTCATGTGATGGAAGAGGTTGAGGATTTCCACATCCTTGAGTATCTCATACTCCATCCTTCCAACCTTCCTTGTCTTTAATTCATGTCACACAATTTACAAGACTGCGACCATCAGTGCCTGGATTGCACAGTGCCTATCCAGCCCAAGAGGGGTGGGATCTCCAGCAAAAAATGCTGACAACAAACCCACATTCATGAAACAAATAAATATTTAAATTTTAAAACCAAGGGACTTCTGGAACAGTACGATTAAGCACTGCACTTATTAAATAAAAGGAAAAACTCAAGCGTTACAGGGATTGACATCCTATAAATGACACTGAGGCACTCCTCAAAAGTCTTGCTAGATGGACTTCCAATTAATTTATTACTGAAATGGGGTGGTGCTAGCCACTTACTTCCAAAGTGGAAGATATTAAAGGGCAAGTTCTTATTTTTGTGGAAGAGATGCCTAGCTTTGGATATTACGGTTCATTGGAGCAAATGAAAACTCATCACCTCAAAACACTTTCTTAGATTTTCAAATATACTGCTGAATTATTATGTTGCTAAGTCACTATCAGCAAATCTCTTTCCAGTGCTCTAGGTGTCCTAGAATAAGTTATTTGCTGTTCCTATGACATTTGGTGTATTCAGTTGACCTACAGGACCCTTGCTAAATGTGACACTTCTGACGCGGCACTCAAATCTGTGAGAGGTTATCACACTGCACTTCAGGCAACATCTTTGGAAACAAATGTTGCAAAGTTTAAAGTACATGGTGATAAGATAAATCTTATGAGTAATGCAAGAAGGGCAAAACAAACTGGTTTTGAGAATAAATAATCTACTCATGGGAAGGAAGATACATGGGGAGGACATGGGAAAATAATGGGATATTAAAAATAAAGAACCTGCCCTGCTGCAGAACATTAGAAAAGTAAATTTTCTCTTTAGCAGAGCTCAAGACTAAGGTGTAAGGCATCTGCACAACAATATGTCAGCCGTCCTCTTCTTCCCCTTCCCTCTTCCTCATATCTATGCTTTGCTCACTTCAGCTTTCATCCATTACAGGCTGCAGCTCTGCCTGTTGGATTAAAGAGCACTCAAACACACAAGAAATGCTTTTGTTTGAAGAACAAACAGGAACCTCCTGTCCAACCTTTGACTTGAATGGGTCTGAGCTACTGATCTTCACAGAGCAACTGGAGCTTCTGGGCTCAGTTCCCTGAACGTCCCATGACTCCCCAACTATTTTATAACACAGGGATAGACCAGTTGCTTGATGAGCAGTTGAATCATCTAAAAGATATGAAAGAGGATATTGACTTGAATCTACAAGATGCTTCATCTGCCAAGCAGGGAAAGCAAGTTTGGCCTCCGAACCAGACTGATTCAGAGAGGAAGAGGAAAACAAATGTGTGTTTACCTATTTACACAGAGGGCAGGGAAAGAAAGAAAGAAAATCATTTCTCAAAAATTGACAAGAACATCCCCTCCCACAGTAAGGACAATGAGGTCACTCAGTTCTCTACAGTTGTTCCAATGACAATACCTTCCACTTAAAATAGTTTTTGGAGGCTATAACTCTGGTCCAAAGGTTGAGTCAAAACTGCTCCCAGCCAAGGAAGGGAAAATAAAGAGTTTGTTTTTCACAAACTCTGAAGTTCAAATCCATCTCTCCAAATTTTTGGCTGCTAATTCAAGGCCCAAACTGGTGGGCCATGAACCTCTAGGACCAATGAAGTTTATGTTATGGGAGAAGACCTGGGCAGAACATCTCTGAAGCCAGAGGCTCAAGATGACAGCGCCTGACAGTTTCCATCAGGGACATTCAGAATTCCCAGACATTAGTAACAAAGAGCCACCCTTAAACATTCCAGCTTTCATGAAGTCCTCAGGCTTTACAGATATACATGTAAAGGATTCCAACATTCTGGAAAAAGAAAATTACTGCTTACCTGGCTTGGTCTGCAGAGTGAGATGGACCAAGACAAAGTGACTGAGAACTAAGAGCAAGACTGAACAAGTGTCATGTGGGCTCCCCCTCTTTTTACTTTTTGAGTACTTTTGTACACGAATGACATCCATAACGATCAGTAAGCACAACTAACAAGGCTACTGACACTTTATAGTTAGTTCTTGCTTATGAGCACTTACTATACAGACTAAAGCTCAGTCATCACGTTTCATTCCTCCTCCAAGTTAAAGAAAAGTAGAACTCCAAATAAAGCTGAATGCAACCATGACATTTTTATCCTTATGAAATTCATGCAGATTTTGGACTCTGCAAATGCACACAATCTTAACATTTGCAAAATAAAGACATAATGGAATATGCATAAGATCCCACGTGTCCTCAGTAGTGATTGTTGTTTAAAAAATGGTGCATTTCCTGGCTTTAAGATGCCTAATTCTACTAATTTGATATTTGTGACCATATCTATTTTTGGAACAGCTATGGAACAGATACACAAAGGAGAGAAAACAAGTTCTAAATGCAGTGCCATGAACAAAGCCGTATAGTTCATGCATCTTTTCTTCCCTAAGAGAATCTGAGCATTAAGCACTGCACCACACAAAGAAAATGTATTATGGTTCCCTTTTTAAGGGTGATTTGTGCCTGTGGCTTTTTTCTGTTACTTTTGGGTTTGTCTTCTGATTATTTTCAAAATTGTCCTATCCACAAAAGCCTCTTGAAGTGCATTAGAGCTTACACACTAGTCCCAGACTGTTTAATTTAGCCCTAATACCTTGAGGAAGCTTCAGGATGGATTGTTGCTGTTCCGATTAAGGAATCAATCCCACCCCCCGCCAAGAAGGTTGGATGGATGCCTTGCCCCCAGAGGGAAATCAATAGTGCTCCACTGACCAGCAACTCCCAAACACCATGTGTGTAGATCTGCCATGAATAAAACCCCCAGACACTTCATTCTTATGTTCTAGTTGCAAAAAGGGGGTCTAAATTTCCATCATTTTGACATTGTTCACTTGTTCAACTCTCCTACTGTGGATTCTGGCTTTTGATTCCTCTGTCACTATTCCATTTATTTTTGTTCCCAGAGATTAACCCACAAGCAAACCACAGAAGACTACACTGAGCCAACAGCAAAGTCAAGTCAATACAAATGTCTGTAATTGTGTGCATGAAACCCATAAATACCATGTAAAGTGTCATCTGACCTCTGTGTGAATGGAGCACACCATTCTGTCATGCTGTTCCCAACCATCGAGTACTTCAACTCAACTGCTAATTGCCAAGTGAAGTATTTATATTTGTATTGTTTAGCTCAGCAAAGGTTTTTGTTAGTGGGACAATTCAACACGCTCCTTCAACCATTAAATGTTGGCACTGTGATACCTTTCTGTTCAAGACTAAGTATTTTCCAAGAGTGACAACTATGCAGACCCAGTCTCCAACGATGCCTAAATTAGGTGCATGTGTTTCACAACAGCACATTTTCTCACAAAAATTGTCGTTTTCCAACAATTACAGCTTTCCTATTTCAAGATCATTTCATGTCAATCATACTGAATCTCTGGGAAAGGAGCTTTCAGCAATTTTATACATAATACAGGTAATAAAGATGATGCAGACAAGAATCAGAATAGAAACCACAATGCAAAAATAAAACCAACCCACAGTTATCTGGAGGAGGAGGTGGCATAGAGATGCTCACACACCAGGAATGGATGCAAGCTCCTAGCCCCTTCCAGGATGGTCTCCTGGGCTACTCCAATGCATCTCAGAAGGACACATGCAGCCACACATCCAGAGACACTTGATTCTATCTTTAAATAGAGCTGGAACCTAGCTAGCCCCCCCTTCCAAAAATAAGGCTGTAAATCCCCAGGGCACTGGTTTAAATAGGCACCGAGTCACACATGCATCATGTGAGATGCATTCTCACTACCTAAAGCATCGGCTGCTGCAGTTTTGGGGTTCAGGTAAAGCATGCAACCATAATCTCTGGGAGCTGGGTGCCTTGATCCTGGTGGTCAGGTTGGCACTGCTTTGGGAGGATGGAGCCTCTCGGATCAGCTGATGATGGTGTCCTCGAGCAAAGCAGCAAAGGAACCCCTAACCAATCTATGCATCACTGAAACATTTGCTTAGGAGTTATTTCACACACCAAAAACTGAAGCAAAGCTGTGCAGTGTTTCAGCTTTTGCACGTTAAGTTACAAACACGTGCCAAAAGCATCCTGTGCGAAACCCAGATGTTTCACAGCCCCAAAGACTTGTAAGGAAATAAAGGCTCTTGACCAGCACATAGAACCCTTTCCTCTCACCCTTTATTTTTAGGCTTTTCCAGTGACTACACATGAGCAAAAGGATCTCAGACTGCTATACTTGGGAGAGAAAGCCAGGATGGGTGAAAAAATATTTATATAGTCCTCTATCACAGCTCTGCCTGTTCAACCTGCCAGTTTTTCTTTTACTAAAGCAGAACCTGAGTTACATACTCTTAATGAATGCCACTCCTGTAAGAACTACATTTGACAGATCAATAGCCCTCAAGAGGGCAAGAAATATTTCTCTTCCCCATTTAACTTTTGAGAAAACACACTTCCATTCACTCCCTGCTCCACGCCTTCATTTTTTTCTTTTTGTAAATACAAGATAAAAGTGCTAAAGCATTTATCTCTGCCTCAGAGACTATAATGCAAAGTGAAAAATATTATCTAAACACATTTTGAATTTATTTGCTAAAAATTCCTTCAGGCTTTCTGCACGGATTGAGTGAATGAAAAACAGCAGTGCACACAATTCTGGATAAAGCTTTTATTTGGGGATGTTGTCAAATATTCTTCCACAGTGAGTAAAGATGCAAAGTGCAACCACAGAAATCAATGTATATACATTCTAACCAGTACATCAACTCCATTTAAACATGACATGGAAAAAGCCACATAAAATAGCAATACTACAAAGCCAAAAGAGGACTGCTAGGTCTCTGCACTACTTTCTGCTTTACTTCTTATCTAATCTTCATCCTTTGCTCCATGCTTATTCCCTCCTCTTGTGCATGTGCACCCACTATACTTTCTCCTGATCCCATCAAACTCTTGACTTGCTGTTCCTAATGCACTAATCCCATTGCACACCCAGTCTGACAGCAAGTCACAATCCCACCCGTCCTGCCCAGAGCCCAGCCCAGCCCTGCTCTCTCTACGTGCTTTTCTCCAAGCTGTTTCCTTGTTACTGACTGGTTCCTTGTTTTCTTTGTTTAAATTAATTTTCTCCTCCTGAGCTCACTGAGCTCATTTCTGCTGTTTCCTTTGCCCTGCTAGTCCTGCTTCACTCACTGTCAGAACTGCCAATTTGAATTATCTCTCCTCAAATGACCCTCTCCATCATTCCTGGCACTTTCATCACAGGAACAGTTCCTAGACAAGCAGACCCAACTGTCTGTAACTAGATCCCAGTATGATCTCCAGTCCTCCTTCTCCACATTCAGTCCCTGGAATCAGGTGGTTTCCCCTCTGACCACAGCATCTCACTCCCCCTCAGGTGAGCGTAACAAGAACCAGTCCATGACAACAGAAGAACCGGTTTGCTGCCATTAAGAAAGAATAAAAGTGGTCAGAGGGACCTTTACCTTGACTTGGTGCAGCCATGCCTTCCATCCCCCCTCTCTCCCTGCTCACTGTCCCATGCTACTCTTCCATAACACAGCCCGGATCCCACTCATCCAGAACTGTCCTCCAGCCAGCTTCTCCCTCCGCGCCACCGGGTGCCAACAAAGGAGCCTGAGAGCAGAAGAGGCTGCCCAGCTCCACCCTGGCCTTGAGCAGCTGCGGCCTGGGAAGTCTGGCTGCTCTCCTGCAAGGACCAGACTGAGCCATCTTCAATTATTCTCTGGGTGACCTCATCCTGCCCCACAAAAATCCCTCCAAGGCCAAAACCTAGCGAGCATCCAGGAAGATTTGGTCAATAACACCTTCACTGAGTACAGGCAAAGTGGTATTTTTCCAAAGACTTACAGGTTTGCCTAATGGACGAATATTTTCTCAACAGCAGCAGCAGGCATATCCCTGTTCAACAGCTTCTGTCTGCCAAATTTCAGAACCTCACTCCAATGAATGGGAGTGCTACAACTTTCCAAAACCAAAGAGGCATCGTGTTCAGCATGTGCAACACACCGGCCCTGGTAACAACAGAATGATCTTGACTGCTCTCAAACACAAAAAAGCAAGAAGCAGGCACAGAAAGAGGAAAACTACAGCCTGAGCTCTCTAGCATGGAAAAAAATTTAAGCAGCAGAAAATAGATGATTTGAACCAAAAATGTTACATACATTCTTGGTAAGAAGGGCTCCCAGCTCAGTCTAGAATAGAGTCTGAGACAGAAAACTGTCCAAGGCACCAAATAAGCAATTTCTTGGTGTTAATTGGAGCAAAATCTCCAGGAGTGCAGTTAGGAACAAGGAATATGCTTAGAATCCTTGCAAGATGATCCTTCTCCTGTCACATAGGTAGCAGTCCTTTATCTGCACACCCACAGACAGTGCAATGAAATTAAATTTTTGAACTATAAAATGAATGATTTATGAGACAAATTGTACCTGCTATTCCCAGAGGAGTAAATCTAAACACTACAAACTACCCCTCCCCTTCAGGGAATGAATGGTCCCAGCAGCACTTACACCAGCCCCACTGCAAGGGCAGAACAGAAGGCTTTGCTTTATAAAAACAGTTTAGGTACCAAATAGAGGCACTTGAAAAACACTGAACAAGAGATGGCCAAGTGGCACATTTAATGGAAGAAATCTATATTATTTCAGCTACAACAAGAAGAATAATCCACTCTGGGATCTCCTCAGGATTAAGGACTATCTGGGTGACTTGGTAGCTCATTGGAGACCATCCTTCTAAACCAGACATTAATTCCCAAGTGACTCCTTTTCAAGTTTTATTGCTTTACAGGGTTTCTGCGGGCATCTGGGGGATTGCTGCTGTTCTTTTGATTGTTTTGCCAATTAGGTTGACTCTTCCTCAAATAAATTAAAGACAACATTGCAACAGAACTGCTTCTTTATGTGCTTTACAACATGATCTGCTTCAGTGATCAGCAATGAACACCAGGCAAACAACATTTCATTCTTGCACTTTACTTACAGAAGAGTTAATTTAGAAGCCCTTCTACAGTTTTTCCATCTTTAGATGCAAAAATAAACATTTTATTTAATTATGCCAACAAACCATTCTTAATAAACTGAGCCAAAAGCAATTATTGACCAGGTCAATAAGGTTGCCTCCGGACAACACGGAAACAGAGTGATCATGTTAAATTCCAAAGGGATTCAAACCACCCCACCACACCTGCTTGAGAAGAAAGACTAAAAGCATCATATCCTGTACACAGATACAATACATAAATCTACTACTTTTCCACTGTTTTGTATTTCAGAGCCAAAGCCATTGATTGTAAAGACCAGCAAAGACTGCAATACGCCAAAAGACAACAATATTTTACCAATTTAACCAGCTTACTCTTTTAAGAAAAAAAAGTAAATAGAAAAACAGAGTTTCTAGGGGTAAAACGAAGAAGAGAAGTTTCATCTGAAGTCGACAACTATACTGAAGGGGGAAGTTATTTTAAAATATTTACACAAACACTAAGGAAACTCAACAAAGCATTGGATTTTGACAGCTGGACTGGATTCAATGTATAATAAATCTCAGCAGCAGTATTTCAAACAGGATGAAAGTGAATTTCCAAAAATTCATTAGCAGGTTACCTGTCCAGCAATCAAAGGCAATTATGTAAAGCAGGTTAAGTTACAGTGTCACAGTGCAACAGTGGCTCCTACTCTTTATGTGGAATTCAGCTCTTGAAATTCTGCTTTAAAAGAGTGGTTTACAGCTTTTGAAATTCTGCTGTAAAAGAATGTTTCACAACGTGAGTAACACTAATGAGCTGCAAAGAGTCCAGAAAAACATCGGCTCATGTTTGACTGCCTTCCCCATATGGTTCAAGGAAGAGGGGGATCTTGAGCTGCCACAATACGGCTGGAAGGGAAAACACTGAGTTCTGCAAGTCTCGACTCACGTCGAAGGACCGTAAATCCCCCATTCTTTAATGAATAGATAGGAAATATGAGAATAGGTCGTTTGACGAAACTGTCGAAATTTTCTTTCTCAAAGCAAATCAGAATTGTAAACGAAATTACTCAGACATTCAAACATTAAAGTCCCAGCATCTCTTCAGGTACAAAAGGGAATCTTTCTACTCCTGGTGCCAGCAGGTACCAAGGGGTGTAGGCAGGGACCTCTTACATAACCCCATTCTCCTACCAACCACCTCCCGGCGAGCAGCAGGGCAGCCCCCACACAACAAATCATCCTAAAGTTTAAAAATTCTCTTTTTAAGCTCATGAAGAGGACTCTAACTTTACAATGCACGTGCATAGACGCTACAGCAGCCCCGAATCCCACCCTGAGCTGGGCATGCACACAAAGGTGTGAGTTGCAGAATGCAGATACTCTGTGATGACTCAGCTTCTATAAACTATTTCTCACTCACTCATCTGCATATGCAGGCTGACCACTTAAAACAGGGAGTGAGCCTCTGTAAAATAAGGAGATGTTAATGTTAGACAATTTTGCTACCTCAAAACTGTCCAAATAACTATGCAGAATGCTAAACTAATACTACCTAACTAATGAAAAGCGTGTTTTGCTTTGAAGCGCACATCTCCAGCACTCTGTGTACAACTTTTAGTAAGAGCTCTAGAATAACCAAGCAAAAAATACAAATATGATGCATTTATTGCTGATCTCAGCCTTTTCTCTTCCAGCCTTTCACTGTATTTGCTATTAGGGCGCTTTTAGAGTATATTTTTGTGGGTGAAATTCCAGATGCTTTAAAATATACAAAAGTTTTAACATGTTACTAAACAAGAACTAAGTTTCTATGAAACACACACACACAAAAGGGGTCAGGGATACACAGCTCTGCCTCTGGGAGTTGTCTGAATGGCATCAAGTAAGTTTCTTAGCACATCTAGAGTAAAATACACATTTCAGAAGAGCATTTGCCATCACCACAGGAGAAGACTGTCTAAGCTGCCAACAATTCACCCACCCACCTGTGAAGGTTAGGCCCATAATGGAAACTCTCAACTCATCAGAGTTAACTTGCAGCTTATCATGCAAGAGTAATTACTTGTGCCCTGTTCCCATCAGACACCATTTCCTTTTCATTTAAATCCTGGAAAACAACAGTTAACACCTAAGCCCAAAGAACCTGGGGGGTGAGGGCCGTAGGAGGTGTGAGAACGGGATGGGCGGGATGACAGACAATTTCTATTGTATATAATCAACTACAGCGCTGCATACAGTAAAACTGAATGTTAGCTCAAGAATCAATACATCAAACCTAGATCCAGCTCTGCAGATGCTCTTACAAGCAGAGGAAAACAGGGTTTTCATTTGAGATCACAGCTGACTACTGTGCCCATTACGCACCACTGTGTAATGCCACCAAGGTTAAAATCACCCAGGTACTCCAGATGGTTTCCAAATGTGAGTCACCACTACATGCAACACCCATACACTGCAAATACTATTGAAGAACAATGCTGCATTCAAGCAAATTGCAGAAATGCAAGATTACAGCTGTTTAAACACAAATTCTGCTGATGAAATAGAGGCGCGAGTACCAAAAGAGGAAACGACTTAGCAGTTACAAGTACCATGGGGACCTTCAAGTTCTCAGAGTTGCACCTATGTGGAATGAACTTTAAAAGGCAAAAATAACCATATCCACAAACCATGTGTTTTCATAGTAAAGTATACTGGAACACCCTATAAACAAAAGGTGTGGTCCCCAAAGTATTGCTTCCGTCAGGAGCTGGCCAACAGAGCCCCTTGCATATGGGCAGCAAATTAAGACCCGTGCAAATACTGAATATCCACCTTCTCACAGGCTGAAAGGACAGTGACAGCTGTTAGCAGCCACCCAGCTTTCACAAAGGTCAAAGAAAAACTTGAATAAATCACCTTCCTCCCCAGGCTTTTTACAAAATTTTACACTGAATGTGGAAAAAAAAACCCGCAGCAACAAACCCACAGTGTCTGCACCTCTGAAACATTTGTAACAAAAAGACAAAACTTTCCACATTCAATCACTTGGCCACCTGCACCTGATGTGCTGTGACAGTGTTCTGAGAAGGCAGAATTTTTCCTGGACCATTTAGCCACAAATTTACACGTAGGTCTACCAAACTACATCCTGTGCCAAATGTCATAATCAAGAAAGTTAATTCCATTCAATAGTCACGCAGCCACAGCCTTTTCAACCCTGAAGACAAGCACCAAAGTGCCGAGGTTGGTTTCAGTTCAGTTTCCAATGTAATCCCACTTGTTTCAAGGGCTTCATACCACACAAAAGGACACTGGTGGGAAGTGTGGCACACACTTATGATTTTACCCACTGAAGTACCCTTCAGAAGAGCTGTGGGTGCCATGCTCCGTGTTCCTTCCCATTGGCCAAGAGAGGAAAAGGGTGAAGGAGGTCCAAGTGTGCTTTTCCAGCCCAAAGCATAGTACTGAAGGTACAAGTCGGGTCTGTGCACCCCTACATAACCTTTACTTATCACTTCCACTTGTTAAGTATTTAGAAAACACTGCCAGTTTCAAGAATCAGACATGAAATAAATATGTACTACACCCTCCTACCTGTCAGCCCTTAATGCGCTCTTGAACCCGGGTGAAAAACAAAATGNGTGAAATAAATATGTACTACACTCTCCTACCTGTCAGCCCTTAACCCGGGTGAAAAACAAAATGTTTTGGTGCTATGCCTGCACTTTGTCCTTAACCTGCTGCTTCCTCCTCAGCTCCTGAATGTTTGGAGTATAACAGGCAGAAAGAATTCTGCAGGGTTTGGATGGACAGAAGCTGCACACAGTTACATGAGACCTCCAGGTTTTGTTTTGCAACACCGGATTGCTGGGAGGCCCCAGACGATCTCATTATCCCCAGCATTCCACCTCATACAGGATGTAAATGCTGCATTAGGACATCTAATAATTCTGCTGGTTATGGGTCCATTTACACTCACAGGGACAATCTTGAGATGCTACTCAAAGTCCAGAATCAAGTGAAATATCAGTGGGAACTTTGCAATAGGATTTGCAACCCAGAGGCACAGGGTACACTCACGTCACAGCACAAGGCTAAAAGCCTGTTTTGGGAATAACTCACATGTTGCCAAAGGGATTTTATTGCTTCTGAAGTATGAGGCTTTCTGCAACCAGCTTTTTTCTCCCCCAAGGAATGAACAGAAATTCTACATAACTCCAAGCACATTAACATTCTACGTGCTCTAAAAAGCAAGCTCAATTTTACTTCTTTGCTATATTAAAAAGGGTGAATCATGAACACAAATCCAGCCTGGTAGATCAGAGATACAGGGTGCAAGTCAAGCCTGATCAAACATTGCTGATTTTTCTAGCAAATTTCTGAACTACAGTTAAAAACACTTGCTTTTGCCTCAACTTTTAGCCCTTCAAACCACATATGAGTCACATGTAGAACAAGCATTTGCTGTTTACCACACCTGCTCCTGAAAACCCATTCCCTGGCTACTTAAAAAAAAAAAAAAAAAAAAAAAAAAAAAAAAAAAAAAAAAAAAAAAAAAAAAAAANAAAAACAAAAGACAACTAAGTTCTAAGGTAAATGAAAATTTAATTTTGTTTTAAAAAGACACGCCATGATCAACAAAAGAAGGTGGCATATATTAAATACAGGTTGTGTGGTTTCCCTTCCAGTGAAAGGGAGAACACAGAGTGAGAAATGACTCTTTTGGCCTAAATATCCAGAGCGCTGGAAACCAACGTGTTCTCAGAGCTCTGCCCAAATTAAAATGGAGCAAGTCCTGTCAATTTTGTACCTAGAATCATTTATTCTGTTGATCCAACCCTTATCCTCAGTAACCTGGTACATTTCTCAGCATGCTACATTGAAGACACGAAAAATGATACCTTGATGCTGCTGAAGACAATTTCAGAAACAAAATCTTCGGATAAAAAAATGTTACAGAAACAATTTGTAACTGTTGCAGAAGACATATATGGCTACACACAAGTACACATCCCTACAAATATTACATAAAACAAGAGGAACTATTTATAGGCACTACTCGTTACTACCATTCTGGTTCAGGAACACCTCAGTACTTCTTGTAGTTTTAAGACTGCAATAAAAAAAAAAGTTCCTTCTGAGAATTTAGAATTTATTTTCCAGTGTCAAAATTGTCAAATTATACTGCCTCTTACTTTAATTCCACTCAAACTATTCAGTCTCCTCCCAAAGCATCCAAGATGCAGAAAAAGGAGGCAACTGCAGGTTTTCCCAGAAACATTCCCATGCAGCAGAGCTGTTTATATACTGATGAATCAATATAGCATCACTACACTATTTCACCAGCATTTATCACCTTTCTATGGCATATAAAAACACACCAAAATAACCTCTCCCAGTCAGCAGATGCTCCCTAATTTACTGCATAGTTCTAACCAGATCTGGCTATAACATGACTCCAATGTCACGGCAAAACGGGATGCTGAACTGCCTGCCAGAGCAGGACAGGAATGCATCCAGAAAAGACAGCAATTAGCACATCTGAAATAACCATTTCTACAGGAGGCAGCTCAAAAGCTCAAGATATATTTCCATCTCAACTCGCACCGGTTACCAGCCACAAACACATGACTACAGGAGAGAATCCTGCAGTGCTTTACAATCCAGATGACCCTCTGCCACTTATTCTTGACTTCTTCATCCAAAACACTGCTTCCTTTTCCTTCTTGCCCCTCCTCCCGAGCACAGATTCGTCCCAAGATGTTTCATGTCCCACCACTCGGGGAACAGCCGCTCCACAGCCTCCTCCTGGTCGCGGGTACCAACCCTCCCAGACCCAGCAGGTTTGCTCCATGCTCCACCATCAAACATGGCTGCACCATGTCCTCTTTGTGATTGAATATGTGGAACAGCTCTTCTGCCTTCCCAGACTTCTTTAATCTCCCTTCCCTTATTTCTTCTCATTAGCAAGGGACCATTTCACATCGCTATTACCCACTCCTCATTCCTTTTAACAGTCCGATATTTTCCATTAACGTTCCACCGTTATATGTATAAAATGCATTTATACTTTCCAGGTTCCCCTCAAAAACATCAAGGAGCTTTATACATTGAAACCCTCTGTACCATTAAAACCTGCTTTATTTACACACAACACAAAACTCTTCTCGTAAAAATCTCCGTCCTTCAGATCCAGCGTGGAGAGAAACCCCTTAACAGCAGCGACAGGAAATTTTATCATCTGGCTTTTCTTCCCTGCAGCTCCCTCTCCTGAAACCGGACCCCCTGTCCATAGATCCACCTCGGAGCCTCCCGCAGCAGCCACACACAAAACCCACCCAAGGCTCCGCTGCCAGCCTCCCTCCGTTCCACAGCCGCTGCCGCTTTTTTTGTGCTGTGGAGATTTTTTTTATTTAATTCCTTCAGCAAAATTAAATCAAACTCCTGAACCTCCGCTGGGATTTCCCTGCAGAGACTGCACATGAAACTTTCCGGAGCGGGGGGGACCCTCGGGCTGAGCTGCGCCGAGGTGCCGGCACGGAGGGGACCCGGCTCCCCGCACCAGCCCCGGGCACGGACCGTTATGCCCCGGTGCGGCTCCCGCAGCCCCGCTCCCCCCGCGCCCACACTCACCCACAGCTCCGTGCCCCAGCTCATGGCTCTGCCGACGCTGAGGGGGCGCTGGGGGGGCGCTGGGGGTGTCGCTGTCCCTTGGCTGCGTCTGCTCGCCCTCGGGAGGGCCGTGCCCGGCGGTGCGGGCGGTGCGAGCGGAGCGAGGCGGG
>VYXC01006599.1:141706-194446 GCA_013397175.1 Platysteira castanea
GAGAGGAATGGGGGAGAGGGGATCGCTGGGGAACGCGGTCAGTGGGGTAGCAGGGGTCAATAGGGAACAGGCGTCAGTGGGGGAGCGGGGATTAATGAGGAACGCGGATCACTGGGGAATGGGCATCAATGGAGGAGCGGGGGTCAGCTGGAAGAGGGAGTCGCTAGGGAATGGGTGTAACTGGGTGAGGAGGTTCTCCCTGCCCTGGTCACAGAATCATCAGCACTGGCACAGGTTGGCCAGGTTGGACAGGGCTCTGAGCAATCTGGTGTGGTTGAAGAGGTCCCTTCTCATTGCAGGGAGTTGGACTGGATGGCCTTTAGAGATCCCTTCCAGCCCTAACTATTCTATGATACTGTGCTATCTAAAACTTACACAAGTCTTGCTGCCCTTTGCTGAAGACACTCTAGGACCTCAATGTCCTTTTTCAAGTGAGGGGCCCAAAACGGAATGCAGTACTTGAGGTGCCTCACCTGTGCTGAGTACAGGAGTGGTGATCCCAGCCCCACCCACCCTCAGGTGCCCTTCCCTGCCTCTTACCACCCTCCTCTGAGCCAGGTGAGGCTGGTTTTGAAGCAACTGTTCTTGGTTTGGTCATTTGTAAAGGAGGCGAGGGCCCTAGAAAGGAAGGGAACCCACAGCCTTAGAACCCAGAACCCTGGAAGCTCTGTCATGTGTGGTTCAAGTTGGATGTCAGGAGGAATTTCTTTACAGAAAGGGTGATTAAATATTGTCATGGGCTGCTGGGGAGGTGGTGGAGTCACCATCCCTGGAGGTGTTCAAGAAAAAACTGGATGTGGCACTCAATGCCATGGTCTGGCTGACAGGGTGGGGATTGGCCACAGGTTGAGCTAGATGACCTCAGAGGTCTTTTCCAACTGAATTAATTCTGTGAACTCACTGCAAGGGCTGACTTTTAACTCAGCTAACCAGTATATACATCCCCCCACCCCCAAAATAACCCAAATCCAAGAATATTAAATCTACCATCTGTCACCAAAATGCTCAACAAGCAAGCAGGAAAATAACCAAATCATCTGCCTTTGCATAAATGTGGGTTATTGTAGCAATTACACAGGCCTTGCAGAAAATGGCTCATTTCCTTGCCAGAAAAATATTTATTTTGTGATCCTCTTCCTCTGTGTCATTTATTTGAGCTATGTCACTTAATCTCATTTTGCATTTCTGCTTTTCAGCTACAACAAATGTAAAAGGAGCTTTAGACTGATATATTTATTGCTGTACCTATTCACGAGAGATTTATGTGGGGGGAATAAAAAAGGGAAGCATATTAATTCACCTGAGGTAAAAGGCTTCGGCTTATAAAGGGTGGGGATGCTTTTGATGTGAGAAGATAAAAATTGACCAGCTGCTACAACAAGTATTATCTCCTCTGGATTAATGCACTTCTTCCACTGATGCTTGGCTGTTACCCTACACAAGGAAGAAAAACACATTAAGCAATTCCAACATTTTGAACAACAATGAAGACAAATGTTATGTTAATAACAGAATTGTGTTTATTTTTATCCAAGTTCCATTGATTTGAACATGAGAGGAGAGTGCTGCTCCTCACACAGCTGTCTTTGAAGAGAAACACAACAGGCAATGCTTTTGTTCATCATTAAAAGTTATTAAAGGGCTGACTTCATAACAACTAAGAGACACCCTGTTCAGCTCATTTTAGAATAGTTCTTCCTTCTACTGCCAACATATTTGAATATCCAAGCCTGCCCTGCTGCCTGAAGCACAATCACAGTCTTCCAAGGGCCTGTACTTCCACAGGCTCCCAGACCCACCATCCTTAGCCCTACATGCACCCAGGACACATTGCAAAACCAGACAGCACAGTTGCATCACGACTTTTCAAGAGTTTAACCCATAAATACTCACAGAAAAAGAGTGTACAGAAACAGAGAGCAGCACTGGTATCATCTGAGCTAAGTTTGTGTGGAATTTCCTTTTGCACAAAGAGCTGGGAGGGGAACAGGGCAAACCTGTTACACCAGCGTGGGCAGGGAAACCTGTCCACACTGAGAGATAGAAATGCTCCACCAGTTCCAGAAAGATAAAGGCCAGAAATACAAGTTTTATATTATGATGGTACATTAGAATAAACCATGCCAAAAACTATCACAAGTTATCAAAATTTCTGTGGACAGAGGCTCAAGACAAAAACTAAAGAAAATTAATTCTACATGTTTATAGAACTGGATTTGCCCCTATTTTTGACTGTCTTTATTGTTTAGCCTGAGAATTTCCAAGGCAGTGACTGCCACTTATATTATTACTTTCAGTTGTGCTGTGCCCAGAACAACAGGGCCTGCAGCTTGGCTGGTCCCTAATTACTAATGTAATTAGCAATGACAGGAGCATTAAGAGCCCTTTATGCCAAAGTAGATGCTGGAAAGCTCAGTAGGTTCCAGTCTCAAAAAATAACTCAAAATTACGCTTAGAAGTTACATTATCTAGCACTTTTTCAGTCAGTTTGCACAATCCATATCTAAGCAACACAGAAGCTGGGTAGGAATTTTCCCTCAGCCACGCTGAGAACAAGACCAAGCAGATCTGTTATCCACATATGGGCCTATTCCTGTAAATTCTCTGTTTATCTGTCCTGTTGTTATGATTCAGAACACTCCCAGATTCAGATTCAGCTCCAAAACCCAAGCAGAAGCAATTCCATTTTTAGAAACCCAAGACTTTGTTTGGGAAACCCCAATCCCCCTTGAAAACAGCCAGATTCACTGTTAAATGATTGAGAAACCATATAAAGTAGATAAAATAAATCCCTAAACTACAGTTCAATCTAAACCTTTTTTCTCTGTGTTTGTTTACTTATGCAAAGCAAGAAAAAAATCACAACTCTGAGAGCATGGACAAGCATTTCTAGCTTCCAGGATATAGGAGGAAGAGGACATACCTTTCCCCCCAAAGTTATCACCCTTACAGCTGCTTCCCTTTGATTTTACAATTCTACCCAAATTATCCACATCCAAGATAAGGAACATGGATGTTGCTTGTAACCTCTCATACACTGGGACTGAAGCAGTACCAGGAAAGGAAGAGGACACACCTTTCCTAGAGGCCATCATCATCACAGCTGTTTCCTCTCTGCTGTTACAACGCTACACAGATCACTCGGACAGGACACACAACAGGGGACCTCGGTGCTCTTTAATGCCCCATCAGGGCCCAGAGAGGCCTGATCAAGACCTGATAAGCCCCTGATAAACCCTAATAGCCCTGGCCAGCCTCACCTGAGGCCTCTGCTCACACCCTCTGCCCAGGGACCCAGGAACTAAATTTAAACTCTGACCTGAAAGCCCAGTTGTTTGTCCTGTGTTTTAGGGGGTTCCAGTTCCAGCTCAGGCTGCGCCTGGCTGTAGATCCTGTTGATATGGAGCCTTGCTTACATCTGGCCTTATCTTAGACCTGCCTTGTCCCAGTAGACCTGTCCAGCCACAATTAGACCATGACTGACCTTGGTTACCATCACCCAAACTGCAGATGGGCTTCTCAACTCAGCCTTGCCCTGTCTCATTGCTGTGAACTCAGTAGCACCTCGATTTTGGCTGCTCCCAGCTCTGACCCCTGGGCCTGCTCTTTTCTCTTTTGCCAGGGACTGTGGGGCTGGGTCCTGAGTGCCTCCTGCCCTGGCTCTGTGTTATCTTGCTCACAAAATATGTTAACAAAATGGCAATCTGGTCTGTTCTGTGCTCAGCTGTACCTGCAGACTGTCCCTCCATCATGATTTTCTGACACTGCTGATACCTTCCATCCAACCTCGGTAACTGTATATGGTACACTAAAAAAAATCAGTCTGTGAAGGGTTCTAATTACATGTTTAGTTATAATTAAGAAGTAAAGAAAAAAGATATCCAGACCAATTGCATGTACTGGGAACTGCAGACTTACAGTAAAGTGATCTTGTGTGGAAGCTACAATGAAACAAATCGATGTCACAAGGGAAGTTATTGTTACAGCTCATTAAAGGTGGTCAGAGGCTGCTTTGTATCTTAATAAAGATGTAAATTTAGGTACAGACATCTTTTAACATACAAATTCTTAGAGAAATGCATAGCCAAAGAAAATAAACATGGTATAAATTCTATTTTGTGTTCATTTTGTATAGGTAATTGGGGAACTTACAGTTACTAAAATATCCTAATAGTTGATGAAGAAACATTGACAAAAAAATAAAGGTCTTCAGAGGATTTCTATTCTGTGGCATAGAAGATCCCCGAATGCTAGGAATCATCCTCAGACCGAGGATCATTCTTCTTAAGGAAGGTTCTGAAGAAACCCGAAGGAAGCATCCTCAGACTAAAAAGGGCAAATCCCAGAATTATAGGGGAATTTCTCGTGTTCTTTGACTACTCAAGCAGTCAAAATGTGCCTGATACTTGTTAGTGGAGCAAGGCACGACAGCCTGTGCTGCAGCTGTGGTTGCAAGCAGCTGTTTCTCAGGAGTGGAAACTCCCCATATTTCCCAGGTAGTCCGTGCACAGAGATGTAATCATTACAATATTAAAAAAACAAAAGAAAAACCAAAACCTACCCCAATAAAAAAAACCCTAATTTCAAAAAAATATCTCACCGGAGTTTTTTAGAATAGATCATCCGATGTTTGTAGGTCCGTGGGGTTTTTGCAACCTGGGTTGTAGCTCCGTGCGGTGCAAGGGCTGATGCTGCCAGGACATCTAGTGGCACCCACACGTACTGCCTAGAGAAAGAACATTACTAGAAAAACAGGTTTGGTGGGGTTTTTTTCATGCTTCCAGATATTTCCTGGTACCAGTCCAGGTTTCTTTGGCTGTTGGTGAGATTTTTTAATTTATTTTTTTACCTAAGAATATACAAGGGGGAAATGAAATTGTGAGAAAAAAATGTAGAGGAATATCTGAATCATCTCTCTAAATAAAGATGGGACATTCTACCATAATCTTGATTTAAAAAAGGTCAAGGCCATTGATTTTTCTCTCCCTTTTCACCCTCACTTGCCTGGGCCAGTCCAGTTGTTTATCTGTCTCTAGATAACAGAACTTGCACAGCTGTTAATCCACACACTGAAAGGGAAAATCAGAATGTGTGAGTTTTGGGAGCTGAAAGCTCCTCACTGAAAAAATAGATTTATTTACATTCATGGCTTCCCATTACACAGTCTTTCCATTTTTTCTTTTAGCAATGTGTTAACCAAAAAGCCATTTTAATTGCCCCTATTCACATTCACTTTGCTTCTTGTATTACTCTCATTTTGAGCAACAAGTCATGGAAACCAGGCCCAATCTGCTTTTTGTTTTACTTATAACTGGGACTACAGCCACTTATTTAAATATTTCAATAGGTACAAAAGTATTCCTGTTAAGAAGCAGAAATCTCTTTGTTTGTTACATATTTTTTTGGTGATATTCAAAATCAATACTTTAACCCTGGCTTTAAATAGAAAAGCAATTTTCCTGTTGTTTGGACTACCTGATGTTCAGACGTCTGCTGTTGCCATAGCTCCCAGGAAGAAGCTGGAACTTACTGGTAGATCCACGGCTGAGCTGGAAACAACCACTTCACCCCTCCCTGTAAACAACCATCCCACATCTCCCTGTGGACGATGCTGCAGGGCTGAGGTAGGAAGAGCTTCAGTCTTTTTTGGGTTTTTTTTTTTGTGTCACCCCACAGAGGCTGGTCTGGGGGAGGCTCGGGGGGTTCCTTTTGGTCAGTGTCCCCCTCTGTGACCCATGGCCATGGGGGGACCCACCACCCATGGGGACCCCACCGCCGAGGGGGTCCCAGGGCTGAGGAGGGACCCTCCACAGGGCCTGGCTGCTGCCATGGTCCTCATTGAGGGGCCCGATCCAACCCGGGGGGCATCGTGGGGAGCAGCCTGTGGGCAGGGGCAGCCCAGCAGAGCCCAGAAGGGCCTCAGTGGGAGAGAAAAGGGCGGGAAGTGCCTTCCCCATGGGGAAAGGCTGAGGGAGCTGCGGCTGTTCAGTCTGGAGAAGGTTGTGTGGAGACCTCCCAGCACCTTCCAGGATCTGAAGGGGCTACAGAAGCTGGAGAGGGACTCTTCGGCAGAAACTGTAGTGACAGGACAAGGGAGAGTGGGTTCAAAATGAAAGTGGGAAAATTCAGGCTGGATATTGGGAGGAAATTCTTCCCTGGGAGGGTGGTGACGCACTGGCACAGGTTGCTCAGAGCAGGTGTGGCTGCTCCCCGGGAAATGTTCAAGGCCGGGTTGGACGGGTTTTGGGGCACCCTGGTCTAGCGGGAGGTGTCCCTGCCCGGGCAGGGGGTGGCACTGGATGACACCTGAGCTCCCCCCCATCCCCAACCCCTCCATGACTCCCTGACAGGACCCGGCCCCGCCCACCGCGGTCACGTGACACTCCCCGCCCGACACGTGACTCGCCCGACCCGGAAGTGGCGCGCGGGGGACGCTGACGCTGGAACAAAGATGGCGGCCCGCGGCGCTGGGGCCGTGCTGGGGCTGCTGCTGCTGCTGCTGCTCAGCGCGGGCCCGGCCCGCGCCCGCGTCCATCACCTCACACTCAAAGTAAGGTCTGCGCCGCCCCTGGCCCCGCTGGCTCGGCCCCCGGGTGCCCTGAGGGGAGCGGTGAGGCCGGCCCGGCCCTGCGCACCTCCCGCGGGCGGGATTGGTCTCCCCACGTCTCTATCTTCGTCCTGCTGCGTGCCCCGACCCTTCTTTCTCTTTGCTTCTCTCTGGGCTTTCCCCCTGCGCCTCAGCCCGCCCCGGCCCCGCCGTGTTCTGCTTTTGCCGTTATCCTCCCACTCCCTCTGACCACACATCTCCATAGTCCGGTCCTGCTTATTCCGCCCGCCTATTTCTTAGCCGTGGGTAAAGCGTGTGAAGGGGCCTTAGAACTGTGGTGGCTTGAAGGTGCAACTGCTTCACGTTCCGTTAAAAGCGATGTGATAAGAGAGGCCTGAATGTGAGCTGAAGGAGTGGTTTCTGAAAGGGGATTTTGGTTCGGCTTCCTTTTAGTTGTGTTCGGTAGTGGCCTTCCTGTCCTGGCCACTCTGAAGGGTTTTGACTGCCTTACTGCCCTTCGAGAGGCAGCTGCTTTGCACAAACCAAGCAATTAGTAGAGGCAGAGGAAACTGATGCTGACAGCTTTCTGTTTTGTTTCCACAGACTGCTGGGTGTGCTTTGAGGGAGTGATGTGTCATCCTGTGACTATATTTGAGAAAAACTAGTTATTTAGGGTTTTTGATGGGAAATGGTGGAGGTCAGGGTGAAGATGTGCTGCTGCCTGTTGTGCTCTCCATGAGCAGCTGCAGAATTGTTGTGGGACAGAGGAACTGTGCACTTGGGGTGGTGCTTTTTAATGGCTGCTGTGTAGCTCATGGAAAGTGAGTCTTTCAGAATTGAAGTTTTGTTTTGGTTGTCAACAATATGCAATATTCTGCCAGTAGAAACATTGGAAGAGATAATAAAATAGTAAATGACTGGGACCTGCATTACTGTGCTGTTGTAGCAGTTTAGACAGAATCCAGGACTTTGCAGGAATTCCACCTCAGGCTTTGGCATACGATGACTGCTGGGACGTGTTCATGTCTTACTTGCAGGAAATTTTCCAGGCTATGGAGTTGTTTAAAGTGCAACCATGTGAATATTGTTGTATTTCAGGAGAAGTAAACTTTTTCCTGAAGCAGTAAATTAGGAGGGTTGTGCTGGTTACATCATTGTTTTGAGAGATTTGTGGCAAACAGTTGAATGCTGAAGGGTTTCTTCTGGGGTGTTTCTTTACCCTTATGTAAGAAACTTTCCAACTTGCCTCAAGCAAATGTTCTCAGCAGGAAACATCGTGGCTTTTAGTCCCTGTTAGGGGCTGCCTGGATCAATTGTGAAATCCTGTTTGCTGTTTTTTCCCATCACAGTGGGGTTTGGGTTTGGTTTTGCAGGTGTTCTGTGCGAGTTGCAGCACTGATCTACCAAGGGCCGTGAGAAGTAGCAGTGAGTTAATGCCTTTGCCCACCTCCTTTATAAACATCAGCTTTATTGTTAGAGGAGTCTCTTGCTTCCTCCTTCATCCCCTGCTTTACAGCCTTTATGTAAACATCAGGCTCCAACAACTGAGCCTTTTCACAATGAAATCTCCTTTCTAGTGTTCTTGCCAGTGGCTCCTGCTTTGCTTGCAAGTGTACCTTGACACTGAGCCAACCTAAAGGCCACAGTTTTGTGGGAGTGTTTGATATTAATTTTCCTCAAACAAGCTGTTATTGCTTAATTCAGAATAGCTTCATTCTTGTGTCTTTGTAATTACCGTGCTAATGTGAAGCTTTTTGTTGTCAGAAAAACAGGTCACAGTCTGAGCAGTTTCCTGTTCTAAAAATAATATTTTACTTTTATAGAAGTGTAGAAAATAGTTTATTTTTTGTGAGTTAGAGAAATGATTTGCTTCAATCTTGCTGTTAGACTGACCTTGCCAGAGACACTCCTTCTTAGTAGCAATTGTTATCAGCTTCATTAGTTTAATGAGATATGTAAAAAACCCAAAACACCTCAACTAACAAAACCTACCCTCTACAAAAAAAGCCACTATAAATATTGGAAGTTATGGAAGACCAACAGAAACAAATTTCAGAGGATTCCAGAAGTAGCTGTAGTTGAAATGTTTCTCTTGACCAAAAACAAGGCCTTTGTCAGACATGGGGTTACAGAGAAAACGCTGGTTTTCGGTGGTTGCTTGTAAATACCTGTGGCCTTTTAATGTTGGTAGGTTTCACACTTCAATAGCTCAAGTTGAAAATACCTTTCTCAATAATTCACTTAGTCTTACACAAATTAAAAGCCTTGCTATTAGTCTCACACAAATAATATGATTCTTTCCAGGTAAGGGTAAGCACTCTCTGGTGGAACTTCCACTGCACTGACAGTGATCCCAATTAGATTTAGGGTAAAAGGGTAGAGAATATTTTTCTGCACATTCTCAGCTACAGGATCTTGGATTCCTCTTCCCTGTAACTTTATTCAAATATTTCAGGGTCACTTTTTATCCTAAAGGAGTGGAAGAACAGGGAAAGATTTTTATGGAAACAAGCTTGAGAACTTCGGGTATTGGTTTGACTGTGACCTGTTAGTGAAGAGTCCCAGATCATCTCTTCACAGCAGGGCAGGCTTAATTTTAAATGCATACTATGTAAATTAAGTTAATGTGTGTTTTAACAACTTGGATGCTGAAGTATTCGCTTGTATGGGTTCACACCTTTGTTGTAAACCTAAATATTTCTGAAGTCAGTAGTTGAGTGATTATAAATAAAATCTGGGTTCTTTCAACCCCTTAAACCTTAGATAGCTATTAGTAAGCCAATGTCTTTAGGCTGTCAATATGTGGAGCAATAGATGCTCTTGCTGTTGCTTGGTGGCACCCGGTGACAGTGTGTGTGTGGGATCATGTAAAGCTGAAGGATTTGTGAACTAAATCTGTAAATTCTAAGCACTCAAAGCTGAGATAAAACCAGGGAGGAAAGTGGTGTGTGTTGTATATTAATTATCTGCTGGTGCTGGGGAGCATATCAGTAAATTAACAGAGCGAATCACTTAAATTGAACTGAAGAGCTCTTGCAAGTGCTCTGAATTGAACAGCTGCCTCTGGTCACATTTACAAGGTACAAAACACTTTGTGGCTGGATGATGCTGTGTCCCCCTCAGATTCACCCAAACACTTCTCTGTCCAGATGGGGTAAATACGTCTGATATGCCCTGTGAAGAGCCAGGATTAATTTTCTGTTCTGACTGGGAAATTACAGTGCTAGAGGAACCAGATGGGCTCTTGTTTTGAGCATGTTCCATGACCTAGAACCCAAAGACAGCAGAGCTATAACATTCTGTTGAACAAAGCATCTGCTGGAAGCCCTATGCCACTTAACTTTTTTCCTCTTGTGAGCATTAAGAGAACCATCTGGTTATTTGCCAGGTTAACTTGATTCTATTAGGATGATCTTATTACAGCTAGATTACAGGTTAGCTGTGTCAGGATTAGTGCCCTGCTATTACAGTGAGTGATATTTATGAGTCAGGAGCGTTTTGTTCAGAGATGTCAAAATCAATACTGAGGTAGAGGGAGAGGAAGAACTTTCTGTACTTGTACAATTGGTAGCTCAGTCTTCCAGGACTGTCTGCAGAACATTTTGCCTTTAGCAGCTGACTTCTCTTTTTAGAGTATTCTGCAATCTGATTATCTTTTCCTAGAAGAAGCAGGAGGAAGAAACTTTTTGATTTTTTAGTGCCAACATGTCAAATGTTTTAAATTCCATTTAAAATTTTATTTTTGATTTCTGTTGCCTTGTTTCTGCTTTTCTTCCAATTACCCACTAGGTAAGAGGGACCAGCTGCAGACATTGGATGTGACCTTTTGTCATCTGATGTGGCAGCTGTGTGTGACGTCAACTATTTTTCATGTGAGGTCCTTAATGGCCTCCTTATTTAAAAAAAAAAAATATTAAAGCTCACTGTACTTGAGCCTTTATCAGCTGAGCAGGGTGTGAGAAGAGATCAATTGCTTTGATTTCCTTGCCAGACTGAGAGGAAGGAAATTATTCTGCAGCTAAACAGGGAGTAGAAGAGGGAATTAGCATTTTCCTGCTAGAGAAACTAACCCAAGTAGTTCTGTTTTAGGTATTTATTCTATTCTAATTTTTTATTTATTTTATGCCAAAAATCATTTGGAGGTATGGGACTACAGAAAAACCTTTATTTTCTCACATAGTTTTCTGGTGTATTAGTGTTTGCCTGTCCAAACACTGACCCTGCCCAACACAGGTGATCTGAGGGGATGACAATGCATTTGCTAAACACTTGGCCAAACCCCAGCTCTCACTTAGGTAAGATCCTCAAAGTCACCTATTTCCTCTCAGTCTGTGGCAATGACAATAGCTGTCACTATTCAAGCCATTCAAACAATAGCTGTCTTGATGTGTCTGCAGTCACTTTGGGAGATGTTGCTATGATGTTTAATTTCTTCCAGAATTTTGCTTGCATATCTCCCAGTAGCACGGCCAGGCAGAGACATGTCTGTTTAAAGTTCTTGCTGTTCAGGTTGTTGGAAAAGTTGGTCCATTCCAGTGAAATAGTTGATTACATCTGAAGGTGTCCTAAAGAAATTTGCTGTTTGTGTAGTTAGATATTTTGCATGAATATTCAAGTGTCATCACTCACCCTGCTTCCCCTTTGCTGCAGCAGATGACTCTGCATGTATTTGTAAACTTGCTTTTCTTTCTAACAGGATGATGTGAGGCAGAAAGTGCACCTGAATACCTTTGGCTTCTTCAAGGATGGTTTCATGAGAGTCAGTGTCAGCAACCTTTCCCTGAAGCCGGCAGTGCGCCCTGATGACATGGACAGTTTATCAGTGAGTTCCTTCCTATGAAGCCTCCTGTGAAATTGCCCTTGCACTGATGGCCTCCAGTTGTCTCAGCTGTCAGACCCAAACTCATGATGTTGGCTTTGCTCCCCATCATGAGCCAATTATGGGGATCTGTGTGTTGAGATTTATCCCTGAGCACTCTCCATTCTGCTTTAAGGATGATCCTTTAACTTACTGGATCCTCTGCTGAACTCGATGCACACATCTATAACTTACACTGAACATCAATTTCCTAAGCAGTCCTCTCATGGGAGGTCCTGTTGCATTGCAGTTCAGCTTGTGATCACTGTCAGTAGGTTTCTAGAATGGTGACAGTCTTATTTTTAAGAGAATTCTAATGTTACATGTTATCTTAGAGGCTTTAATCGACTGAAATACTAGATTAGATAACAGACCTGAGTTCTTACTCTGCTGCATAGTTTCACCTCTTTGTTGTTATAAAAGTATTAAATGTTTTTCTCAAGCAAAAACATGTGGAATAATACTGAAATAAGTTAAAATGTTCAGAGACAGAATATACTCCAGATTTAGTTTGGGTTTGAATCATGATATGTTTTTTCTTAGTGGATATGGAGTTTGTTATATTTGAATGTATTTTTGTCTAATTAGATGATGAGAAAAATACCTGGATTCTGCCTTAAGTGTAGTTTAATTTGTTTAGAAAGCAGTATCTTTGACTCTTTCAGTAGTGGCTTGGCTTAAAATTGACAGATTCTTCTCAATTGTCTCGTAGGTGGGATTCAGCTTGGATCGAACAAGGAATGATGGTTTCTCCACTTACCTGGTAAGACTAAGAGAAGTGAGCTTGCTTTTCTAAGCTGGGACATCTCATAGTCTTCCTGACTCTGGGAATGGTTGGAAGAAATTAAAAAAAAAAGGTGAGGGGACTTTAGACATGGGCAGGATGTGAAAGATGATTTGGATTTACAATTTGCTGGACTAAGAATCTGCCTGGAGGGGAACATGTCCAGAGGGCACTTCAGAGATGTTTTGCTCATGTTACCAGGATGAAGAAGTGGATTACTGTATCTTGAAGAAGACACCAGAGCCAGATGTCTCTGTTGTAATCCTACTTCTGGAGATACGAACTGAAGTGTGAGTAAAGACCATACAAGACATTTTAAAGTTACTTTTTTGAATTGAAGATAATGTAACACTTGAGATTTGTTCTAAGGGCTTGGAAAGCTGCTGTGCATGTAGGTTGGTTTTTTTTGTAATGGGTTACATGAGAATTGAGGGGAGGTGAATGTAAAAGTAAAACATCTGCAGTATAAAATGGTCCAAGAATACTTTCTGCATATTGGAGGGCTAAAGGGACAGCAGGCTAAAGCAACCTACCTTAATTGTGCTGCTGACATGAGCTTTGAAGTCTTGGGTCACTTTTGCACTCAATATGCCATTTTATTGTTTGTCTTGAATTATCCTTTTTTATGGAAGTACCTTCAAGTCTGCGCTGCTTTCTTCTGCGAGAGCATGTGTGGTAACATAGTTTCTAGTGAGACTCTGCTTACTAAAGCTGAAGAAACTTAATTTTCTTCATCTGCTCTTGTATTTCATGTAGAAGTAGAGTGTGACTTTTCCCACAATGATCAGTTCTGCTGTAAGTCATGATCTGGTTCTTGCCCGTTCTTTGTGGTACAAAAAACAAGTCAAGACAAGTTATTTTCCTTTACTGAGTATATGTAGGCTGTGACAAATAGCCTCTTTAAAAATGTTGTTTTACTTTCATTTTGTAATAAAACCTCTTTCTTTCTTTAGCATGAAAGTACGGTTCTCTTCAGAAGCTGCTTCTTTGTTACCTAAAATTTTATTTGTATCTGAGGCAAATGGTACTGCCTTAAATACCAAGCTGCTAAAAACTTCTGAACCAAGCAGTGATTCTGGTAAAAATCCTCCAAAGACTAACGAAAATACAGATGGCAAAGGTAAGCCAGCTAAACCTGACCTTGTGCGCGCTCTCACTACTGATTCCTTATTGCTGTGAATCCAGCACTGAGTTGTGGTCATGTTCTGGGGTCCCCTTGGGCTAGAACTTAATGTACATCCTGTGTAAACCTGTGCACAGCGCTGCCTTTGGGGCTGGAGTCTCCTGCTCAGTGATTTGTGTTCACCAGTCCTCTTGATCCACCAGAGAGACAATGAGTGTTGGAGACCTTCGGTGCCTGTGAGGACAAGTTAACAACTTGGTTGTCAATTGTCTGGCAAAAAGAAGGCTAAAGGGGGAATTTTATGGCCACCAACTACTAGTTGAAGGAAGGTTAGGAGGACAGTGATTTCAAGCAATTTTTAGTAGTGGCACACAATATCTATTTCCCTTTATTAAGTCTTGGATGCCTCAGGTGAGATGTTAGGGCAGAAAATGAGTAAAATAAATAAGACACCTTTCCTAAGTAGGTATTCTAGCATTGTAGCAGATCATTTGTGCAGTCTAGTCTCCCATCTTTTGAGGTTTTAAATGCTTGACTAAGTAAAACCAGGACCAACATGATACAGTTGACACCAGGCATGCTTTGAGAGTCAGATGTTGGGCTTAATATCTCCAGTCCTTTCCAGCCAATGTTTGTATGAGTCTGTGTCTGCCTAAAGAGTTTAACTCTATCACTTAGAAACTGTGGGAAGGGAGAAGTAACTATACCAGTAATCTCTCCAGGATGCACAAACCTTTGGCTTCCAGACCAGCAGACGAAACAATTTTATAATCTCAGCTCTAATGGGATTAGCTCATGTTATCCCTTCCTGGCAGAGTTTAGACTTCAGATCAGACTGCTGAGCAGTCTGATCTGCAGTAGTCTGAATCTGTCTTGGCCTGTCATGTTCACAAGCTTTGATACCATTCAAAAGCTTGCACAGCTGTTCTAACGAGTCAAGAACCAAGGATGGATGGCACTGGAGATAATGGATCTGACAGCTGTAGTTTTGCTTTCTCTGGTGTAAAAAGTGTAGCATGAGCATGGACAGTGCACTGAGGTGTGGGAGCCAAAAGCAAAGCTCAAGTCTTGAACTTTTGCTTCCGGGTAGGAAGGAATGACCTTGTGTTTGAAAAACTTCCTATAGCAGTAGAGTCAAACTGTGAACTTGACATGCTGCTCTACTGAAGGCTCCTGTGACCTCAAGTTCAGAAGAATAGCTGACCTGGCAGGTCACCTATGCTTTTGTGTTTTGTATGTATTTTTACTGGGAGCTTAGTGGAAAGCTGTGAATTTATTCCTTCCTCATAATTAATTAGGATTTCCATATGTTTGTCAGGCCATGTATTAATGCTCAGATTGAGATTTGTCAGTGAGATTAACAGAACACAGTCATAACATAAAAAGTCAGAGCTGTAGCTTGCATCTGGTTTAGGTCGCCTGCCTCCTGCACCACTCTTGCCAGAAAGGTTGGAAAGATTTCTGAGGTAGGCTTTTGTAGGAGGTGTAAGAGTAGGGAATCATATCCTGGCGTTTGAGGATGCGTGCAGAATGAATGCTGGCTGTGGGAAGAGTCCTGTGAGAGTAAGGAGAGACTGGGAAAGAATCTCTGTTAATGATTAGCTGGGAAACTGCCACGCAGACAAGTGTAGGAAGATGTGAGTAAGGTATTGACATGTGATGGTTTCTGAGGACGTCTAAGCAAACACTAAATGTACCATTAATACTTTTATCTCTAGGTAAGAAGTCCAAACGGAGTACAACATCCTCCAAGGTAAGAAACTATCTGGAGTTCTCTTTCAGAAGGAACCTGGGGGGATATTCCAGTATAATCATAGCCAAAAGGTGGAGAGTATTTGCTGTTGCTCGCAGCCTCCATTGTAAATATACAGAATACAAATTTGATTGTCTGGTTGATGTAGCCAAATGTTTTCGTTACCTGCTTAAGAAAATCTAAAGGTCTCTTTTTCTTTTCCCAGAGCATGGTAGAACAAGAACATCCTGTTCGCAATGATGGGGGAGCTTTTTCATTTCAGGTAGGGTGTCTCAGTGTCTAAACACAGTTCCTTCACTGTCCTACTTTGGAAAATGGAAGTCTGGTATATAGATGTCTCTCTGATAAAAAGTTTGCCTGAAAATTTACTGATCTAAGCATCAATGATGGAAATCTTTCTTTATAAGTTGTGGGAGCTGCTTTTAAATTGGCTTTGGTGTGACACTGTTCTAAATATCATAGTCTATGAGCTCCAGTGTTTTAAAGTTTACTGTGGTGCCAGTAGTGCAGATTGCTGATAACAAATAGCTGTGACCTGACTGATGACTCAAGGGGAAGATCCTCTGTATGAAACCAGATTAATGCTTTGTTTGAACACCCTGGTTCACTTGTGATGGTTGGTTACTGTAAAACAAACACATTTTTAAATTCTGTTATCTGATAAAAATCTCATTGCCAGAGCTATCACAATTTGCATAGTTGGGGGGAGCAGAAAAGCTACAGGGCAAGCATAATAAAAATTTTATGCTTTGCCGTGTCAAATATACGATACTTCTTGTTATCTTTTCTCTGTGGTGAACTGAGTTAAGCACTGATACTTAACAGGCTTGGATTACTAGAGTGCATAATCCTAGATAGGTGCAATGATTTTGCATCTGGAATTCTGTTGAAACTTCCAGATGTGCTGGTGTCCTCAGAACAGTCTGTTTGCCGAAGGGAACCAACTGACCTCAAATGACTGACTTCTTTCATGCATCAGTAGAGATGACTTCCTACCAGGGCAACCCTGTTGTGAATGAGAAGAATGCTGACTTTTCTATTCCTTTTTTCCAGTTCTTTTTTAACATCAGCTCGGATAAACAAGAAGGTCTCTACAGCCTGTATTTCCATAAGTGTGTTGGCAAGAAAGGGCCAGCTAACGATCAGCTGCTGTTTAGTCTTGATGTGAGTATGGCTTCTAAAGGATAATTAACTCGTTCACTTAGACTGCAACTTCCAGCTTCCAGCTCCAGCATGTAGCCAAGCACACATGAGTGCACATATGGGGTGGGAAGTGATTCAGAGTTGTGTGCCAGTCTCTGCAGTGGCATTTCTGAAAGAAGTGACTACCGTAAAAATAATTAAAATACTGGTTTTGCAGAAATGCCTGAAACTCTGAAGGCTGAGTGTGGGCTGGTTTCAGTCCACACAGTTGTGACCTGATACTGTAACAGGATAGGAGCTACAGCAGCTGCTTGTGTTTTGCTGCACTCAGAAGTCACTTTTCTCTTTGGATGATTGCAGATATTAAGGCTGTTGCTGCAATGTAAATTGTTGGTATTTGAATTCAGTGTTTTTGCTTTCTCTGGCCTAATTAAAGATGTGTTTTTATGGTGTTAGATACACATCCTAAAAGCAATATGTTCTAGCAAATGTCTCATCTCTTGACGTACAAGGGTTTGGTCCTATGTGGTTTTGGTCATTATCAGAGCTCGGGCTTTCCACTTTTTTCTCTTTCCTGTGCTCATGCTGATGTAGGATGAGCTGGTCTGGTATGAATCCTCTCAGTGACTGAAGTGCCTCAGCCAGATCAGCCCCTGAACTGCTTTTTACATGTTTGTGTTAATGCTACTGCAAGGGAACATAGAGGTGATAAGACTTAGCAGCCCTAACTTGACTCAGGCTCCTTTAAATCTGCTTCTGAAGGTGTATGTTTAGAAGAGCAGCTTTCTTGAATAGCTGTTTGTCACTTTGACCCACTGAAGAAATTGGAAAGAGAAGAAAACCTGGATGATTGATCTGCTGGGATGTACTTAGAGATGCAGGACAGCTTCAGTACTTCAAACCAGACTCGATGCATTATTTTACTGAAGTCATAGCATATATGACTAAGCCACTTAGGGGTATGAATAGGATGCTAAATAACGCTTCTGTTTTCTCAGTCACAGGATAATAGGCTGGCAGCCTATTGTAGATATTGTTTCTGAATCAAAAGCGGGCAAATTGTGACGTTTGGTAGAGAGGACGACTATTTTTTGGGAAAATTACCTTGCCTTTCTGAGTTATGTTGCATAACTGAAGCATTGTTTTCCAAGGGGATTATTCTTGTGGGAATAGTTTTGCAAAATGTTTTGAGATTCTTGAGGATAAAGAGTAGGTGCTGTTTTTTTTTTCTCTTGAGTCTCATAAGTCACCACCTCAGAAAGGCTCATTTTAAGTGAGTGAATTTGATTGTAAAATGTAGTTGTTAACTCAGTGCTTAAAAAAAATTTTTTTTTCAACTGTACACATAACACACCTTTAATATTCAGATAGATATTACGGAAAAGAATCCTGAAAGCTACCTCTCAGCAGGTGAAATCCCACTGCCAAAACTTTACATTTCCATGGCTATGTTCTTTTTCGTGTCTGGGACTGTATGGATCCACATCCTTCGTAAACGCAGGTAAGCTCAGTGTCTGTGACAAGTAGGGCCCTACCTTGTTTGATATTTATTTTTCATTCCTCCTCCTGTAATGCCCAATTCACAGTCATATTTGATTACTTAAAACTCCAAGTCTGGCTCAGTATTGTATGCTTAATACACATAGTTTAAATTTGAAAACTGCTTCAGTCAGTATTGTTACTTCAGACTGTCATGCTAAACTTACCAAATCTTATGTTGAAAGTTCTTCAGGTAGTGTGGGGCAAAAAATAGACAGGAAATTCCTGTAGTTGATGTCAAAAGGAGATGACTTCGAAAATAAATAACAAGAAAAAATTGATCACTTTTTTTCATGTGGGAAATGGCAACTTACGGCATAAGAGCCATAAATATCTTGATCGTGGTTTGAATTATGTTTAGCAAATTTTCTAACTGTTAAGATATGTGTATATATATGCGAAATATTCTTATTAATTAATAATTTTAATTACCCCAAGCAGTAAAAATCAGAGGTTTAGAACATGAAGTTGAACTATTACTCAGGATGTTGCAGAAACTTGGACTGCAGCATTAAGGGGAATTCTTTTTACACTATTGGTCAGCTCAGGCTGGGAACAACTGCTTTACACTCACAGGTTTTAAAGAAATATCCTTGGAAACTGAAATTTTTACTGCTGGTTTTAAAGTAATGCTCTTTCTTCTTTTTTTTTCTTCCCAGAAATGATGTATTTAAGATCCACTGGCTCATGGCAGCCCTTCCTTTCACCAAGTCATTGTCCTTAGTCTTCCATGCGGTGCGTACAACGTCTCTGCCTGAAGTTGTGCAGCTAGGAAGTAGAAACATGGAATCCAGGACATGCTGTTAGGGAAATCTGCTTTGGAGAGGGGACACTGGGGGAGAGAACTGGTCTTAATACTGAAGCATTAGAAGTGAACTGCAGCTCTTTGGTGAAGTGTTTGTTTTTCATCAGCAAATTTTGACTTTAAATACGATTGAGATCATGACCTGAAGTGTTGAAGCAGCAAGGGTTGGGGGTTGAATGAGTTCCAGAAATTTTAATGTTTCAGCCATCTATGGCTGGCCTGAAGGCTTGAGCTGTGCTGCTGCTTCAGCTCCGGGCTTGCAGTAAATATTAATAAATTAAAACCTTGATTAATGTTTGTAGAATTCAAGGGCAAGGAAGTATTATGGTGTATGGCAACAGACCTCACCTTATCAGCTCTGAAACTTTCCGTAGATAATGTCTCTGTTGAATTGTATTGACTTTGCTCTTCCATTGGAAATATCTCATGAACAAAGGCAATGGCAAGCATTTAATTGTTCAGTGTTTGTGCCAGCCATGATCTTCACCTTCATGTCCATGGTATTATACCTGCTACAAGTATTTTTGGAGTCTAATGAAGTGAATCTGGCTTCCAGTGAAAATGAAACTAGCAAGCCTCTAGTCACCTAATGCAACTGAACGTGAAAAATGAATGAATAAATAGGTTCCAACTGCAGTTGTTTCACTACAGTTAAGCAGGGGAGTTGTGTGGGAAGAATGTAGATTGTACAAGACACATCCGCTAGCACTTGGGAAATAGAGCAAATGGAAATGATCTCATTGTTGCTAAACAAAAGTAGAGTGTGTTGGGAGGAAGTGCTGTCTAAATGTGACAGAGCTGGGTTTGTACACACTCACTGGAAAGCGAAACTGGAAGTGGCTGTGGAGCAGACCTGTTTTTAGAGGGTGGGGTGTCAAAGAGCAGCTTGTAAAGTGCTGTATTTTCTGTTTCCAGATCGACTATCACTACATCTCTTCTCAGGGATTCCCCATTGAGGGCTGGGCTGTTGTTTATTACATCACTCACCTGTAAGTATGTCAGAAGATGGATGTGATAGATTCAAATTGCCACTGGGGCTGTCTCCCTCCTGAACAAGGTGGGAAATCGTTGTGTTCTCATTCAGACCACCAAAGACTCAGCAGTCAGGCCTGTGTGAAGGGGAAAGCTCCACTTACAGAGGGCAGCTGCAGAGAATTGGCACTTCTGGGTGGGTGGAAGAGTAAAAGGATAACAAATGCTGCACTCTTCTTTGTTCACACTAATATTCAAGTATCTAATTTGTTCTTGGTGTGAATGGTAAGTGGGTACAGCTGCCAGTGTTTGCTGCTCTTGACAATGGTGAATGGGTGACTCCCCCAGGAAAAGATTGCATTTATTGTGAATGAATCCTGATATTGCTCTGTGATAGCAGTTGTAGCGAGTACATCTGCGTCACTATTGTGGGATGGATAAGTGTTTGCCAAAATTATGGATAAGGAGAGCATTTGTTTGGGTTTGTGGCTTTATTGGCTGTGGGAGAAACCTGGGCAGAAGAGGAAGTGTGATAAAATAAAGTCTCTCACTGCAGTGACTGTTTCTCTTCCAGACTGAAGGGAGCTCTTCTGTTCATCACTATCGCCCTCATTGGCACAGGCTGGGCTTTCATTAAACACATCCTGTCAGATAAAGACAAAAAAATTTTCATGATTGTCATCCCACTTCAGGTGAGGACTGAGCTGTGCTGATACTTCCTGTCTTGTGGGAGAGTTGCTTGTGCAAACTGGAAAAGGCTGTGAAAGCTTCACGCAGTACCATGTAGCTCTTGCTTGTATGAGCCTATTGTTTATTTCCTAGTCCAGAAGTTACTGTAATTCTCCCAATTTTTCTCCCATAGTGATCACACAGTTTCAGCAAACGAAAAGCAGCTATAGGAGTGGGGCAAAACTGGGCTGGAAAACAGTGCTAAACTACTAAGCAGAGGAACTGAATTAAAGTTGTCACTGCTGAAATGCTTGCTGAATGGCTTAATGAAGTAAAAAATGGGAAAACCAAGACTTTTAGGCCTGTTGGGTCACAGGGAAGCATTCCCAGTTGTTCAGGGTGATCAGTGCTGGTCTCCTGCTCCAGGAACTGCAGTACATAGGAAAGCAGCACTTTTGTTTGTTTTTGTATGTAGAAGAGATTTTCTGCCTTTCCAGATGAAATTCCTTCCCAGAAGTATGTATATTTAGTGTTTGAGGCTCTTACAGAGCTCAGGTGTGGAGCACGAAAGATGTGCTCCGTTCAGACCAATAACCGGTCTGAATTACTGGCTTTATTTAGAACTACATGTTTTCACTATTGGCTGTATCTGCCACACAGTCCTCGTTCTGTGTTTCAATAAGTAAATTTTGCTCCTTTTATCTCAGCTGATACAGTAGATTAAGCACAGTATATAACAAAAGAACTACTTTCCTAATGTCAGCAGGAATAAGTTCCCATCAGTTTTATTTCTGTAAATCTTGTGGAGATGCTGCTGAACACGTGACTTTTGGATGTGGATCTGTAGAAAAATTAACGTTACTGACTGGGCTTTTGCTGAATTGGCAGCCCACCTGTAGTGGCTCCTTGGGCAGTTTCTAAACCGTGAACCCTGTCTGGTTCTTGTGTAGGTACTGGCAAACGTGGCCTACATTATCATAGAGTCAACAGAGGAGGGGACAACTGAGTATGGACTATGGAAAGAAATCCTTTTCCTGGTGGACTTGCTGTGCTGTGGAGCCATCCTGTTCCCAGTGGTATGGTGAGTTGCTGTATGTGAAAAACATGTGAGCTAATGGGCATCGACAGCTCTGCCAAAGCAAAAGAAGTCAGTGGTCCTGTGGAGTTAAGCATTCTGTTAACTTTATAAACCTCATCAGCCTTAACATTTCAGTCTAGTGCTGTGGAAGACGCTTGTTTTGGGGATGTTAGAGTGGGGATAAGGTAAGGTGGCTGGCAGTTTGTGGGCACCACTGTGCAGACTGTAGGTGCTTTTGAATCTTGAAATTTTGCAGAAGTGTTGACTCTCTAAATTGAAAAATAGGATTTGGCTTCACTGACTGAGATTAGATACTTGACTGCTAAATTTCAAAACAGTAGTGTTGTCTAAGATCAGGGCTGCCTTCAAGCAGAGTAGCAGCATGTTTATTTGACTGTTTATAAGAAATAATCCCACAGGGAGCATTTCCCCGCCCTTCCTTCCTCTCTACTTGGCAAGGAATAATGTTGGTTATATAAAACTCAACCAAAACACAGATAATTCAGATAAACACTATTGTTGCTGCTTGCCAGTTAGCCAGAACATTTATCTTCTAAATGCATTTTATCTTAATTGGATAAACAGCTGGGTTTAAAGGAGGATATCAAGGAGCTTCTGGCTCCTTGGTTAATAAACACAGAATATTCTTCTTTTTCTCCAGTATCGCCATTATTTTTTTCTGAAATGCAGATTATATAAATGTCTGATAACATGTCATCACTCTGGAGTATAACTCTTGAGTGTTTCAGAGAAAGGTGTCGCTCAGTAGATGGAAATAAGCTTCAGCTTGACTTGTGAAGGTGGGTTTCAACTGTCCTTCCCTTCCCCTGCACACTCCTGGTGGCCTTCTGCCAAGGCGGGGAGATGTCTTCCAAGAAATTTGCCCTACCCACTTGTCCTTCCCCTTGCTCCAGTCAAAATGGTTCAGCTCTGAGGTTGAGAGCATTTGGCAATGGTAAATGAAAACTCAGAGATACTAACTTCAATTGCAGAGGGACTCGATTTCCTGTGATAAAGGTGACTTCTGCAGTCACAGTTCTTGCTTCCCGATGCTGGAATCTGTATGTCCAGCCTAGTGAGGTATTGGTACAAAACTTACTCTCCATAAAGGAATTGTATCTGAAGAACAAATGTGAGCTGCCTTGTGGCTGTTCATGGTGTCCAGCCAGTGTTCCTGCATTGCCCTGGTGCCAACATAAACTGGCAGTGAAGCCCCTGACATAAAATCCTGCCCCTTTTTCCTCTGGATAGTGTCACTGCAGCTGGTGGGATGAGTCATGTGAGCAAGGTGACTAAGACTTGGCCCCTGAATTTACATTCCTGCAGGGTAGTTTCTGTTACATAAGTTGCCTATGTAGACATGTAAGCTGTAATCAACTATTTAAATGAAAGGAGCTTAAAAGAGCAGTAAGATGCCAAATGCTTGGCAGTACTTTGAAGAGTAGCTCAGCTTAATTGTACAAGTGGAAAGCATTATGCTGGAAAATGCCCCAGTTTCTCACTCTGCTCCCTCCCTCCCACAAAACCTTCTGTAGGCTGAAGTAGGTTTTAGCAATCTGCTGTCTTAATTCCAAGGAAATAGAGATACTTGAGCTGACTGCCTGAGCTGGGGGCATGAGGGTGAAGTGTGTGCAGTGCAAAGCACAGTTAATTATGAGCATACTCCAGCCATAAAGAGCTAAAAAAACTGGTCAGTGATCTAGAGGACTACTGTGAAAAGGGAGTGTAAAGCTTATCATTAATATATTCTTTATTTTTCAGGTCAATAAGACATTTGCAAGAGGCTTCAGCAACAGATGGGAAAGGCAAGTAATCTGTATTTTCTCCTCTTTTATGCTACGTGTTAAAATGCCAGAATTTCAAACACGTGATGCTGATTTAAAAACCAAACTAAGACCATGCATCTACACTGTATTAGTGTCACTCTGCTTTTCCTCAGTGGGCTCATGGGAATAACTTTTGCAAAATGACCTTTTTCTTGTAGTGCTTTGATTATCAGAACTGGAATGTGTAACCCATTCTCTGCTACTTGCACAGCTCTCAGTGCTTGAGCTAGACGTGACATCTAGAGCAAATCATCTTGACAGATTTGCCTTTTTTGCCTCACTTGAGTGTTCAGAAACAGAACTAGAAATGAATAGTCAGAATTGCTGACTATTAGCCCAAATAGACCCACTTATTTCAATTTCTGCAGAAATGTATTCTTGACAAAATAGAGGGAAATAAACCTCATTATGAAACAAAGCATAACTTGGTGTTAAATGTAGCACAGTTCCTGACTTGTCCATGTTTGTACAGCAGCTCCAAGGGCTGCCTGTGGCAAGTGGAGTTATGTTTATTGTAGCACTGAAAAGGAGCTGATGGATGGAAAGCCCAAATGTGGCTGCTGTGGCGTGTGCTTTTCCTGCCTTATCTGCTCATTTCTTCTGGATTAGTTCCTTGGATGCAAGCTGTGGAGCACACCACTGGCTTCTTTGGAAGCAGGCAGCCTTTTCCATCCTCTGTCATTCGGTGGTTTACTCTTCAAAGCTTCATTTATAGAAGGTCATTTGTTGGCAACAGCTTTTTAACTCCAGTCCCATCCTTTAACTCTTGTCTCTCCTTTCTAGAGATCTGTTCCCAGGTCTGGATACTTCTTCCAGCCATTTCCTTGGCTTTCACTGACACTCCTGCGTTTCACTGCTATTTGTCTCTGTAGGTGAAATATAAGGCTGGGTACTGAACTTAGCTATGCACAGACCACATTTTTTGCCATCTGTTAAATTTAACCAATACTTATGATGAGCCTAGTGTGCTTTTTCGATGTTCCAAGCTGTTAAAAAAGCCACCAAACAACCACCCTACATGCTCAAAAAAACCCCCAAACATAATGGTGGAAAATTACTAATTTCTAATAGAAACAAATGTTTAAAAGGTCAGTTATAACAGCATAATATAAATGTTAGTGGTAGCTTTCTTATCAGTGTGTTCACTTGGGTTCAGTGGCATTTACTGATGGATTTGTTTTACCTTGTCCACTGAGCATGTGTTCTGGAGTATTCATGCTCTTACGTTTTGAAAGTCTGGTAAGTTTATACTTCCTTGAAGCAATCTTTCTTCTGAACGAAGGACTTCACACATCAGGTGTGGTTCTTAGCTGGGTGGCAATGGATCTGACTGTCCTGGTGCTGAGCACACAGCAATTAATGCACGTAATTAAGACACAAACCCTTCAGATCCGTATGGCCCCAGGTCCCTACTTTGGTCCCTGTACCTACTTTGGTTCTTATCACAAGATGGTGCTGTGGAGTTTGATAAACCTCAGACATTCTGAAAAGAGAAAAGTGAGGTGGCCAAGAGCAGGGATGTTCAGTGTACAGGGTCAACCTATCCACTGTCCCTCATACCGGATGAGATCCAGATCTGGAGATCCAAGCAGTTCTATAGGATGGACTGTGGTGTGTAAAAAATGTGGAGGTAAAAAAATGGTAATTTGAGAGGAACTGGCTGTGTCTTTACAGCAAGTCAGTGCTGTGCACAGTAGCCCTTAAGGTCTGGTTTAGTCCTCTGTTTTGTGTTGCTCTCGGTAACGATGCTCTTATCGTGAATGGTGCTTGTGAATCACCTACTGCTGTTACCAGCTTTACCTATTGGTGTTGCCATCTGGTTGTGCAGATCCTGCAAGTTCAGTAACTGTGTATTTAGAGGGACTTAGCAACTGTGTTATGCTACACTGATAATAAAAGAATAGCTAAGGAAATGATTTTCAGGGAAAACACTGCACAGGTTGAGAGCAGATTGTGGCCAGGAGAACTGCAGTGCTGGGACTCACTTGTGAAACACAATCTGGTTGGACTATTTAGAGGCTGTTGATAGGAGCCCACGGGGAGTAAGTGAATGGCAATGTGATGCCAGAAGCAGAATGTTACCTAGTGCTGTCGTGCTGCTAGTGTGTCTGGTTGAGAAAACCAAAAGTGATCTGTAAAATCTGTAAAATCCTGTAAAAAGATGAAATCATTCATGTTAGGCTTATCAGTGAATACTCTTTACTAGAACAACATGCTCTATAAGCTTCCCTTGGAGGTCCTGTTCTGCAGAGGTGCTGCTCAATGTCTCAGCTTCTCATGAGAATTAAAAATAGAACTGGTGCTAACTGTTAAATCAGCAGCATTTTTTTCCCTGCAGTTAAAGGTAGTTTTCTCCTGAAGCAGTAAAAGTTACTGGACCCCTTTGTTATGCAGTGTTACTGTCCCGTGGTTAGAGCTGCCTGGATCATGGGCAGACACTGCTAGCTGGGCTGCCTCTGGCCTGCTGGGGTTTATTGTCTAGTCAAAGGCTGCTTTGCTTTCCCTGTTCTCTCACACAGACTTCATTAACTTATAGGATGTACTGGGGAATTACATACTACACATTCAATAGCTGTTTTTCCTGGCACTGAGTCTTCTGATGATATCCTTGCTGGTGAGAAAGACCTAAGGAAAATTATTTTTGCTTCCTTGCATCTATTAGGACTAACAACTCCAGGATTCTATGGCTCAGTATCCTGGTGGTGTTTCCTGACTGTTTGTCCTGTTCTCTTCCAGCTGCTTCTCCACCTGTTTATTATGTAGCAGTCCCCTGGGTCAGGTGACAGCCGTGACTGGAGTGTGACTGGACTAGAAATGAAGCAGATTTGGATTTACCAGACGTTTAGTCTGGACTTTTCATAGGCCTTTGTTTTAGCAATGTACAATTAATAAAAAAGCTTGTTGTAAGTGGCATTGATTCAAGGTCACTAGCTAATAGTCATTTAAACTAAATTAGAATATTTTAAAAGAAAAACAAAGTGGGAAAGCTGGAGAAATGGGTCTAAAGCCTTAATTATGTAGGGAGACCTTATGTACCCAGGTGCTGTGGATTGTAAGTGAAGAGTAGGCATGGCACAGTGCTACGGCTGAGTTTGAGCTGCCTGATTGTTTGCTTTTTTCCCTTGAAGGTGATCTTTAAAGCAGTATATCTGACCTACACAGGTTTCTTATCTTGCACAGCAGTGGGCGTAAACATCCCATTTTTAGAATCTTTTTTCCTCCCCTTTTAAAATCGCCACCTTCAGACTTAAGCAAGTACTTAGCTACACCTCTTTGATCTGTCATTATATCTTCCTTCAGGTGGGAGCCTTTGCTCTCTGTCCATTCGTAGATCTGCATTGCAAATGTCTTGCAGATTTAAGAAAATCAGTCTTGCAAACTGACCTAAAATTGTTCAGCCTGCAAAGCTGCTCAGCTGCCACCACCTTGTTTACACGCATCTTGAAAAAAGAGAGGGAGTATATATATTATTTATACATAATGTTTGTTTGAAGCTCCAAATTTTTGGTCACTGGACCTCTCTAGTCTCATAACACACACTTATGATCACATCTTCTGTTGTTTGAGGGAGGAATGGGGTTGGAAAGCATTGCTGCAGTTTGTTCTGCTGGTACCTGTGTGTGTGATGAGAGATGTGACACGGCACAGTCAGATCATGGTTTGCTGTTTTCCTGGAGCACTGCAGAGTGTTACAGTTGGCAGCAGAATTAGGAGAAGTACGTTGCAGCCTGTCGCTCCCAGGCATCATTCCCTGCGTTCTGTGCAGTGGGCAAATGATGATTAATGCTTTCGTGCTTGCCCCTGTGTCAGGAAAAACCATTTGCAGTATTCAGTGTTTTCCTGCTGCTGTGCCATGAAAGTGCTGTGAGCAAAGAGCGTGGTCCTGTGTGGTGCAGAGCAACCCGTGCTTGGCTGGGCTCAGCACCACTTCCAGGTGCCCCAGAGAGCTGTCCAGGGTTTTCTGTGGCAGCTCTGTGTTGGAGATACAGTGCTTATCCTGTACTTTGGACTTTCATCTGACCCTGGTGGAGAGCTTTTGTGCCAAATGGCTGATGTGGTTGAGGACAAGATGAACTAGTCTGTGCCACCTTCTCGTGCGTGACACTGAGTGTTGCTGTATCTGTCTGATCTCTTCTTTCTAGTACAGGAATGCTTTTAAGCAGGGAACTCTAGAGACTGTAGAGCCACACTTCTCAGAGCTGCTTTTTTGAGGGCTAGATCTATGTGTGCTGCATCATGGGGGAGAGCAGAAAGCTTCCATTTACAGTTTGATAATGGCACAGATCACATCTCAAATGCACCAATGTGAGTAGGGCAGGCAAAGCATTGCAGAAATACTCTCAGCTGTACCTTGAGCACGTTCAGTGGCTGCATTATGGCTTGTCTTTATGGATTGTATTGTCTGGGCTTGAGCTCCCCGTGCCCTCAGCTGCAATCCTGTGATGGTTATTACATACATATACTGAAAAGGTCAGATTTATTCATCAAAAGGCTGTTGTGTGGTGTGCAAATGGATGGTGCAGCTTCTTTTTCCATCTTACAGACAGCCTCACCATTGGAAATTAGCATGGGGACAATCTCAAAAAGAGACTGCTTATCAAAATAGTGGGGTGTGCTGTGTTTTGATCGATGCAGATCAGGCTATTGCAGGCACAAGCTGTTAAAGTAAATGGTGATAGAGAGGGAAAACTGAGGGAAGCAAGGTATAGATGTTATAAATCTTTCTTGGAGGATGGCTTTTATCTTTTTAATTGCTGTCTGAAAGAGATGGAACATAGGCATGAATTAATTTCTAAAACCTTTGGTGGAAGGTCTCTTTATAAATTTTTTTTCCTTCTCTGCAGTTAAGTACTGTCCTTTGCAGAATGGTTATCATACTCAAAATATAAATTTACCCAACCTTTACTGCATGCTGTGATTGCTGCTGTGTTATCACAGCCTTACAGGTTCGGGTTGCAAGTGATTCAAGTTGTAAGTGACAGCTGCTGGCTGAGCCTTGCTCCTTGTAAATGCTGCTGTCACTGTCTGGGCTGCCAGGCTGAGGTGAACAGAAATCTTCGAGTGTCCAGGATAGCAAGACTCCAGTATTACTGCTTGGAGCACATTCAGCCTGTGAGGAAGCAATTCACAGGCTGCTGATGCCAAGCAATGATGATTTTAGATTTTCCTCCAGAACAGTGTGTCCTGTAACTTTGAGTTGTTTAAAAAAAACTGGTAGAATTTTGTAGACATGCATTAATGCTGACTTACGTATCTGATAGTGGAGAGAAATATTGCTGCAGTTGAGGAGAGCAAGTCAGCTTCAGGTGATGGTTGTCTTTTTTTCCATTCCTTGCCCTTCTTTCCCATGCTCAGACATTCTGGATATGTGGATATACCAGTTTATGAGTCTTTGCTATTGATTATCATGATGAGTAGATGAGATGCTGAGCTGTGCTCCATCATCTGGGAGAGGTGGAATTATGACACTTCAGTTGGCAGTCAGATCTTTGGCTTTGCTGTCCTTGAATCTTATGCAGTGCTCAAATCCACCAGAAATGACTCCCCAGCTCGCTGGTGTTGACTGTAAAGCACTGATAGACTGGCAGTTTGAATCACAGCTGTTGAGTTGGTGTTCCTTCAGCTACAAAGCCTGGTAATTCTCCTGGCCTGTCAGTGCACCAGCTGGTGGCAGTTCTTGAAGTTGGATGTATTGAGTTCAAAATAGATCCTTCTATGTGCAAACCCGTGTGTGGGAAATCACAAGATCTTCATGGTCACACTTAATGCAGCTCTCTTCTAAATAGGACAATATTGCTTCCCTGTTTCACTATTCAGTGCACTTACCATGCATATTTACATGCTTTAATCTTTCACCAACTCTACTAGGAAAAGCTTTTAACTTTAGGTCATCAGTCAGCTCATGCCTTGTGTTGGCCAGGTGCTGCTCGTAGCATATGTCTGCTGGAGGAGGGTTTGTATCTGGGTCAAGGTGTCTGTAGCTTTCAGTAGTTCCCCTGGAACACTAAAGGTAAACTAAAGGAAAGGGACTCTTGATCTCTAGATTATAAAAGTAGTTTTGTAACAGAATGCTGTCTGTCTTCACTGTAGTTTCTGTAGTAGAAACCTACACAAATTTATTTGCAGTGGTGCATTTGACATTTCCTTTGCATAAGAAAAGCTGCTTTGTTTTTGTTAGAGGAGGTGAAGCATTTCTTTGGGAGCTGTTAGCCCTTTCCTCCCTCATCTGAAATACTGTGTTTTGCTCTCTTGTGAACCTGGAAGACCTTGCATGCAAATATATGCAGCCTTTTATAAGTCTTTGCAGTGGGTGAGTTCTGTGAGGGGGTGCAGGTGAACTTAAGCTCGATGTATTGCACTTCCACATCTGATAAATATGTTATGAGGACTTGGAGGGAACACCAGTAAATATGTGGCAGTATTTTTTAACTGGCAGCTCATGTTCATTGGCTCTAAACTGTGTCTCTGTATGCTATCAGCATATCTTGGACTCTTTGCCTCTCATGTTATCACAAAAGCATCAGTGGCCTGTGTTTGTAATCCTGCTGCACGTCTAAAAGCTGCCTCTCAGACCAGAGCTGACAGCTGCTCCATCTGTTGCTGACCTCAGCTTGTTCACATGAGTGTTCCGTGCTGCTCCAGCTGATGTGATCTGTGCAATACGCACAGGTTTGCCTGGGGCCTTGGCTTGCATGGCTGCGACTCAAACACGTGTTGGGGAACTGTTTGGGATGATTTCCCATTTCACTTGTGAGTTGTGGCTGAGCCACGAATGATAGATACCCTGCTGAGGTATTAAAGTGCTGTGCTGCTGTTCAGCAAGATGCAGTGGTTCCCAGAGCTGTGATTACCTCGGAGTTGCTCAGCTCAGCTGAAGGCACGGAGCAGGTCAGGGAGAGCTCTAGAAAAGACAGGAATTTTCTAGGAGGCGGTGTCAGGTGGCATGGCCCTTCTGGCAGGAGCCAGGTGACAGTATGTAGCTGGCTGTATACAGGTGGAGGAAGGTTCTGTACTGCAGAGTGTGTGCATATAAAACTTACTGTAAAAACAGTCTCAGTTCCCTTTTTAAGAGTGAATTCACCCCAGCCTGGGAGTTATCATGTATGTGGACATGTCAGGCTGGCACTCCTCAGGACAAAACCTTCTAGCCCAGGATTACCTGAGCCCTAGTTTTGACCATTTGCCTACCCTGCAGACAGACATCAAAAGAAATTCTCACGTTAAGAATTTTCTGATCGACTTTTGTGTTCTCTTGATAGCTGCCATTAACCTAGCAAAGCTGAAGCTCTTCAGACATTACTACGTTATGGTAAGTAAAACACCTGCACACATGCATGTGGGGAACTTGGAAGCTGTTCAGAGCTTTTGATGGAATACTTATTGGAAACTACTACAGCTGGTGGATGTGGTAGAGGCTCTTGGAACTGCTGTGCTTTGGCAACTTGGTCAATTGGCTTACAATCCTAAAAGCAACTTCCTTTTTTTCTCCTAATGGTTGTATCCTTCTGTCTCTCCTTAAATTCCAGTTATTTGTAATGTTTCCTGATTTCCTCTGGAGACAGCTTGAGCTGCCAGTTGAATTGATGGGCTTGAATAACGTACTGTAAACTTGCTAAAAATTAAACTTGGGACCAAATGGTGCCTGGAGATGCATGTGTGCAGTTTCTGATTAAGTCAGTGGGAGCCATGAGTACATTTCCCAGGAGAACACAGGCTTCTTAATGATTTCCAACGGCCTCATTTCAAGCTCTTCTAAGTGGCAAGAGTAATAAATTACAATTGTGATTCTTGAAATTCTATGAAACCGTAATACTTAAAGCATTTCCTGCTGTAACTTGAGTATGTTACCAATAGCTTGAGTTATTGGATGTTCAACAAGCAGTAGAGCCCTCAGCCTGTATCTTCCATGTTTATTGAGGAGCATAATAAAGCTATTCTGACATAATGAGTTGCCTGGGAATTGCTTGAGCTATTTCTCTGGGTAAAAAGGTTCTATAAGGACGGTGCTATTGTTCTCATGCTTTCTCCTTTTCCTTCCCAGATTGTGTGTTACATTTACTTCACACGGATCATTGCAATTCTCATAAAGATTGCTGTTCCATTCCAGTGGAAATGGCTGTACCAGGTATTTGCCAGCAAAGGAAAATATATCCATTCCTTGATGTTTTTCTCTATTATTCCTTAAATATAACTGCACAACAAAATTCCATAAATTGTTCCTCATGTTATGGTTAAACATCTCAAAGCACAGTGCTGCACCCTGCCTCCTCTTGATTTTTATCACTGATATGCTTAATGTGAAAGAATATATTCTTAGTTTTATGTTTGTCCAGCAAGGCTGCTGGATTATACATGAGATGTCTGAAAGTAATTGCATTATTGATTTCTAGTCTTTCAATTTAAAAATGTCTGAAGGAAATTAATGAAGAATATACAAAGGAGAAAAAAATTAGTCAGGTTTGCTCTATGTAATTGAAGCCCCAGGGAGCCAGGGAAATAGGCTTTTGCTCTTCCATCGACAGGCTTCGTTTACCTATAGACTTCTAAATACTTGGTTCCTTAATATATAATCCCAGTAAGTGTGCAGGGAGTCCTTGGAATAATTTAACTGTTGAAAATACCAAGCAATGTAGGGATGATTTCCCCTCCACCTTTAAAAGCCAAGTCTTGCTATAGTTCTTTGAAAGCTCTGGAGAGATGGATAGAACTGTAACTGTATTTAAGTGACAGGGAAAACTGAAAGAACAAAGGATTTGACAGCGTTTAGCCTGGGATTAATGACAACCGGACAGGAATTATTTTATTTCTGCTGTGGCCCAGGCCTCTTGGCCATTAAACCTTGAACCTTATGAATGAGGAGCAATGTTTCGTGACCACAGAGCATGACAGGACTGAACTTCAATCTTGTGTTTTCACTTGCAGCTGCTGGATGAAATGGCCACACTTGTGTTCTTTGTCCTTACTGGGTACAAGTTCCGTCCAGCATCAGACAACCCTTACCTACAGCTCTCTCAAGATGATGAGGATGACTTGGAGATGGAAGCTGTGTAAGAATCCCTCTCCCCTTTTATTTACCTCTTCACTTGATTTGAGAAAAGTAGTGTTTAAAACCAGTTTACTTTAATCTCTCTAAATCCTTCTTTGACAAAGATGAGGATCTGCCCACGTTTAAAGATGAGGTGTCTGTTTTGGTGTGTGTAAAGAGATTTGTGGTGTGCATAGGAGCCTCTGACCTGGATATTGCAGTAGTGTGGAATAAACTCGTAAAGCTTTTCATGGGGCAAAAAGATGCCTATGAAAATATCAAGTAAGAAAGCTTCTAAATTTAATTTAGGTTGTGAAACATGAATGAGTTTTACAGATCACCATTAATGCTTCATATTTAGAAAAACCCAAATGAACGACAAAAATGACCCATCAATCTGCACAACATAAATAATAATAAATGTATAAAAATAGTGTAACAATAAATAAATGAACAGTAAGGTCTCTTCTGCCTTGGCGTTCAGCATCTTTGCTAACATATATCTTAAGCAGCACTGAGCCAAGGAAATGGATTTTTATCAATACTCTTCCCTGGTTTATTCCCTGCTGCTAAACCACGAGGCACCACAAATGCTTGAGGACCTGAGCTAGTCTAGAAAAATTATATAGCAGAGCTCAGCCTTAAGTCCCTGTCATTTTCTTTGCAGTGGTTTTCTGAGGACTTAAAAAATGAGTGGCATTTTTGAATGTATAATTAAAAATGCCCTAAGAAAATCAGCCTGCCAGGAGTGTTGGATACAGCTTTAGATGCCCCAGAGTCTGCTGCCTTAATAGGAGCAGAGCTAACCTAATCCTTTGGTAGTTATATATTTGATGCATAATTGCAATTCATGTACAGGCTCAGAAGCCTGTTCCTAAGAGTTTTTTTCCAGTTTGGCAAATCTCCTTTACCTGGGTGAAATAAATCAACACTATTTTTATTACAGAGGCAAAAAAAGTCCAAATGTGTTTGCTGTCATAGTTAGCTCAGAAAGAAATGAATCTTATTGGAAAACTGCTACAAGGAGGTTTGAATCATAGAATCCAGACTAAAATGTCATGTAAAGAGTTTAACTTCTCAGAAATATGGCTAGTAACAAAGATCTTTTTAAATGCTTAGCTATTTTTGCTTTGGGTCTAGAAAATCTGTCATTTTTGCAAGTGGAATCCAACTAGTGGGTAGTGACCTTAAAATCATTATCACTTACATGTGTTTAAATGGTTTATGTAAGAAACTGGTCTCAGTTTGGAAGCCGTTTGATAAAAAAGCATTCACATCAGGAAATCACTGCCTGAACTGGCAGGATTTGTAATTGTACCAAAACCTGTTAGAACGAATTTCAACTTTGCATTACGTGCTTAATGAATTTTTGCTTGTGGGGGTTTTGCTAGGACTAATAATAGGACACCTTTCAAATACAGTGATTTTAGTCAATTGAGAAGTTGCTAAATTTAGGAGAATCTGCCAGAAATGAGCTGGAGAAAGCTTAATGACCTAATTCAGTAATTTACATCTCACCCCAGTGAGATAGACATTGCTAAAAACTCAAGGGTTGGAATTCCTTTTGAGCCTTTTCCTAGTAAGGCATTTTGCTCTTTGCCTTGCAAGTTTCCATTGTTGTGCCTTGTGGGTTGTTCCTCTTAGCCTTGCTTGACTTTTTCTGATCTGATTCACCAGAAGTTTCATTCCATTTGGGCACTTGGCAGGGTATAATCTGTGTCCGGTTCTCCCTTCCCCAGCTCCATCAGGAAGATTAGGTTTGTAGATATTTGAAAAACAGAGTTTATACACATTCTGTGACAGGTGAAGCACTGCAGTGGAAGTGTCTGAAGTTTCTCATTGGTTTGGTCTGGCTGGTCCTATTTTTGTGTTTATGAATATTAAATATTGTTTCTGGGGTGGGAAAAAATATCTGGGTTTTTTTGAGCAGGTGACTAAGTGCCTGACAGTGTCCTGACTAACCACTGCATGAGTGTTTTGTCTTTCGTGTGATAAATACCCACTTGTCTTCACAGGCTATGGCAGAAACTAAGAACCTGCAAACTTCATGGTGTTCTGTTATGTCGGTTTTATGGTTATTTTCCTCTCCCAGAGGGTTTTGTTTAAAATCAAGGTCTCTAGAACAGGAGAATTCAGTTCCTTTAGACTCAACATTTCTGTGAGCCAGCAGAGGGGAAAGCTGTGAGGTTATCAAACGTCTTTTCCAGGCTTCCTTGTCTTCTGTGAAAAAAAAAAATAGGACATTTTAAGTGCAGCTCTCTAGCTTGGGTCTGTTTTCATGCACTGCAAATGATACAAAGCTCGGTCTGGCAGTAAATATAAATATTATTAAAGACACTGGAAATCTGCAAAGTTTCAAGAAAAATCTGCAAATTAGGTGTCTGTGACAGAAGCAACACAAGGCACAAATCCTCTCTTTGTTAAGTCCTTGTAACAAATCAAGAATAGCAAAGGTAACTCTGGCTTGGAGAAAGAATCCACAGACTTTGCAGGAATCTCTTCAGTTATTTGAGACTCAACAGAAGTTGTCCTGGCAGGGAGCAGAGTGTGGCTAAAGCTGAGCTAAGGACCTGTCTGTCCTTTTTCAAGCAGGTTCAATAGCCATTCATCATTAGCAAAGTGGCTTTCTGTATATTCTGTCCTGGGCAGCCTCTTGAGTTCTGTCAGTACGTGGGCTTGTCGCTGACAGTTTGTTAGATTAAAGTTCCCTGCTTGAAAAGGTGCAGCCACACTTGGCAGAAAGAGCTGTCAGGCTTCCAGTCCTAATGCCATTTCTGGGGCATGAACACAAAAATATAAACAGTACAGTAGATGAGCTGGGGGTGAGGAAGGGGAAAGGAAGAATTTTTGGGTTGATTTTTTTTTTTTTTTAATTTCATTAACTTGATAAGGTGGCTTTATATGCTGGATATCAAAGTGCTCTTTTACAGGTCTTGGGTGAGAATGATGTTCATACATGCATGGGAGGTTAAGATATTTCCACTGGAGGAGGATTTGCAGGAGAAGGAACCATTAATGGTTTTGTTCTCAAGTCAGTAAATCCATCTTAGTCAGTGTGTGGAGACTTCGCTTCTCCCTAGCACCCAAAACAGCCTCAGCAGAGGGAACTGTTGTGGTAACACTGATCTTTGCTTATGCCTTGGGATCTGGAGTTTCTCTGTGTGTCACGAGGCAGCTTATTCTGTGCTGAGATTTGATGTCCTGCTCGGTTGCTTTTCTCTGCTTTCTCTCAGGTTGGGCTTCATGGCAGACTGATTCATGGTGCTCTCCAGTAGCAGTGATTTTCTCCACCTAACACCTTTCCCTTGCAGAGATCAGCTGTTTTGCTCCGTGGCTGATCGGTTTTCACTCCAGTTTGCAATAGCTTGTAAGGGCTGGCTGCTGCCAGTACTGCAGTGTTTCTTGTTGGACTATAAAACAAATAAACAGGAGAAAAGACCCCTGAGGCCCACCACTGTGGAGAGCTGGAGATACTTCTGAATGTTTAGCCATTCCTTGATCCTTGGATACAATGCAGGAGAAAAATAAACCCCATGAAATCTCTGCAGCACATACCACTGTGTGATGGAGTGCTTGGGGAACTCCTTCTCTGCCTCATTTGTGATGGATATCCCTCTGGCAGGCACAGAAATGCTCTCTGGAGAGGGACGGTTTAGTAAGAAGGATTTGTTGCATTTTAACTGCTCTGATTTGTGGGCTGGAAATGCAGTTCAGCGGACTGCAGGTGAGGAACATTTCTCTGCTGTATTGCAGGTCAGAGCTGAAGTGTTGAGACTGTTCTGAGGACAGTAATGAGGATTTCAGCTTGGTCTTAGTGCTGCTATCCTTATTTTATTGGGCACTAGAATGTGAAGGCTGGACTGATTTTGAGAGTGATAGAAATTGCCTGTACCTGATCAATCTGAGAAAAGGAGGGACTTGAGAGCTACTTTATGCACTTGTCATGAGACAAGAACAGTCTCTTCAACTCTTCAGATGGGCTTTAACCTTCACTGTTGGAGAATCCATACAGAAATCTCTCCCAGTCATTTGCTGTTACTGAGGGGGGACACAGTAAATGGCTTCTCTGGTAGCAAAGGATGTGCCTTGATCTGCCTGCACTTTCAGTGTGTAACTGTCCCATAAATGTGGGAAGTGGACCATTCCCCCTTTAGCCATAACCTCGCATTGCTTCTGTCACCACCTTGGTGTGCAGTGGTTCTCTAATGGCATTAGAGTGCAGTGCTGGAATCTAGGCTGTGTGCCAGGTGGGATCCTCCCAGCTGTTAGTCAAGTGTTGGGACAACTTTGATGTCATGTATGTGTGAAACACCTCTTTGTATATCCCTGTGTGTCTGCTGCTGCATTGCTGTGTTGGCTGCTCCTTTCTGGTTTGTCGTTTATGGCAATCTTCAGCTCCTCCCTGAGGAATGGATACTTAGCTCCTCATTCTGTAATTACGAAGTTGATTATTTCTGAAGAGTAAACTTGTAGCTGTCTTGCTGCATCCTCCTGTACTTTTCAGACTATTACTTCGATTTGCCAGAATCTTTCTGCATTCTAGTCTTGTCCTCCAGTATGTAGCTCTTAGTGTCTTGTGCAGATTTAATAAGCAAGTTCTCTATTCCATTACCCAGGCAATTACTGAAAATACAGAGTAGAAGTGAACCCAGGACAGGCCTCTCTGGAACCACACTCAATGTTCTTACATTTTTGACAGGAAACCATTAAGTACATCTCAATGCATACTTTTCCAATTAGTTATCCATCTACTTTGGTTTTGCCTAGCTTATGTTTCCCCAGATTTTTTCCTATATGACTGTGGGGAAACCTTTGTCAACAGGGAGAACTTAAGAGATCTACATGTCTCTGTACTGATTAGTTTGACCTCTTCTAGGAAATGTTAATTGTTTACTAATTCCATCTTTCTCCTTTAAGCAACCTGCTTACTTTTATCCATACTTTTTTTATTTTAGTAGGGAATAAAGTTATTTGAGCTGTACTCTTGTGACCCTTTCCTATTAAGCCCAAGCTCATCTAGGCCCTCTTTAAAGTGTCTGAACCACTGATGGTCCCAGTATGGCCACTGCTGGAATATCACTGAACACAGCAGACTGAGTAAATTATTCTTACAGTATGTGAACAGAAGTTGGGATCTAACATGGAACTAAGGGAAGAAGAGTGTTATCTGAAGATGACTTCTCCTCTTGGGGTGATGCTGTGGAGATGTTGTTAGCAGCTCTGATCAAATAAAGCACTCTGACATGGTGAACAGCGGGTGAAAGCACTCACAGACCAACAGGGGCAGCTTTGAACAGGACAGGTCTGCGTGTGCTTCCAGGCATCCCTTGGGAATGCATTGAGCTGTTGGCACTCTTACCTTCAGCATCCAAAATAACCTTTGTAGCATGTTTGTGGGGGAAAAAAATACCTGTACGGAATGAGAATCACACTGTGCAAAAGAATAAAGGAAATGTGTTGTGCATCCAAAGTGCCTGTTTTGTGTAGCAGCAGAGAAAAGCTGCTGAGCTGAAGAGCTGTAGGAGAGCCAAGGCAGTTCCAAGAGGAATGGTGCTGTTCTGCCTGGATAAACAGTTCAGTCTGCCTAATGTTGAATGGTATTGTGAGGCTTTGTGGTTCAGTGGTCAGATTGCCAGGACAAATCCAGACTTGGATGGTATAAAAATGGTGACTTCTCACTTCTATTTCGTTGCTGCTCATGTTATTAAGAGGAGCTGGTGTGCATTAAGCTAATAAGGTTCATTTGGGGCACTGTCCACTGTGAGTGTATTTGTGTAATATGTTGTACCTATTAAAATGCAGAAGAAAGTCACAGAAATAAAGGTGATCAGCTGTATAGTGAAAGGGGGGTTTGAAGTGAACTACTCAAATTTAGCAAACCTGGTTTAACTGTTTAACCACCCCTGTTACCTTTTTTGAAGTATGACCCAATATTACTTGCTGCTCTAGTTTAATGATAGATGGGAGTGACCTTGAGGGTGCTCAAGGACAATGGCTGTGCTTCCAATGCCCGTCTGTGTTGTGTCCAAGATGATACAAGAGATCAAACATGGAAACTGCTCAGTGTGGGTGAAGAGATGTGAGACGTGTTGTTTGATAGGCACACGAAGATGGGTGTGAGCTGTTGCTGAAATGGATTTTACAGTTCAAAGTCTGATGTCTGATGCTTCTCCCTTCTCTTCCAGGGTGACGACTTCAGGAGTAATGGAGGGCATGAAGAAGGTCAAGAAAGTGGTGAATGGTTCAGCAGAGCCTCAGGGCGAATGGGAAAGCACGGCATGATGGACTGGACTAAGGCAGCGCTTTCAGAGAAACTTTTTTAATTTATTAATATTACTCTCAGTGGAAAGGGAGCAACTTGCACTCCTCACCACTGAAACTGCAGAGTGGGGTGTGTCTAGGGGAAGCAAAGCAGTGCAGAAACATAACTTTTCCTTTGATCATAAGAAAATGAGATCTCCTGGTACCTGCAAGGAGTGTGAAGCTTTCCTAGGGATTTTGGGTAGCTTTTTTTTTTTCCCCCTTTCTGGATCGGTTCTTTATTCTGAATTGTGGCGTTCTTCAGAATGTGTAATGGTAATGTGAAGAGGGATCTTCAGTGTGTATGTAAAGAATATATTTTATATAATGCTCATATATATATACACACACACTTGCTATGTAACATGTATGCTGGGACTTGCAAAGCCTGTCAGAAGGTGGGAAAAGAAGATAAAGACATGTAAGTATTTTTTTTTTCTTTTTATAAACACTCCTCTTTTGGCTAGGACAAAACATTGCAAAACAAATGGATAGGAACAACTGCAGTTATTTGAGAGACTGAACAGGTATTGGATCAGATGACTTCTGCCACTGCTCATACAAGTGTGAAAGGTGATGAGTATCTTCTTGTCTTATCCCTGCAGGTGTCCACCTGAATGTGTCAGGTTTTCAGATGTGTTGCTATACAGGAAACGAGTGACTGTTCTCCATTAAAGCACTAAGCCCACAGTGCAATAAGCATTCATGTACATTCTCCACTGTCCATGCAGTTGCTCTTGACTTACCCCCACCTGACAAGAAGTACACAAGAGGTGTAAGACTGATGCTTGCTTTTTGGGGGTCTGCCTAAATGTTTACTTTCAAGCTGTGACCCAGAGCACTTTGGTTTGCTTCATAAAATATTTTTGAGGTATTTCAAAAGTCACTCCTTTCTGGCACAGTATAAACAGTACCAGACACTCCAATGGAAATCTGTCTAGCCATTTTACTGCAGCATAAATCTCTAGTTCACAGTTATTCTGAGTTACTGGGCCTCTCTGGATGGCTACTTGTACCTCTCTGGCTGTGTAGGATTAATGACACTACTGTTTGAGATGAGCTGAACTGGTCAAAGTGGTATTGCCACCAAAAACCAGCAACTGTAACTCCCAGTACTAAACGTTTTTTTTCTTTTTGTCAGGAGAGGAGAAGATAATGACCAGAACCTTGATGCAGGGGAATATGGAATCCTTGACTGTTAGCTGCAGACTTGCAGTGGAGTCTTTACAGACACATTCTAATATGCCACATGTTTTCTCTGTAGTCCCTGGTTGTCAGTAGGGCAGTTGGTGTCCAGAGCTGTAGTAGTGAGAATGGGTGTTAATTTGGGGGAGGATGGAAGTGGCTCGCTGGTGAAATGAGGATTAGCTTTAACAAAAATAAATCAAGTATGAGTTACTGACCCACTGAAGCCTTAATATTCATGCCAGAGACATTGACAAGTGGTGCTGTTGAGCCGAATGCTTCTGCCAGGGTGTCAGGGAGAGGCATCATCAGAGCTCTGGATGTGCCAGCATTGCCTACAGACTCACTCAGGAACTGGTTTTTTGGAGGGGCTACATTTCTGGGGCACAGCTGATTAGAGAACTATTAGCCACTAGGTTATTTTATTCTTCAAGCTGAGAAGGAGGATTTCCTCTAGAGTCTTGAACCGCATCCTCACTCCTGAACAGGGATTGCAGAGCTCTTGCTGAGCTGTCTGTACCAAGACTTGCTGTTTGAGGAGCAGCATCACTTTCCCCCATTGCCTCTTCTTTTCCCAGCTGTTGGTTCTGTGCACCATGGAAATGGTAGAAACAAATCTACCTGCTTTGATACCTGGAACTGCTTTCTCTTCAGATAAAGCACAAGAATAGTATTTGTCTCTGGCTGCAGAGTTCTCTTCTGCTTTTGTCCTCAGCTGTAACTTCACAGTAATCACAGCAGTGATAGTTTGACTTTGCTGTCATTGCCTTGCAGTGAGACAGTTTTAGTGGGAAGAGATCCTATACCACTGGAAAGGCTGTTTGGTGACCTATGGGCCTTTTAGGCCTTCTGTAGGAAGAAATCTTCATATTTAGCTGAAGTGTGAGAAATTGGACCATAAACAAACACAGGCAGTCCCAGCTCATCATACACTTAAATGCAAAACCTGAACAGCTCATCCTCTTCCTCTGCAGTTACTCTGTCCCTGGGAAGTGTCACTCACTGCATCCAAGGGGCTGCTCAAACAGGCTGTAAAGTTTGTTCAGAGAAGCTCACTGAAGACTTGAAGTGTGTTGGCACTGAAGTGTGTCAGGGATAAGGATGTGCTGTCAGGAGTGAAGTGCATCTGGACGATGCTATTCTAGAGCCTGTTAATTCCTTTTGTGAATGAGACGTGAAATTGTCATGGGTGTGGCCTCTTTTCAAAAACCACGAGGCCTGTGCTGTGATCCCAGGGAGTGCTGAGCTGGTTCCAAACAGCTGCCTATTCCATACCTCAGCATCAGTGGAGCTGACAATTTGGCAAGTGCTGTTACCTTAGTCTCAGGTTTCTCTCTCTCTTTTTTTTTTTTTAATGCAGTTTTTTGCTAAAGTTGCATATGGTGTAGGTTTATCTGCCAAGTCCCTGGCTCACCAGTCAAAGGCCAAAAAAACCAGGTCATTTCTTTTTGTCTTGGCATGAAAAGCCACAGCAGTGTTCTGGAAGTGTTTTTTTACAAGAGCTTTTTCCAAGTTCAGCCCTGAGCTTCAGCAGTCAGCTCTACAACCAGCTTCAGCTGGTGCCTTACACAGGATGCCAAGCAGCAGGCAATGGTCAGACCTGAGCATTAGGAAGGAAAATCAAAGTCATGGCCAAGTCAACAAGCAAAAGATCCTTATTGTGGCCATTTCCAAAGTGAATTTTCTCTGGTGCAGTTCCTTGGAGCAGGACAAAAAGTCTGTCGTGCAGGGGTGTATGATGGATATGATGGGTGGGGTGGCAGCTGGAGGGTGGAGAGGACGGCCGCAGTTGTGCTTCTCTCCCGCACAGTGAGTGCTGCACTGCAGAGCATCAAAGACAGCACCGCTCCCTCCCCTCCTTCCCCGGCAAACCCACAGCTGCATGACTGGCACTGCATGGCTCCAGGGCTAGTGGAGTGCAGCAGCTTGGAGCTTCCCAGGCGGGATAATCAGTGCTTGCCTTTCACATGCTGATGGCTGCTTATCTGGTACGAAGCTCTGCCTCTCACAGGGAGGGAAGCGAGAGGCGCTGTTCTGGATTACAGATCGTTTAGGGATATGCAGCTTTACTTCCCTGTCGCTGCTTTTACTGAAGTGAGGAGCTGAAGCAATCACCCCTACAGTACCCAGCAGCAGAGCGACAGGAGTCCTGGAACAGCAGGTCTGGTGCAATGGGAATAAATGCTTTGAATGCTTTCCCATATGTTGCTGCAGCGGAGCACTCGGTCCCCTCTGCAGATAAAAATGAGATTGGTTCCGTCTTCACTTGTAATGCAGGTTCTGCCCAAATAAAGCCCTGTGGATGCTGACATGCACATGCCGCTCCTGCACTCCTTCCTGCCGTAGCTGCTCAGCAGGCTGTCTTCCAGAGAAAGCCTCCTTGCAGTGCAACTGCCAGACTCTTGCATTCTTCAGGCTGGAAAATGTTTTCCTTGATGGTTCATCAAGAGGCGTGCTAAAAGAAAGCAAGACATAATGGGGTCATCTGGAACACTGCTGCTGCCTGCTCGGAGTGGAGCGGTTTGAGTTGAAGAAGCCACATGCTGTCCTATTAAGATGCTCTTTCATGTCGTTGTCTAACTTGGCATGTCATGATGTGTGCAGTGCATTGTTCAATGTTTCCCTCCAGCTGAGTGCCCTGTTCCTGGATTTCCATGCTGGCATACCCTGGGAGAGCATGTTGTAAAAATTTGCTGCATTGCAGCATTTTGTCTGGAGCTCATAGAGTGGAAGATGTATTTTTTCTAAGCTAAGTGGACTCTCTCTAGCATGAGCGGGCATCTGCCATGTATCCTTGAGCACTGTAACATTCCTCCTGGCCACGAAAGGGCATGTCCTGATCACTCCAGTGTGCACATCTGGTGGAAGTCCCGTGGAAGATTTTTAGTGTTAAGTCTTTTTTCCTTACTCTGTGTTCCTTAGAGAAAAGCAGTCGAGCCACTGACAATCAAATTGATGAGAAGGGAGGGGATTCTGTTGTTTATTTGAAAACTGCCCAATTTGAAGCAAATATTGGGTATTGTAGGCTCTGTTGAGCTCTGAGAACTGGAGTTCCCTACCTATTAAGGGGAGGGAAGGAAATCTTTCTTCCTTTAGCATAGCTGGTTTGTCTCCTTCAATTTGACCTGTCATACCAGCTAACAGACTGCTGTCACTTTAAAGCAGATGTTTTATAGATCCTGTGTTATCTCTACTTCGCTCATAGAGCACGTCCCCATTTTTCAGCTGTGTACAAAGAGTGAGGAGCTGTGATCTGCAGGAGTGGGAGGTGCAGTGAGGTTTGAACGTAGTGGGACTCACACTGAAACTGTGACCTTGTGTGTAGCGTCAGTAGCCTCAATGTTTCATGAAAGCTGAGGTGGTGCTGCCCAGAGGCACTTGACCAATGTTCCTTTGTGTTCCCTGGGGTTGATTTGCTGTAAAACGTTGTTCTAAATTGAATTAATTTTGCTTCCTTTTTGTAGCTGCTGGATATGACACTGTTTTGGGCTGATTAATCACTTTTCCTTAGCATTATTGGGAAGCTGTGCATTTTCCCCCTTGTAGTTTCTTGCCTGGATATAGCAGTGATCCAGGGAGAACTGCACATGACCTGTGCTCCCAAGTGGCTGGAACAGGATTTAGGAAAATACTGATACTCAGGTGTTGAGTGGTGTAGGAAGAAAGTGGCTGAGAACAGAGTCACTCCTTGTAGGCTGACTGGCTCAAGAACCCATTTATATTTTGACTGCAGCAATCCTCCAGAAAGGACAATTCTTAATAAATATTTCCCTGTGGGATTTCACTCAGTGTTCTGCTCTCTGTGTACTAAACTAGAGTCCAACCTCCACATCATCAGAAGCACTTCATCCTGTAGCCGGTGGAGCTGATACCTGCTCTATCAAAACAGAGTATGGGTCTAAATAGCTTCCCTTGCCCTTTAGGAACTATTAATAATTAATTCTAGATCCTCGTGTGTCATTAAGCAGCTTTAGGGCACCTTGTACAATGTAGCTTTGAATTCATTTAGTAAATGACCTCCAGAAGAACTAAAAAAGACTTTTCTTTGTACAGCAAGGTCCAGTTCCTGGCGTTTTGGTGACCTGTAAATATCCTATTCCTCAGTTCCTGTTCAGATGTAAAAATTGATTTTTTCCAGTATTTTTTTAAACTTTATTAAAAGAACAGTAAACAGTATTTGAAGAAAAGCAAGGCAGAGACAAGTCAGGACAGTCTGTGTAACTTGGTTTCCCTGCTGTGATGCAAATGTGTAAAATAAAGATTGACCAGAAAGAAGTTTTTAATGCATCTCATTTTCTCCTTCTGAACTGCCTGCAGCCAAGCTGACCCATTGATCCCAAAGTCTGCATTTCCCTGTGCTCAACTTCTGTTTCCAGCCATCAACATCTGCATCATGGATACAGGGCCAAATCACAAAACTTGTGTGGAAAACTTCTTGAAGGAAAAAGCTTTTCTGTCAGTGACCTGGAGAGGTTCACTGAGATGCCTTTTCTTGAGCTCCAGGTACTGGAGCTGTGCTTGTCCCAGCTGCTCTTTTAGGTTTGTAAGCTGAACTTAGGCAATAGTTTGTGGACTGAGTCTTGAACAAAAGTGTTTCCCGCAGCCCTGTGTCTCCTGCAGTCTGGGACAGGCAGGAATGCAGGAGCATCTGGGCTTGTTGCTGCTATCCAGCCCTGTGGTCTCTGGTGTCAGCTTGCCAGGCAAGTGCAGGCAAGGAGCTGATGCTCTGAACCTTGGAGTCTAGATACAAATTAAGGCTAGAAACTTACTGTTTAAGTAATATCTTCAGTGGATCTGACCACACTGTCTCAGAGGCCAAGTCCTTGACCTTTTTTAGGTTAGACTGATGGTGATTCGGGATGTCTGTAGTTGTGCTCTTCCTGAGGTGTCAGGATCTAACCTTTCATTTCAGTTCTGCAGGCTGGTTGGGTTGGCAGGGATGAGGAGGGCACAGCCCTTCCTGTGAAGGGTTCTTCCTGATAATCCCCCATCCCTCAAAAGTGTAAGTCCTTCAGCACGAAATTCTCATCTTCAAGATGTGTCTTACAGTTCAGCCTATGGTTCTCATCCTACCACCGAGGGCTAATGCCAGCAATAGCCTGTCTTCTCTCCCCTGCACCTCCCAAGCAGCCAGTTCTGCGTTGCCTCAAGCCTCTGGGTGGGTGGTGTTTTACCAGGGAGCTAAACTATAAAAAGTACTCGGAACTTGGATTTCTTACTACCCCACCGCAGGTTAGAACAAACTTTGCCGATGCAGATGGTTGCTGGTTATTGCACTGGAGTAGCCTAAATTTTTTTAATGCAAGTTCCTCCAAACTGAACATGCTCTGCATATTCTGTCTGTTGTGTATTTGGCCTTAAAGCATTCCCCCTTAGCATTCCCTGACAGCAGCTCTGAGACTCATCCCAGGAGTTGCCTGCACTGAGGATGCCAAAACATCCCTCAGCCATCAGGAAAGGTGAAATGTTAGGGGTGGAGTGAGTAAGGTGGGACTAAATTGTGGGAACACTCACTTGAGAGGGAGATCAAATGAAGTTATCAGTGGAAGAATTGATTTCTGACCATTTTCTCCAAGGAGACACAAAGAAAAGCTCCCAGTATTTGAGGTCTATTGCAAGCAGAGGTCATCTGGCAGACATACACAGGGAGCAGAAGAAACAAAACCAGAGCTAACAAAACGTTCCTCAGTGTTCTGTGTTTGGATGCAATTTCGTAGGTGTTTTCCTGCCCAGGGGAGGTAAATTGTTCTACCTGCACTAAGGCTTTTCTTCCGGTGTCTGAAATTCCCAGCTGTCTGATCATTTGCAGCTCCTCGTTGCAGTCCTGACTGCCTGCTGTCAATGCTTTTGCTCGAGCAAGGTTATCTTCATGACTACAAAGAGCTGCCTTCTCCTTAAATCTTGCGTTTGCTTTCCTTTGCCTTCTGACTGACAGGCTCTAATGAGGGGAGAATGTTGCAGTGCCCTGTATAGTGAGTGGTCAATAAAAACCAAATTGCTTTGTACAGCAGAGGTAATAACACAGCTTGTATTGGCACAGCTGATCCTGATATTGGGGCCCCTGGTTAGGAGACAAAGGCTTTCTTCTGTCTTAAGTAGTAAAAAAATGCATTTCATCCATTCCTTTTCTCCCCTCTCATCCATGGAAAATGGTGTAATTGGGGGTGACACTGCTTTGTTGTGGCTCTTCTCCCCTGTGGGATATTTTCTGTGGGGTGGCTGAGACACAATACCTGAGATGGCTCTTGTATTACTGCAAAAAAAAACCAGGCCTGGGAGGTGAGGTTGTTACAGGGGTGGCAGGTGGAATAGGGGAGGATTAAAATGGAAGGGAGGCATGAAATTCCTTTTACTGCTCCCTCTTGGGATGATTGTGCTGAGCCTGGCAAGAGCATCCTCAATGAAAGGAGCAATTAAAACATGGGTCACCTGTAAGTGTAGTAATAAGTTTGGGGGGCTTTAGTCCCTGAGGACATTGTTCTGGGGTGCACATCTTCTACATGCCTCCAGTCCTGAGTCATTTTGGTAAGGTGGCACAATATCCCCTCGATATCCCATCGCCGGCTTCTCCCTGAGAATGCTCCCACTGCTTACTGTGGGTGTGGAAGAGTCATTTTCAGTGCTCCAGCTGCCTCTTTCCTGAACTGCTCAGGATCTTTGCTCTGCAGGAGCTCTGTGAAGCTGGAAGGAGTCCTCCACCCAGCACAGCTGTGAAGGTATTGATCTGCCTCTCCCAGGAGAAGCCAAACTTGTTCATTTTGGGATGGATCTCATACCAGGAGGCAGTAGCCAAATTGGAGGGGCTACAAAGAGCAGCTGCAGCGACTCAGATGAAGGAATTGGGCAGTGGCAGAAGATTACAAGAGTTAAAGCTGTAAGCCTGACTAAGTGATGATTAAAGGGAGCCAAGAAGATGTAGCTCAGTACAAAATGGCTGCATGGGGGGGAACCCACAGAAATGGGTTTGGAATTAGTGTGGCTGAAGGCTGAGCTGGTGAGAGGTGAGATGTAACGAAAGCAGAGGAAAACAAGATGTTAGGAGAAACCTTTTGCCAATGAGTTTGGCTGCAAACAATTTCCCTGGAGAAATGGAGACAGTTCTGTGTTGTTTTAGATAATCAACACTAGGTTGGACAAATCATTGCTAAATACACTGCAGGGAATGACCCCTCGTCAGCTGTGAGCTGGATGAAATGCCTGGCTCAGCCATTTTCCATTTGCTTATCTCAGTGGGAAGTATATTGCGTGCATAATTCCTGGTTTGGGGGGTCATTTTAGTTTTACCGTTAAACCTCGTAGATGCCTTGAGAGAGCCTGGCTGCTCCAGAGGAGGAACATGTTGAAATGAAGCTGGTTGGTGTGTGCCCTAATCTGTATTCTGAGTCAGTCAGGGTTTTAACTGTTGCCGCAAAATCTGAGCGGAAATATCTGCTGGGATTTACCAAGCACACAATGCCTCAGTGTTGCCGTGAATCAGAGCAGCCTTGTGGGAGGCAACAATTCAAACTCTTAAACAGCAACAAAATTTGAAGAATAGGTACAGGTCGATCAGGTCGATTTTGTATGTTTGAATGTTTTGGCAGATTGTTATGGTTTGGTTTGGTTTGATTTTGTTTTTAATTATTGCAGGGTAGGATTTGGGTGAGCAGACATCACAGCTGACTGCACAGTTTGCCTACAAAGCTTGCTCAAGAGACTTGTGTCTTGTCCTAAAACCAGAGCAGGTCAGCAGCACCAGCCCCAGTAGCTGCCCCAGCCTCCACATGTCCTCAGCAGACGACCCCAGGCACCGAGGGGCTGATCAGCCAATGTCAGATTCATAAGTAATCAAGAGGCTGATTTCTGTCTGGTTTGTGGTGTGAAACCCACCACCACACCCATTCCCTGTGCCCTCTGCATGCTCAGAGCTCAGCACAGAATGGACACTGAGCTGCCTTCGGAGCAGACATCTGGGCAGGATCACAGAAGAGCTGGAAGCCACATGACTTCCCTTTATTTTGAAGGTTTTTACAAATACGTGTATTTTTTGAAAGCTTTGTTCTGCTCCAAACCTCAGGCTTTCAGATTTAAGGAGGCTTCTCTCACAGATGTGTGGTTTATGATTAAAACCCCTGCTGAAGCTTGGCAGCAGACCTGGTGGGCAGTGCTCAGGTCACCTGCACAGTGTGTGGAGAACAATGTGAAGAACAGCTTCTCCAACCCCTCTTCCAGCCCTGAGGGTGCTGGTGGATGCTGCCGGGAGTCTTTGCTGCAAAATGCTGCTGCTGCCCCTGTGACTGATTTTATCTCACCCAGACAGAGTGCGCAGCACTCCTTGGTTGTCCTTACGAGGAGCCTTTTCTTTTCAGCTTGTCTGGAATCAAGCCTAGGCTCAAGGTGGCTGGCCGGAGCTCTCCAGGACGACGACGGCAGGAGCAGAACAAGGGTGATTTCCCACTTGCCAGCCGGGATTTGTGATGTGCCATGAAGATCGAAGGAAGATCCACAAAACCTCCTCCTGTTTGGCTTTGTCTCAGCCCAGGGCTGCCTGCAAACTGCAGGCAACGGGAGAACAGCTGATGAGTTCACCACAGCCACCCTTCCCGGCTTCCGACATTAGCATAACAATTAGAGCCCCAGAGGCTGTAAAGAGAATACAGGCTTTAAAAAATAAACTAGAACTTAACAGAGAAATTAATAGCATAGCAAATTGTAACGCTCAGTGCATCGGCTGCATGTCAGTCTCGAGCGACAGCTGTACGTGCAGCCTTGGCACAGTTGTGATTTCCAGACCTTCCGCTGCATTTGGCCATCACTTCAGTATCTATGCTTCCATTTCCGGGGGAAGCAGCCTGCAGGGCACACCATTCCTGCTGCCACTTACCCAAAAACCTGCTGTGTCTGTTGCATTTCTCTGAAGCCATGTGATGTGTTGGCATTAAAATGTCGTACGATAGAAATTAATCTAGCAGTGATAGCCAGTAGAGCTGCTGAAGTCCAAGTCTTGGAGTGGTTTGGGTTATAAATCTTGATTTTTAAGGGCTTTCTTTTTTAGTCATATATAGCTCAGCTATCAAAGCAGTTGGTAAATGCCAGCACTGGGTGCTTGCTGTGACCTGCAGTGATACCAGGGGCGAAGCAAGAGCAGCTCACTCGCATCTTGTCAAGCTTAAAAGAGCTTCAGGAACAGCCTGGTTGGTGAGCTGGAAGCTGTGGAGGCCCATTGAAAGCCGCTCGCAGTGTTGAGATCATACGTATGTAAAATGGTTGTAATCTGAGATGCGGGTGATGCCTGGGAAGCCGAGGGTGTCCCCAGGACGAGCTGATGCATTCCTGTGCTTGTGGTTGTTGCACCAGGATGTTGAACTCACTCTAATGGCATTTTTTCCCAAATCCTCTGGAAAAGCAGCTATTTTGGTGGCTCTTTGTGCCAGCGGTGACCATGGCTTGTCTGGAGGAGCAGCCAGCGCTGATGCCAATAATTCCTTTGGCTCTTTTTCTGACTGAGTCAGATCACTCAAGCATTAACCTTAAAATAGCAACTATTTTTGTAGTTGATATAATTAATCTCCTCTGTGTGTATGTTGCTTCCCCATTCCAGGCTCCGATGCTTCACCACTCCCCTGCTGACCCACTCCTGCTTTGGCACAAGAAAACTCTGAGCAAAACTTGGCTTTTCCGCAAAAAAAGCACAAACTACAGGCTGTGTGTGCTCTGCTCCGTGAGTTCACTGCCAGACTGGTGTCTCCAGTCACAGATTCCTCGTTCATGTGGTCTGTTGGTTTTGGAGCATCTTCTCGATCTGCTTTTGGGTGGGTGGATGTGGAAGGGGGATGTTCACAAGCTGACAGAACTGGGGGTGACACTGGCCACAAAGACAACTGTGATGGATGGGTGGGTGGATGTGTGGGTTTCGTGATGCAGTAGGAAAAAGCGGTTTGGAGAAGCCTGAAGCCTGAACGGACCCCGTGTGGTGCCTCGTCCAGCCCTGGGAAGGGGAGGAGCGAGGAAGGGGATGGGATGGGCTAACCAGAGTCCATCCCCTGCCTCTCTTCTCCTTTTCTTGGGGCAGCTCCTGCGTCAGAGCACGCCCAAGAGTGCAAGTGTGCCATAGTGGATACTACCCCATCCCAAATTTCCCGCCCCACAAGCAGCTCCAGCCATGCCGAAGGTGGGATTCAGTGGGGGCTGTTCTTGGGCTGTGTGACACCACTGATTTTTTACGTCTGAGCACATCAGTGAGGAGGACAAAGGGGGAAAGAAAAGACCATTTGTGATGAAGCAGAGTGAGCACACGAGATCGGGGCAGACTGCACCTCGCTGCTTGCATGCAGCGCTATTCCCATGAGGCAGCTGCAATCCTGGCAATTAAATCAGGAAGGATGCGTTGGGGAAAACCCCAGTGATGGCGTCTGAGGATGCTGATTAAATGTGCACAGCCTGGTGAGCCCACGTGGAACAAAAGGCTGCGTGGCTGAGCCTGACAGACTTGCTGTGTCCTGGGGAAAAAGAACTAATAAGTGTTTATTAAACACTTTCAAGTAGATACCCGAGGAAGGAGAAGCTTTCTGCAGACACACACTCGGCTGTGCAGCCCACACAGCTCCCAGCTTTTACAGTCAGAACATGGAGCACGGGATCCATCCCAACCTCGAGCACTGGCGTGGCAGGAGAGATAACAGCTTCCCTTTGAGCAGGAACCCGCTCTGACCGCGGCAGTGACGGCAAATATCGCCCAGGGAGTGATCATTGCCATGGCTGCACTGTGGGGATCAGACAGCAGAAGCCCTGCCAGCGGCACACGTTGCTTTATCAAAAAGCCAGCCTGGGTCAGGGCTGGGCTGGCTCTGAGCTTGTGCTGCAGTTGCTGGTGGTGGGAGATGTGAGCAGTGTCTGAGGTCTGTCTTGGAAGAGAGAGCCAGGGGGATTTATAAAGCAAAACTACTCTCAAGGACTGGCCTGCACTGGATTTTCCTCTGAGCAAACAGCCCAGCTCCATCCCCAGGCACACTGACCACATTCAGCTGGGCACGATTGTTTTGTGCCCCAGTCGCTGTTCAGATTTCAATCCTGTCAGCCCCAGGAGTCTTTCCAGGCTTGGGTTGTGTTTCTCTGCCTGTAGAAATGTCACTTCATCCTAGAAAATGTCACTAGTGTTGTTATTTAAACAGTAATAGGGGTAAAGCTAATAATTGGGAAGTGAAAGTGACTGGCTTGCATAGTTTCCGATTACTTTTCTCCTCTCGTCTGTGTGATCTGGGTTCTCAGCGTTCCACGTGGTGGAGGCAGGGTAGAGTTTTAAATAGAATTAAATCCTTTCAACATCAGTTTTGCAGCAGCAGAGCCTGTGCTAGAATGCCTGTGCTGTGCAGGGAAGGTTTGGGACCTTGCTGGACCCCCAGCCAGGCACGGACAGGTCATGCTCTGCACACAAAAGGACACCCCTGCTGCGATGTGGTTACAGTCTGGGGATCACAGATGAAGGGAAATACTGCAGAAATTGATGTTTTGCTGATGGGAGGTAAAGAAGGGCTGCACAGGACATTTTTGCAGCACATTTGAGGACTAGACGAATCTGCTGAGGCCTATGTTGAAGTCGCAGGCAGGCCTTTGTCCCTAAAAGCCATGCAAATGTCAGAAGCGACTGGGAGGGATGCTGGAGGGGAGGCACAGCCTCACAGAGCTCTCACTGCCACGTGCTGCCAATCCTCTGTCGCTCAGTGCCATCCCTCCAGCTCATCCCCCGGGCTGTGCCGCTGCTGGGACATGGTGATGGTGTTTTTATCCTCTTCTGCCTTAATGAGCTCGTTTGTGTGAGGCTGGGTAATGGAGGACGAGGCATTTTAGAAACATCCACTTGGGGAATGTATCCCTGGAGAAGTGAGTGTCAGGAACGTTTGGCTGATTAAAAACAATAAAGGTGCAAAGAGCAGCGCTGTGTCGGCTGTGCTCCTGTGTGTCCCCGGCAAACACCCCGTGTGTGTTGTGCTGGGCTCTCCACAGCCTCACAGACAGGTTTTGCCGTATCCAGGCACGGATTTTCCCCCTCTTTGGCTGCTACTGCAGGAGTCCAGGCATGCCTGGGCAGCTCCAGCAGGGCCCTCATTGCAACACAGGTGGGAAGAAAACTGTATTTATCGTGTGCATCGGTACAGCTAATGACTGCACACAGACACTGAGCTGCTGTGGAGGCACAAAGCCTTGCATGGGTTTGAGGTGGGGAAAAGCCGGGTGCTGCTGCTTTTATCACTTGTATGGTTTCCTGGCTGCACCACAAACCTGCTGTAGGTTGAATCTGTGGGGCTTTTGAAGTGACTGAACTTCATCTTTCTGTGTACACATTGCAGAGAGTGAGTGAAGGCTCAGTGGAGCTCTGGTGTGAGAGAATGGTAGAATCACAGAAGGGTTTGGGCTGGAAGGGACCTTAAAGATCATTTAGCCCAACCCTCTTTCCAGGCAGGGACACCCTCCACTAAACCAGATTGCTCAGAGCCCCATCCATCCTGGCCTTGGACACTTCCAGGGAGGGGACAGCCACAGCTTCTGTGGGCAACCTGTGCCAGGGCCTTGCCACCCCCACAGGGAATAATTTCTTCCTGATATCTAATCTAAACCCTGCCCTCTGCCAGTGTGAAGCCATTGCCCCTTGTCCTGTCCCTTCATGACCTTGTCCAAAGTCCCTCTCCAGCTCTCCCGGAGCCCCTTTAGGCACTGGAAGGGGCTCTAAGGTATTCACAGAGCCCTCTCTTTCCCAGGCTGAACAACCCCACCCCTCACACCCTGAAAATCCTGAGTTGAAAGGGACCCACAAGGATCTGACTCCTCCAAGGCGGGAACAGACCCCTCTTCAGCTGGGGAACTCAGGGGTTGTAAAATGCTTCTACAGCTGGAGGTGTTGATGTGCCACCAAGGTCACCCCCGGACTCCGAGCCTAGCCTTGCCCCAGGCTCTATCCTCCCACCGCCAGCTCCTCTCTCTCCTCATCCCCTCGCTGCCCATCAGCCCCCCGCAAGCAGGACCCCGACATTTCCCTCCGAGCGTTCCCGCTCATCCCTGCGGGGCGGCTCGGGGGGTGTCCCGATGGCGGGGGCCGCTCTGGAATCCCCCTCTCTCCCGTGTCCTCCCGCCATTGGGAGCGGCGGGGCCGTGCCGGA
>VYXC01006599.1:194487-271899 GCA_013397175.1 Platysteira castanea
GGCGGCGGAGGGCGGGGAGGGCGCGTGGAGCCGGGGACACGCACACGGACACGCAGCGCGGCCCCGCAGCGCGGCTCTGCGGCCAAACCCCGCCAACAAAGACCCCTCCGCCCCCCTCGCCGCCGCCCCCCCGGGATGTAGCCGGGCCGGGAGCCCCAGCGAGGCAGCGGCCCCGCCGCTCCGTGCCCCGCAGCGAGGCCGGGAGGCGGCGGGCTCAGAGGCGCTGCCGCCACCATGGGCAAATCCAACAGCAAGTTGAAACCTGAAGTTGTGGAAGAGCTGACCAGGAAAACGTACTGTGAGTGGCCGGGGGGCTGCCGGGGGGATGCCGGGGGTGTGATGGGATCCGCGCTGCCGCCTGGCCCCGCCGCTCCCCCGGGTCGGTGCCGCGGCTCCTGCGGGGCCGCTCCCGGGGAGGGCGCAGGCTCGGCCGGGCTTTGTTGGAGGAATTCAGGGATTGGCCTGGGAGGAGGAAAAAACCCATAAGGCAGCAAAGACACGGAGAGGGGCAGGGAGCCAGGGGAACGCGCTGGTTTTTTACAAAAACCATCCTCCGTGGCCTATTTCTGAGCCTCTGGGAACGGCGGGGCCAGGGCCGCATCCTGCCCGCCGCGGCGCCCGCCGGAGCATCGCGCCCTCCCTCGCCGCCCCCCCGCTCCTGCCCCGAGCATCCTTCCCCCGGGCTGCCCGGCCCCCGGTACCCAGGGCCCGCCGCGGGGATTGTCCTCCCCGCGCTGCCTCCCCGGAGCCCGGCAGCAGCTCCCGGAGCGGGGTACCGAACATCTGGGTGGCTTCCAAAGTTTGGGTGCGTTAGTCGGAGGGGTTCCCTTTGTTATTGCGCTCTGAAGTGGAGAGAAGAGCCCGACACCGGCGAGTTCGATATTTTTCCGAGTATCTCAGTATCGGTTTGATAACCTGATTTTCTGAGCGAGTGGCTTTCCCGTCTGGACCTCCACTGTAATCTAATTAACGTGGCTGGTGCCTCAGCCATCCAGTTTTAGCAAAATCCTTTTTTTTCCCTGAAGGATGCACAAAGGAAACAAAGGCTTTCGTGGCTCAAGTTTTCCTCCCCGCTTGCTGGTCGCAGATATTCCCCAAACGTGCAGCAGACCTGCGAGCTCTCCCCTCTGTCATTGCTGCAGTCCCACGGCAGCGCTTACCCAAAAAGGCAATAGATTAGGATGCAGCAAGTTCTCCCATATGGAGAAGAGGCAATACTGGTGCATTGCACAACCCTACACGCGGGGTTGCTCTCTGCCCTGGCACAGCCGGCAGCAGGCGGGAGGAGGGCAGGTGGTGGGGGCATGCCCGCATAGCCAAACCAGGTGTGATGCTGGGAGAGGCTGGGGTACCCCGGCTGGGCTTCCTCAAAGTGCTCAGGGGTAGGAAGTAGTGAGAAGGTGGCAGTGCCAGGTGGGCAGAGCCCCGGCTGGAGCTGAGCTGGGTTTTGGTGTCCTCACTGCAGCTGTCGCCCACGGCCGGTACAGCTGCGCCGGGCCAGGTACCGTTAGTGCTGTGCTGCAATCGCCCACTCGGTTCGCAGCCACTGTGACGACCTGATCTCTGATGGAGAGGAATCTGGAAGCAGGCAGCCCCAGCACGGCCTGGTCTGCTGGTGATCTCCTGTGTGCTGGGCTTTCTGCACCCCTGGGGTGGCTCCTCTGCGCCAGGAAGCTGCCAACACCAGAGGTCCGATACGGGGCACGCAGGCAGTGGTGCCCCATGTTACTTGTAGCCAAAGCCAGCCAAACACAGCGCTGGTGAAACCAGTGTCTCTGGGCACAGGGATGTCTCTTTGCTGGATAAGGCCAGCAGGTCACTGCTTTTTTGAATCACTTCATTCCCAACTTTCTGCTCCTCTCTTTTGGGTGCCCTCCCCTTTCTACTACACCCTTTCCAAGAAAGGCTGTGGTCCTCTGATCTCTCCCTCAATGAGTTTCCAGCCTGTCTGGAGCTTTGCCTGCCCGCTCTGGACCTGTCGCTGCTGCTTTTTAAAGACCCCTGTACCTTTGCAGGTGAGGCGGCAGCACCCAGCAGCACATGGCCCTTTGCGTGGCTGGATTCTGGTGCAGCATCCCAACGTGCCCCAGCAGCATGTGGCTGGTGGTGTGGTGCCTGTCAGGGAGAGCTGCCGTTAATTCCAGGGTTTGTTTGTTCAGCTCTGCTCATTCCACCTCTCGTCTCTGAGATTAATTACTTTTGCTGAGCGCTTCTGCCCCTTCTCTGCAGCTGTCAAGGCGAGCGCACATTCCCTTGTCTGGTGACACTTCACAGGGCCCTCCCAGGCATGGCTGAGAGCCTCTGATTTATCTTCAGACCCTGGGAGATTGGAAAGATACTAATTTCCTTCTGTGTTTTGGGGAAGCCAGTCAGAGGAGAGGCAGGTAGGAGGGCAGGGCTGCACTGAGTACAGGGAACTGATCCAGACCCCTGTGCTGTGGCTGCTGGAACAGCTGGAGCGGGGGACAGTCACACACACACATCCATGGCCTGCTCAAGAACTTCTGGGACCCTGCTTGGAAAAGGTTTTATTCCACAGCATGTTGATATTTAGGCCCCTTTCTGGCAGACACAAGAGCATCCCTGGCCTGTGCTGCCTGTCCCATGTCCTGGCTGCCACGTCACTGAGCGAGTGCTGTCCCTGCCTCGTGCGTGGTGCTGTTTCTGCTGTTGTTACAGCACATCTGGGCAGATGTCTCCAGCAGCCCAAACTGATGGGAACCTGTGTTTGTCCCAGGGAGGTTCCTGTGGCAGCGTGAGCCGTGGCTGTGGTACGTGAAGGGCTTCTCCCACGCTGGGATTTCCTTCCATTGCATCATTTTCTGTTTGTATGAACTTCCACACAAAACAAAGCAAATACCAAAAAGGCCCCTCTCAGTTCTGCAGGATCAGAGGGAAATGTCACCCCCTCTCCCTGCCCCACACGGCATTTCTGCAAATTTTTCTCATCCATGGGACACAGAGGACCTCTGTTTCCCCTCAGTGCTCTTCAGTGCCTGGTGGCTTCTTGTGTCCCTTGTCCCCTCTGGGCTTTCTGTCTCCTATTTGTGGTGTTTCTCTGGCCATGCCTCAGTTGCAGCAATCCTGGGACAAGCAGGAGGTGGGAGCAGCCAGGAGAGGAGCATGGGATGGCTCAGGTGCCAGGGCAGTTGTGGACAGGGAGGTTGAGCTGAGGATACAGCAGAGCTGCTGTCAGCAGCCTCCATGAGCTGCGAGAAATATTTTCCTGCGTGCATTTGGAGCAGGTTGTCCCAGGCCCTGCTGGGAACTGCACATGGAAAGGCAGGAGCCATGCCTTGGCTCTCCTCCCCACTCTGTCCTGACTTACAGTGCTGGGGGCCAGATTTTAATGGCACTTGGACACTCAAAGGCACATGAGGGCTTCTTTGAAGTGCTGTCTGCCCAAGTCCTGTTGGTTTGGACCCATCTCCGGGTGCCTTTCTGTGTCTCTGGGCGCCTGAGTGCCCAGGAATACCTGGCAATGCCAAGCTCCCCTGTCTGCCAGGTGCTGGAATACTGCTGGTGGGGACAACCAGGCTGCAGGGCCTCCTTGGAGAGCAGGCTGGTGCCACACAGGAGCGTGCAGGAGAAGTCAACGCTGAGTGATAATAATTCTGAATAATAAATTATGTAATTCTTTGTACTCTCATAAATCCTTTCATCAAAAAGCCCTCAAACTGCTTTATAATAATTAATTTATTAATCCTCCTGCTGCCTTGTTGGGGTGGCTTGGAGATGCAGTTTGGTGTTGTGTCCCAAGAGGTGGTAACTCCTGAGACTTGAAGGAACCACCACCTTCCCTGGATCACATCTCTTCCATGGGGCTTTAAACCTGATCTTAACTTGGGCCAGGTGCTCATGGCTTAGGGCCATGGTGGGATTTGGGATTGTGTTTAAAGTCTTGTGGGGCCATGGTCAGAGGGTTCTGCTCAGCTGGAGATTAGTGAATGTCCTGAGGTGTGACTGCAGCCTGAATGAAGTGTGTAACGTGCACGTGTGCAGTCTTGGGTGCACAATACATGTCCTGGGTGGAAATGACTTGGTGTGGACTCCTGGGAGAGAAACTGGGGGAGAAATACAGTGCTGAGTGTCCCTACTTGCAGCAGCACTGCCAGGTCAGTAACCCTTAAAAACATGAAGCAGTTGTAAAAATGTGAGCTTGTTTCAGAAGAGCATATTTTAGCTCTTTTTTTTCCAGTCATTTTGTGGGGGATTGGCTTTCAGGGTTCCCTTTGCACAGCTGTTGCCCATGTCCAGGACTAGCACTGTGTTATTTTTGAGGCTGCAGGAGCTGAGCAATCAGGCACGCTCAGAGCCGTGTCAGTGCAGCAGCATCGCTCTGGGGCCAGGTTGGGGCCAGGATGGGTGGGGATGGTGCTCCTGGTGCTCCTGAGGCCACAGTGGGGCTCAGGTGAAGGCGTGGGAGCCACAGCAAGGGTGCCAAAACAACACCCAGGCTGCAGAATGGGTGCGGGGAGAGGAAGATGCTCTTTTCCTGAGAACCGCATCCCACCCACTGTGATCTATTTTGTGGATTTTCAACTCACTCCGACATCATCATCTTCTGCTCTTTCGCAATAAGCCGCAAAATTGGCTCCGTTGCTCGACAGTAATGCAGGGAATTAATGGGCATTAGTTTAAGAGCAAACTATAAACATATTGATTTGTAGTTACGGGGGTACGTGGTGGCGGGTGGAATTCTGCGGGAAAGGAAATTCTACGATTGCAGCAGTTTACAGCCAGGAAAATGGGAAAATGGGTTGGTTCCTTGCTGGCTGAGCCAGACTGGGGCTTTGCTGCATCGTGCTGCCCCGGTGCTGAGGAAATGTGCTGGCTGGGGCAGTGGGCAGGAGCAGAGGAGGGACCTTGGTAGCTCCCCCGCTGCTGCTGGTTTATTTTTAGCCTCCGAAGTGTTTGGCCCCAGGCACTGGGTTTCTCTGCCAGGTTGGTTTGTGTTGAAATCCCTCCTGTTGCTCATCCAGCAGAAAGCTGGGGGAGCTGGCCGGGTGGCTACGGACCCGTTATCCCTGAGTGGCAAATGCTGGGTGAAATTGTCAGCGTGGGTGACTTTTAACAGGGCTTGGAGTGCCAGGACAAGCAGGAGTGGCTTCAAACTGACAGAGAGCAGGGTTAGGTGGGATATCAGGAAGAAATTCTTCCCTGTGAGAGTGGTGAGGCCTTGGCACAGGTGGGCCAGAGGAGCTGTGGCTGTCCCATGGCTGGAAGTGTCCCAGGCCAGGTTGGTTTGGGGCCCCGAGGCAGGACGATGGGCAGGAGGTGCCAGAGGGATGCCCAGGGGCTGGTGTTTGTTTGGAGCCGGGTTTTGCTGTAAGCCAGAGCTGTGCAGGGGGTTGCTGTGGTGCAGATTCACTGCAAGCTAAACGTGGACCTGCTGTGCTGCCTCTGGAGGGCTGCGGTGGTCTGGAGGCATCTCCAGCTCCTTCTCCAAGGTGATCCCAACCTGCTCCCAGTGAATCTGACCCAGGGCATCCCACATGCGTGTGGACCTGGGGCTCCACAGGTAGATCCAAGCAAAACAAGTTTTGGTGTTTCAGAAGCAAGTTTTGAGGAGTCCCTGCAGTCCCTGGGAGGTTCTTGCAGTGCTGGGGTGGGAAGGGGGAGACATGACCCAGGCCCTGAGGGCTCCCTCTGCGGCAGAGCGGAGCAGCCGTCCCCGCTGGCCACGCTCGCACCGCTGCTGCTCCGGCATCACAAGAATCACATTTCATTTATCCCCTGACATGTTAATGGATCTGCTTAACCACTCTCCTGACCTTTGCTGCTGCCGCTATAATTAAGGTTGTGAAACAAGAAGCTCTGAAGGCATCAAAGGAAGCGGCTGCTTCAGGGAGGAGGCTGCGGGCACGCTCGCTCTGTTATTGGGGTGACATTTGTGGGGTTGCTTTGTTCTTCCTTCCCCTCCTTCTCCTGGGTCTTCTAGGGAGCTGGATGCCAAAGGAAGCCAAGGTTCGTGCCCTGGGCAGGGATGGCCATGGGGTGCTCAGCCCTGGGGCATGGCCTGTGTCACTCCCATCACCATTGCTGCCATGGGTTCTGCTGCCCCGTGGTGCCTGCACAGGGCTCCCTCCTCACACCTCCTGCTGGAAGGAGGGCTGCCTGTGCTTCATCCACCTGTTTCTCCAGCATCTTCTGATCGATGGCTGGACCTGGTGGAGCTGCTCTGGGTCTCTCTGTGTCACCCCTCAGTGCACGGTGATCCCTGCAGGAGAGACTGGGAGGGCAGGAGAGGTGGCCCTGCTGCCAGCAAGGCTTTGCCTTCAGCATCCTCCTGACCTTCCCATGGCTCCAGGGAGTGATGGCTGAGCTGGAGAGACTTCCTTTCCTACTGCCCACACTGGTCTGGGGGGGAGTCCTCTCCTCCGCCCAGGGCAGGAATTGCTCTTGTTGGGGATGGCACCTTCGAGTGCCAGATCACACTGAAATCCCTGTGGCCAAGGGATGGATTTGAGCAGGTGGCAGGACACAGCTGCCCCACAGATGGTCGGGCAGGGGGGGCTGCTCCATCCCTTCTCCTGGCAGCACTGGGAATCAATCCTCTGCCCCTCCAGGGCATTGCTGCACTGGCTCATGGGGAAGCTGGGACTCAATCCTGGGATAGACCTGCTGCAACCACCAGCTCCTGCTGAGGGGGTGCTTCAGCCTGATTCATTAATTTCCGAATGAAGGCACTGTCCTGTGCCCTTCCTCTCCTGCCTTTGCTTCAAAGAGCAACTGCTGCTTTTTCCCTAAACCCAATTTCCAAAGCCTAATGTCGGGCCCTTAAATATTTAATAAAGTCTAAAAAGGATTTCAGCTGCATATTGGCTTTCCTGTTGGTGCCAGCCCCGGGGGAGATGAGAACAGAACTGCTCATGGACCTGTTTATCCAGTCTGGGAGCAAGGCAGACCACTAATGGCAACCGCGGGCGAGGAGAGCGCCGAACACCCCGGCACTGCTCCCGTGTATTGCTCCATGTCTCAGAGTAACAAATAACACCAATAACACTGTTGGGCTTGAGCTCTGAATGTCTCGGAGGCTCCCGGACCTGCTGTGGTGCTGGTGATGTCTGTGTCTGATGGGGAGAGAAGCCAAACTGGGAAAGCTGGGATGGGGATGTCCCTCTGTGACAGGTAGGCAGCTCTGGCTGTGTTGGTGCCCTCGCGGTGGGGCTGCGCCTTGGGGATGTTGCAGGGGTGGGTTCCCACACAGGGACACCCCCGTGTGTGGGCGATGTGGCCGGGAGCAGGGATGGGCACGGGGCTGACCTGGGGGCACAGTGGTCAGGGCAAGCTGCAGCTGAGCATCTTGGAGAGCAAAAGAAAATGACATCAGTCAGATTCCAGAAACGGTTGTTTGCATGGGGTGACCCCGGTGCCAGAGTCGTGTTCTACTGCCTCTTCCCCAGAGCTGTCCCTGCGCTGCCTGGGAGCAGGAGCAAAGCCCAGCCAGGGGTGGTCTGGTGGCCTGGGAGCTGGCAGAGAGCTTGGAACCAGGATATCATTAAGGAGTTCAGCCTGAATTTTAATGAGACCAGGTCATCAGGGCCAAACTACCCAAATTTCCAAGGTGCTGATGTGTGGTGTGTCCTAAAAGTTACTGCATCAGACAGGGACCTGAGTGAGCTCTGAATCCCCCAGAATGGGCTGATGGACAGGCCCAGTGGAGGACTGAGCCCGTGGCAGCCTGGAAGAGTTCACCCCTTCCCTCCACCACGGTGCAGCTCCCGTGGGCACTGGGCTCTGTTGGGGGGCTGGTGCTGGAGCTGGGGCAGTGCACTGGGAAGGAACCTCGTGCCAATATTCCAACTGTCCCTGGGGTGCTTCCCCCTGACCCCTCCAAACTGCACAAAGCCACTCAACAGCCCAGGCTGCCAGAGGTGACCCCTGCCAGCCCTGGCACACAGGGCATTTTCCTCTCTCTGCAGGGAGGTGCCCATTCTGCACCAGACAAGTGCTGCCCAGCGCCTGTTTGGGGGCTGGATTAAGTCCCACGGCTCCACTCACCTCCAACAGCTGCTGCCGTGGTCTTGGCTGAGTGTTTTGTAGGGACAAGGCCTGGAACTGGGAATGAGCACTCAGGCTGTGATGTGTTTACCCCAGGTAACTCATTCTGCAGGGCACTGGGCCCTCCTGTGCCAGCCGGTGGTACCTTGCTGTGTCCGTGTTTGCAGGTGTGAAGTCTGCACCGAGTACCTGTGGTACCGAGCCCAGTGGTCACTCTGAGGGACCAGGGGCGAATTCTCAGGGGTTGTTCAGACTGTGATGCTGACGCCGTGATCCCAGGGGCCGGAGAGAAGCCGGAGCGAGCGCACACACTCTGCCGAGCCCGGCGGCAGGGCGCGGGGAGCTCGTAATTGGTCAATATTAACATTGTGACGATGTTGAGAGTGGAGTTTGTATCAGGTTTACCTTCAGAAAATTCTTAAATCTGTGTTTCGCCCAGACGAGGGGCGGAGCGTGTTTGGCACAAACTGCAGGGTGTGCGGGGCCCCCCCCGCAGCACCCGGGTGTTTTACGCGTGAGGGGCCCTTCAGGCACGCATGAGCACCCCGGGCTCTTCCGCATCGCCGCCCAGTTACTTCACGCATGAGCACCCAATTAACACACCCATGAGCGCACGATTAATTTGCATATGAGCACCCAGCTGGATTTATGCATGGCTGCCCAGCGAATTCCCGCTGGATCGCGCGCTGCCGCTCAGTGCATGAGCGCCCTGGTGGTTGATGCATGAGTGCCCAATTAATAGGCGCACGTGCCTGCAATTAGCTCATGCCTGAGTGTCCAATTAATTCATGCATGAGCACCTGATCCATTCACACCTGAGTGCCCAATTAGTACGTGCACAAGTGTGTTATCTCCTAATTACACTAATTTACACATGAGTGCCCAATTAGCTCACGCAGGAGTGCCCAGCGAATGGACGCGTGACTGCTCAATTAATCCGTGCATGAGCGCCCCGCGAATTCATGAATGCCCGAAAAAATGGATGCATGAGCCCGCAGCTGGTTCGTGCATGAGCGGCCCTTTCACTCTCACCGCAGCACCCGGGCAGTTCATGCATGAGCACCCAATTAGTTCACCCAGAAGCACCCACATAATTTATGCACGAGTGCCCGATTAGTCCACGCATGATCTCCCGGTGTATTTCTGCATGAGTGCCCCTCTGGCTCAGGCATGGGTGCCCAGCTAGTGCATGCATAAATGCCCCATTCCTCCACGCCTGAGTACACACTTTGCTCACGCAGGAGCACCCAGTGTGGGTGCCCAATTTCCCCTGGCCTGAGCACTGCGCTGAGCACCCAGAGCAGGTTTAGGCAGCCCCAAACCCGATGGGAGCCCCATCTTGAGGTGATGTGCTGGCTCCCCCAGGCTGGGATGCCCGGGGACCCTGTGAAGGAGCCACAGCAGGTGCCTGGGGGAAATAAACGCTATAGGACTGCCCCTGCCATGACTCAGTGTGTGGTGCTGGACCAGTTGCCCGTGGGTTAGTGGCAGAGCCCGTGACCTGGCTCTGGAGTTGGAGTGCCCTGTGGCAGTGAGGGAAGCCACTCTGTGCCTGGAAATAATTAACTGGTTTCCCTGATAAGGCTCTGGTGCCCATGGCCCCACAGGATCGAGGTGCTGTCATAGCAGCTGGAGCAAGGGGGGACGTGTAGGGGCTCGGTGAGGACTCCTCAGTGGCTGCTGCGTGGGGACAGTGCTTGCTGAGCGTTTGGGAGCCCAAACCTGCGCAAGGACAGAACTGTGCCGTTGGTTTTGGCACACAGGGGCTGCACTGAGTGTGCACAGTCCTGCTCAGGGTCCGGCCCTGCGGCCCTGGCCAAACCTCTGCCCTTGCACAGACAGGGGAAGGAATGTAAGCACAAAACAAGCCCCTGTGGGGCTGAAACATCACGTCACCTCATGTATCCCACCGTGACCAGGGGTCCCTGAACCACTCGAATCCAGCTATCTCCTGCCCTCCTTCCTACCGCCCCAGCCCCGCCACGGTCCAGCGAGCAGCGAGCTCCCTGCGGCAGGCCGACGGATGGGGATTTGCAGTCCCGGGTCCCTCCTCTCCTCTCCTCTCTGCCTGGAAAACACAAATTAACAGGCATGAGCACTGATTAACCAGAGCTGATTCTTGCTGCAGTGGCAGCTGGGTGGTGGGAGGAGAGGGGGCACGCGAAGGGCGGGTGGTGACGGAGCTGTCAGTCCTCGCCTGTGCCACTGGGATTGATGGAGAGGTGGGGGGAGAGGGCTGGAGGGCGTGGGGGGGACAGGTACCGGCAGCTGGGAGTAGGGGGCTGGGGGCTGCTTGGAGGCTCTGCCCCTCTGCGCTGTGTGAGACGTGTGGCCAAAACCCTCCCCCCAGCTGAGGTGGGAGCGGAAAGGGACCCACCAGGGAAGGGCAGAGAGGGCCCTCGGCTGCGGTTTGGCCGTGTGGGGCAGCTCCTGAGCTGCTCTGGGCGCCTGTCGCTGTCGCCGCTGCCTGCCCTGCCTGCCCTGAGCCCCGCGCTCGGCGGATCCCCGTTCTCCGCACGCTGCCGCGGTCGCTGCGGGGCTGCGCGCACGGGCCGGCGCCTGCGGGGCGTCGCTGGGGCTCCCGCTCGGCGATGCCTCTTCCAGCGCTGCGGTTCATAACAAATGATAATACTCTGCCTTTATTTAGCGCCTTTCATCCCCAAGGATCCCGGGGCACGCTGCTACTAACAAGCTGCTACGTGCACTATTTATAGCCCTCCCCGGCGCGGCTGCGGGAGCGGCAGTCCCTGGAGCACGGCACGGCAGCTGAGCCCGGCTCCTCGCTGGAGCGCGGCCAGGGAGCCGGCCCTGCTCCGGTGGGATGCGCTATGGGGCTGCTGTGGGCCATCCCCTCGTTCTGGGGCGTCGGGGGCGCACCTGGCCGAGGTGTGTGTCCCTGCAAATCGATGTGTGTCGGCTCAGCACTGCGCCGTCATCGCTGCCGCGGGAGGGAAATGCAGCAGCTGCCGCTGCACGGGTGCTGTCGGTGGGGCCGGCTGGGCTCTGCCTGCCGGGGAGAGGCCGAGCAGAGGGACAGCCCTGCCCGGGCGTGTGTCCCCGGTCGCCAGCCTCAGGACAGGTGGCTCAGCCACGCGCTCAGTCCCCAAGGCTTCTGCGGCTGCAAGTCGCGCATTAGCTTTCCTAATTGGTGCCACTCGAAGTGTCAACAGCCAGCAGGGTCGGAGTGGCTGGGAAGTGGCAGCCATGAAGTCATCATCTGTCCCGGATCCATAAGAGCAGGTACAGGGAGGCAGGTACTGCTCAGTCCCCACGCTGGGTCACGGCTGGGGTGGTTCCCTGCCCTGGGAACACTCTGCCCGTGGGCAGGGGGAAGATTGGTGGCAGTGGAGGGGTGAACCTCCACGGAGCTGGGTGGTTTTCCAAGGGCTGGGAGATGAGGCCGTGCTCCCACCTCAGGACAAACCCCACAGATCCCCCAGCGCCCACGGCTGGAGGACAGGCACCAGTGCCAGTGTGCTGGAGGAGGGATGGGGCTCCGTGTGGCTCCATTCCAGGATGTACATTAACGAATCCCTCATTGGGAGCCCTGTGCTGATTTCCAGCCTGGCACCTGAATGGTTTCCTCCGTCGGAAAAGCCTCTCCTGGGAGCATCACACGTCCCTCCTGCAGCACGAGGGGAGCTGGCTCCGTCCCTCCCTCCCGCCTCAGCCCGAGCGTGTCATTACCAGCATTTCTCCCGTACTAAAAAAAGCACAAATTTCTTAATTGTTTCCTGCTGGAGTTGAAAGGCAGCTCCCGGGCCCAAAATAGCACATTGGGGGAAATGCAGTCGAACAAGAGAGAGCAGAAGGCGATTTGCCTGGAGGGGCTGAGCCGAGCTCTGCCTGCAGCCACGGCTGCTGCTGCGGTCTCTTTTGCCTGCTCACCCTCATCCTCCTCCTTCCACCTGCCCTCCTTGGCACTTGTGGGTGCTTGGGCCTGCAGAGCTGGTGCCTGGGGTGTCCCTGGGCATCCTCAGGGTGGAGGTTACAGCTGGTGTCTCAGTGAGGGTGTGTGCATGGGAGCCTGTTCTGGTTAGAGATATCACTCAGCATCTCTCTTTTGGAAGGATGCTTCTGTGCAACCTTTTTGTTTTGGGATGGGGAAATCCCTTGGGAGGCTATGACAGATGTTTTAGCCCACCCCAGCTCAGCTGCTGGGTGCAGTGTGTCCTTCCTGGCTCCCTCCTGCCAGGGGGCTGCTGTCTGCCCAGAACAAACAACCTTCCAAATCCCTCCTGTGACACTGCCAAAGCCCTCAGTGTTCTTCATCCCAGATGCTGAGCATCTCTGTGCCTGTGTCCCCTCTCCTGGGGTGCTGCTGTCCAGACACCCAGGACAGCAGTGCTACAGTGGGTGCTGCTTTTGCTGAATCCCAGGGGAAGTGCGGGGATTGAAGGCTCTGTCCTTCCAGCGACCGCTGAGCTGGGATGGAGGGACCCCCCAATGCATGGGGACCGCCTTGGGCACAGCAATTCCTGCTAACAGGGGTGCTGGAGCCAGAATCCAGCTGGTGATGAGGTGGGGGCAGTTGTGCCCTCCTGGCCGCCCCGCTGCTGCCGCCTGCCAGCCCTCGCCTCTGCGCTCTGCCCCTTCTGCAGGCACGTTACAAATCTTCCTGATGGAAAATTGTTTTCTTTCTTTTTTGCCATCCGAGGTAATTGGCATCTGTTGGTGTGTCTTGGGTCTCTATTTTTATCAGCCGTTTGCACATTGACATCTCCACTCGCCTCATTATCCCCGCGCCTTTCAGACCTGTGGCTTTTTTATCATTATTTAGATGCACGATGCAAAGGAAATGACAAATGAGGCCGTTCCCCCCTGCGGCCACCTGCTGGCACCGGGCTCCCCACTGTGGGGAGGCACAGGCACAGCTTCTGCACTGGGACACGCAGGGAGGAGTGCCAGCCCCCTGCCCAGCATCCCACATCCCTCAGAGCCTTTCCTCTGCTGAGGACATTTTTCATCTCAGCGGCTGTCCCTTGGCTGGGGACACTCAGGGTTGCCAGTGCTCGCTGTTTTCTACCTTGTCGTATTTTTGGGGTTTTTCCAGAGCCCGGTGAGGCTCCTCAAGGTGCTGGGATGGGTTTGATGATGTTTCTCCAGAGGCAGCTGGTACCTGGGGGAATGCCAGCCCTGGGGCTGTGCCTGTGCCCACGTTCAGTGTGCACTGTCAGGGCCAGGCAAGTTCCTTCCCCGAGCCGCCCCCAGGCAGATGTTTCAGCAGATGTTTTTGGGGATCTTTTAGCTCTGGGAAGATGAGACAGCAGGGCCAGATCCTCCCCAGGCATGATCAACTTGTCCCCTTCATGGTCCAGGGCATCTTGCAGCCATGGTTCTGCACTCCCTGAGCACGACACAAAACATCTTGGGAGGCTCCTTGGTTTCGGGGGTCCCCAGCACCTGCAGCCCTGGCCCCGTGGACCACCTGGCCTGGCCCAGGCTGGGCCTCAAATACAGTTGCTGCCACATGGGGAACACGTGGGGAGCACTTGGCAGCTCCTGGAACAAGTGAGCCCCGGGGCATCCCCCAGGGAAGGCACTTTTGGGAGCCCCAGGGCATTCTCCAGGGGATTCACTGATGGGCAGTGCAGAGGAACAGCTGTCACTGCAAAAGCTCTAATTTTCTGCCTCTTTTTCTCTCTTTTCTCCTGTTTTCTCTTGCAGTCACGGAGAAGGAGGTGCAGCAGTGGTGAGTGCCCGCGGTGGTGATGAGCTGGCTGGGGCATGGGGCTGTGGGCAGGGGACAGGAGCTGGTGGCACCTGGCCACCCCACTGGCCGGGCAGAGCAGGGACGGGCAGGTGCACCCGTGCTGGGGTACAGATGCTCCCTTGTAGAGGGGAGACCAGAAAGTAGAGGGGTTTTCCTTGCACACCCTGTGCAAGGGCTGGGTTCTAGTGGCTCTTCCCTCCCCATACGAGCAGCCAAAGAGCATGGGGACATGGGGACTGTCTAGCCAGTGACCCAGTGCAGAAGGCTGGTGCTGTCCCACCGTGTCCCCTTTCACAGCAGGGCCTGCAGAGGCTGTCAGGGGTAGGATCCATGGTTCCTTGCCGGCAGCATGCTCTCACTGCATCCCCTCCACCCCACCGAACACAGCGCCCTAGAAAAGCCACTGCTTCCCTTTCATCTCCCTATCCCACCAGTCGAGGTTTGCTTTCTTTATCTCTTTCTCTCATCCTTCCCCCCCACCCGATGAGTCATAGCTGCAGCAGCGTGAAAAAGATGTCACCGGCACTTCGGTTTCCCACCTCGCCACCCCCTTCCCCTCCTCCTCCAGCCCTTGTCCCGCTGCAGCGGGCGCCTGACAGATCTGGGCGATGCGTTGCATAATACTCACGCACCCCACGTGATCCCCGTGTGGTCCCACATGCTCCCTTCACGCTCCCTGCATGGTGCCCACACCCACGGAGCCAGTGAGCCCCTTCCCTGCACCCTCTGGTGCAGCTGCGCTTTCCAGCACCCAGGTCCAGCCAGGAGCTGAGGCCGAGGGCTTTTTGGGGTGTTTAAGCATCGATGGGTTTTGGAAATGACCTGGGCTGTGCCACCTGAGGACACAGGGACCCCGCTGTAGCCCCCAGCTCCTCTGAGCAGCTTCCATTTGGGGTCATGCAAAAATCATGGAATATCCTGAGTTGGAAGGGACCCACAAGCATCATCATAAGTCCAGCTGGTGGCCCTGCCCATCCCAAGAATCCCATGTGCCCGCAAGCATTATCCAAACACCTCTTGACCTCTGGCCGGATTGGTGCCATCACCACTTCCCTGGGGAGCCTGTTCCGGTGCCCCACTGCCCTCACAGAACTCGGTGGTCACTGTGCCATTGTTTTTTGCCAGGGCATGGCTGCAGCGTGGCATTGCTGTCAGTCCTGGCTGGGCAGTGGGTCCCTGTCACCCCCCATCTCCCAGGCAATGTTCACCACAAGCCTGGTTGTGGCCCTGTTGCCCCTCGTGGGCTGGCAGCAGGTTGGAGCAGCGCACTGGGCACCACTCGGTGTCACTGGTGCCACTCGCTGCTTGTCCCCGCTGCCACCCTCACTGTGGTGCCCACAGGGGCCTCATCCACAGGGCTGGGACACTGTGGGTGGGAGATGGGAGCGACACAGGGAGCACCTGGGGACCTTCCCAGCCCCAGCCCACTGCAGCACTGGGGAGAGCCTCACCCCAGCTCCCCAGGGCTCAGCGGGGAGACCCTCCTGGGCCCATGCTCTGCCCTCCATCCGCAGGTACAAGGGCTTTATCAAGGACTGTCCCAGCGGGCAGCTCGATGCTGCCGGCTTCCAGAAGATCTATAAGCAGTTCTTCCCCTTCGGTGACCCAACCAAATTCGCCACCTTTGTTTTCAATGTCTTTGATGAGAACAAGGTAAGTCTGGGATCCAGAGGCACGGTCCAGGGGGGTCAGGGCTGGGCCCGTGGCGATGGTGGGATGGGTTTGAAACGCGTTTGTGTAGCACTGGAGGAGCAAAATATTCCAGCGCTTCCTGGGGCGTGAGATTGAAGCGGCGCAGCTGGAGCGAGCCCCCGCGCTTATTTTAGTTGAGGAGAGTCACGTGGGGAAGGGCGATGAAGTGGCAAAGCAGGAAAGGAGAAGCGCGGTGTTTTGGTGCCGCTGACAAAAGCCCATCCATGCGGTGCCCCTGCATTCCTGAGCCGCTCCCGCCGGGATGTTCGCCGGTGGGCTGGGCACCAGCAGCTGGGTCACGGTGCTGGAGATAAATGTGCATCACTCCTCCCTCCCTGCTGCCTTTCTGGATGTGCCCCCTCAGAGGGGACACGTGGGCAGGGAGGACTTTGCTGGACAGGAGTGGCAGCAGGACCCTGACCCCTCCTTTCCTCCCCCAGGACGGGAGGATCGAGTTTTCGGAGTTCATCCAGGCACTGTCGGTCACCTCCCGGGGGACGCTGGACGAGAAGCTGAGGTGTAAGTGCTGCCCATGGGACGCTGGTGGGCTCAGCCCCACAAGGGTGCTGGGGTGAGTGTCCAGGGCGGGGGCCACAGTCCCAGCCCCTCGGTGTTGCTCTGGCTCGCAGGGGCATTTAAGCTGTACGACCTGGACAACGATGGATACATCACGAGGAACGAGATGCTGGACATTGTGGATGCGATTTATCAGATGGTGGTAAGAGGGGCAGGGGGGGCACGGGGCGAGCAGCCCCTGGGGGTCCCTGCTGGGCTGGAGCTTGGCTCTGTGGGAATGCTGAAACACCCCCAGTTCCTTCCTTGGCCTTTGTCGGCGGGGGGTTGTGGCCATCCTGGCCATCATGGCCGGGGCAGGGTCTGGTCTGGTTGCTGAGGGTGGTTCTAGTGCCAGCACTGTCCCGTGCACCCTGTCCTGATGTGGGGTGTGGGGGGACAGTCCTCGCCTGGGGACATCCTCCAGGCAGGGCACAGATGGGTGTGTGACCAGGTCCTGTCCTGCTCCTGCAGGGAAACACAGTGGAGCTTCCCGAGGAGGAGAACACACCAGAGAAGAGGGTGGATCGGATTTTTGCCATGATGGACAAGGTGAGGATGCTTGAGGGTATTTTCCCTGCGGCCAAGGAATTTAGGAGGTGCTGTGGGTCCCTTTGCTGCATCTTGGCTCTTGCAGGTGCCTCCTTCCCCCACCAACACAAGGTCTCGGCTGCTGCCAAGATCGCTGTGGGACACACACATCCCTCCGGGATCCCTGGATCCATTTCAGGGTCTCCGAGGTGGCGTTGTCCCCTCTATGGCAGGCACGGGTGGCTTGATGGGGAAACCGAGGCTGAGGTGGTGGAGAGGGAGGATGTGTGGGATGGTGTGGGTGTGCCGGGGGCTCAGCGGGGGTGAGGCAGTGCAGTCACTGGAGTGTTTTGCAGAACGCGGACGGGAAGCTGACGCTGCAGGAGTTTCAGGAGGGCTCCAAGGCCGACCCCTCCATTGTGCAGGCGCTCTCCCTCTACGATGGGCTCGTATAGTCCTGGGGCCGAGCGGCGGTGAGTGCGGGGCCAGGGGCTGTGGGTGCCCATCTCCCACCTGCCCCGTGCCATTCCCACCTCCCCCAGGCACAGGCAGCTGATTCTCCTCTGCTGAAGCACCAAAACATGGATATCCCCCCCAAATCCAGCCGGGGCAATGTTGCCCCCATTCTGATAAGTTTCTCCCAGTCCCTCCCATATCACAGAGTCCCCTCAGACCTCATCCCCTGGAGATGGAAATGTTTGCCTGCAGCACAGCTCACGCCCTCCCCAGCAGGGAGGCAGGGAGGCAGCTGGTGTGCTGGGAGCATGGGGATGCTCCAGAGACAGATTAAATTAAATGTTTTATTTATCTTAAATCTTAACTGTGTTATGCCCTGGAGCTGGGTTTGGCACGGTGGTGTCAGGGACACTGGTTCACAGCATCATACAGGTGCTGGGCTGAGCACCCCGTGGTCCTTGCTGTGCCCTGTGGAGCTGTGCAGAGTCCCTTGGAGTGATTTTGGTCATCACAATCCAGGCAGTGTCCTGGGGGGTGGGGTGTTTTTTAAAGGTGGTGGAATTTTGACATTTTCAGTATTTTTATTCTGTTTCCAGCTTTGCCCTTCCAGCTGTGCTGGTCTTGCACGAGATGGCCACAGGGATTTCTGCCTGTCCTTCTCACCCTGTTTCCCTTCTCCCCACCCCCTCCTGCAGATGCCTGGGGGAAGATGCTCTCCGTGCCATCCGACCACCGCCGCGCGAAGCTTGCCTGTCCCTCCCGGCTTCCTTTCTGTTCCGCGAGCAAAGGATGCCCTCGAAGCGCGAGCTCACTCCCCCTCTCTGCACTCTGAACCAGCCGCTGCCATTTGCCAACTTCTGCTTTTTCCAAAAAAACCCCGCGCCAGACCCCGGTCTGAGCGGCAGCGAACGCCCAAGACTTCAGGGCCGGGGGAACGGGTCGAGCATCGCCGCAGGCAGAGCCCCCTCTCGGCCTCCTCGCCCCCTTTGCTCCCCTTTTCCTACGTTTTCGGATGGGACTGCAGATGCGCCGGCGGGGTCCTCTCCTGGGAACCAGCCGGCCGGAGACGGAGCCCAAAGGTACCGGGGGGGCTGCACCCCCTGGGGTCTGCCCGTGTGGGGTGGCCGGGGAGCCGAGGCACCGACGGCGATGGGGAACAGAGTCCTGGCGTCACCCGCGATGCCGCTGGCAGCCCGGCTTGGCTCACTAGGGATATATATTATATTATTATTATTTTATTTCTTTTGGTGAGACAGTATTGTGCTTTTTGGTTTGGTTTTGTTTTTTTTTTCCTTCGGTGGAAAAAAGTGAGGCTTTTTTTTATATGCCTATCTCGACGATCGATATCCTTATTTATTTGTTGTAAATGTTGCTGCTGTGTTTCGTCTCTCGTGTGTGTGTCCACCCACCCAGGTGAGGGTTTGTAAGGTTTACATGCTCGTACACTATTGCGGGGACCCGGGAGCCTGCAATAACAATGAAGCCAAAAATCTGCCTTCCCCCCTCTCCTCCCACCCCCCGTATCCCAAGCTCCATGGGCTGGCTGCTGTTTGGAGGGGATGCTGTAGCTTCTTTTCCTCTTCCCATTCCCGTGTTCCCTGCATTTTTCTGTTCACCTTTCCCTTTGGGAGCTCAGTGAGGGCTCACTCAGCCCAGACTGAGCAGACCGAGCTCCATCGCTCAGTCGGGCAGGGTGAGGAAAGTGCTGGGCACCAGAATGATCCATTTCCTTCCTTTTATTCATTTTCTCACTGCATGAAAAAGTATTACTGGAGCCCAGAGTTGGGTTTTGCTTTCAAGCAGATTCCTTCGCTATTTTCTGCTTTGCCAGTGGTGGGAAGGTTTGGTGGTGGCTGTGAATTGTCCTGTGTGCCGGCGGGGCTGGAGGGGTGGGGGGGAGCCTTGCTCTGTCTCGCTCCATCCCCCCATCCCAGCTGGGACAGGGTGACAGGGGAGAGCCAGGCTGGGCTGTGCACAGCTCGGGGTCTCCTCACCCCGTCACTCCCATGGGACATGGGAGGTTTGGCTGTGAACCCAAGCAGAGCCGCTCGCGCCCACCTTGGAGGAGGCAAAGGGCTGGGAATACACACCCGGGGACACCGGGCTGCAGCCCCCCCCCGTCATGAGCGGGGCCTGCATGGCCTCTCCACACTCCATCAACACCCACCACCCCTCTGGGATGTGCCCCCAGCTCAGCCCCACCGGCACCCAGACCGTGGGACACAGCTGGCATCTCTGCTGGAGAATGAGCCTTGCGTGGGTGATGCTTCAGCTGCCTTGGCCCCTGCTCTGGGGAAAGAGAGATGGGCATTCCCTCAAGGGCAAAGTGCAAGAAGCCTGTGGGACCCCTAAAGCCACCCTGGGGGCTCACCCTTCCGTATCTGGTCCAGCTAATGGTAGCAGCATCTTTCCACCCAGCTGTCTCCCAGCTCCTGCGGCTGGGCCCAGACAGAGGACGGTCCTGTGGCAGTGGGAGGTGACATCCGGATGTGGAGGACAGTCTGACAGGTGTCTCACGATGCAGGAGACAAGGCATTGCCTCAGCATTCCCTGAATCCTCCCAGCATGGCAGGGACAGCTGCCCCAGCCAAGGGATGCTGGTTCTTCACCATGCAGCCCCACTCCCCAGGTTGGGGATTTTGTGCTTGTGGTACTTCTTGATGCCCGTAAAAAACCACCTTTCCCATCCCCACGGAGACTGACCTCACGTCCACGTGCAATATTTCTGCCTCTTCTGCACTTCCTGCCCCTGAGGGTGCCCATGTTTCATTGTGGGGGTGCTTCTGGAGGGGTTCCCTCCCTCCCTCCCTCTTGTGGAAACCTTTTCCTTGTTGCTCTGTGGCCAAAATGCAACTCTCTGGAGTAGGTTTTTGCAGTGCCTCCAACTTGTTGAATGCTCATCTGGCAGACTGGCCCCTTCCCGGTGCCAGTCGACGTTCCCAATGAATGTGACACTGCTGTGCTCGCCTCCGCTGATGAATGATGGGCCCCACCACGTTTGACATAGTTCCCAGGCAAAGGCAAACCTCATTTGCTCTAACACTTTTCCCCTGGAAAGCTTTTAATTTTTGGAGGACCTGTCATGGGTTGAACTCCATCAGTGCTCGCAGATGTCTCCCCGGGGAGTCAGCCCTGCCAGGGCTCTTGGCACGCTGAGTGTCCCCGAGCAAAGCAGTTTGGCCCCAGTGTTCCCCCTTGGCTGCGGATTTGGGACTCTGGCTTGGATGCTTCTCATCTCCCTTTTGGGGAGCACCCTGATTCCTCCTGAACACCACCAGGATCTGCAGCATCTTGTATCACTGAAAATAAGGCTTGGAGCATCTCGTGCTTGGAAATGTTGGCCTTAATCTCCTTGTGCCTCAGTTTCCCCACCAGTGGAGTGGCCGGGGTGAGCCATCCCCCTCTGGAAAGCGGTTTGGTGCCTGTGCCCTGGCAAGCATGAGCACTGGGTGTGGCCCAGGACTGCGGCCACAGGGCTTGGCAGGACCCACCGAGCATCAGGCACGTGCAGAACGCCGGGAACGGTGCGTGGAACGCTGGGGTGGGATTTACATCAGCCAGTCTTTAATTCCAGCCTCTGTTTTACACCTGCTGGTGATGAAACGGCCAGCAAGCCCTGGTTTGTCTCTGCTTGTACTCGGGTTCCTGGTGCCTGTCCAAAATAGAGCCCTGGCCGTGGGAAGGGACCCCAAGCACAGCCAGGCAGAGGTGAGGGTCCAGCCCCGGTGACTGTGGCATGTCCCCCCCTCTCATTTGTCCCTGTCGGTGTTGCCCCATTAAATGCCATGTCTGTACTTTCCTTTCTTTTCATTTTTCTGTCTGTGCGCTGACTGTTGCTGCTTTGTATCCGTCTTTCCTTGAGCTCTGGGGCTGGGCTGGGCTGAGCTGTTTCCCTCGGGAGCAAGAATGTGGGAGAGGGCTCTGGGGGCAGATACCCCCCTGCCCTCTCCTCATAGAACAAACCAGGACCCAAGAGAGAGAGAAGTGAAGGGTTTTTCCTCTGGAGCAGGCTGTTAATTAATGCAATTTATAACGAGATCAGGCTGGTCCCGGGAGCGCTCTCGGCTGGGTTGGTGGAGGGAGGTGTTTGCTTATGGGGGACCCCAGACCCTGTAGGTGCCAGGTACCAGCTGCATCTCACCCTCCTGCACAGAAGCAGATGCCTTTTGGTTCTTTCCGTGCCATCAGAACACCAGATTCCTGTTGGATGGGGAGGCTGAGGTTGTGGGAATCCCAGCCCGGGGTCATGGCTGCTCAGTGGGCAGGGATGCAGCTGTCCAGAAGGTGGAATTGTCTTGGAGTCTTGGGATCTGGGTTTGAGCCCCACTTGGAGCAGGACTGGCTTTGAAGCAGGGCCAGGCATGGCATGGGGGCAGCTGAAATCACTGGCAGAGCTGCCTCCTTCCCATGTACTTAGGGTTGGGAGATCGTTTGGGATGGGTGAGTGACCGGCAGCCAGCTCACTGTCCCCCATCCAAGGAGGAGATTTGGGGCATTTAGTGAGAGCATCTCTCACCCATCCTTCCCAAGGGCATTGGAGGGGAGGGGTCTGGTCGGGGCAGAAGTGAAGGCTGAGGGCAAAGGAGGGAGCTGATGGCCCCAGTCTCAGTGCACAGTTTGGGGTGCAGCAGTTTTGGGTCTCACTCACACACGCCAGCCCTGATTATTCCAGCAGCGCTGCAGGAAAGTTGTCCTTCCCTTCTCTCTCTGCTCCTGTGGCCACCAGCCCCGGGCTGGGTGCCCTGTCCCGCGGGTGGGACCCTGCCCAGGGGGTGGCCGAGCCCCGGGCTGAGAAGCAGCAGCTCCAGCAAGAGCCTTGTTTGTGAAGATGAAGCCTGTGTGTGCGTCCGTGCCGGTGTCTCGGCTTGCATGCCCCGCTGCCTTGTCTTGAGATGAATTCAAGAGCAAACCAAGCAAATGAAACAGTTTAATAACAGAACAAAACAAAACCCAGGAACTTTGTGACAGTGGAAATAAAAGCTTAATGACAGTAACGAAGTAGCAGTGGTCTGTGATGTGCTGGGGTGGGGGGACACGGGGGCCCCCAAAGCTGTCCTGGCACCTGGTGGGGCTGGGAGCTGGGCTGGGGGCTGTGATGGCACCAGCACGGGTGTAAATGGGGATGCTCTGGGCTCTGTGGGCAGGCAGTCGGGCAGCCACTGTGCCCACACCTGTGATGAGCTGTCAGGTCTCAGCTCCAGGCATCCCAGGGACCCTTTGCCCCTGTAACATTGCTCTTCCCACCTCCTTTTACCCAGACACAGCTTTCCCTCTGCCAGGTCCCGTCCTGCCACAGTGCCTGCTTCCCTTTTTCCTTTTGCAATGAAGACACTCACAGCCGTGTGCCCATCGGCGCCGTCCCTGTCCCCTCTGAGCCCCCTCGTCGATGCAGCGGGCTGGGAGCCCTTGGGTCACTTTTGGCACACAGTGGCTGCAGAGGAATCCTGATATGAATATTCCATAATTGTGTCCCACTGCCGGACCGGAGGTGCCCCCTGGCAGCCCCCCCGGCCCTGGCAGGGCTCACGGGGGCTCACAGCCTGGACTGGGCTTTTCACGTGCAGTGGGGTCGCCTTGGCCATTCTGCGCTGCCAACTCTTCCGGAAACGAGCGCTGCGAGGCCTCCCTGCCAGCCCATCTCTGTTTTGTTTGCTCTCCTAACGAGGCTGACTAATTATTTTCGGGAGGCCAGAGGAGATGCCCTAATGGTCCGAACAAGGAGGCTGTGTTTGTGCAGGGGGTTTTGTCCAGAGGTGCTTTGTGCCAGCACATGGTGGGAGCTCCCAGGGATTTCTCCCCCGTGCCATGGAGTGGGTAAGGACAGGCACGGGCTCCAAACCACAGAGGTTACCCAGAGGCCGTGCCTTAACCCCCAGCAAGGAAGGGGTCAAAGCCCAGCTGGCACAGGTACTCCTGGGCCTGGGAGCACTGGTGAGTGTGGGAAGGGCTGGCTGGGATGAATTTGGTGATGAGGTGAAGCTGCTGGGGTTTCTTTGTGCCCAGCTCCCTGCCAGGGAGCAGGATGGAGCTGGGATGCAGGTTGGTGACTGGGGATGCTCTAAGGCAGGTTTTGTGGCACTGCGGGGTGAGGGACTCCCCTCCACTCTGTGGGGCTGGGCGTGCAAAGCCTGGGGGAGTGCAAGCCCTGGTTATTGGACAGGAGGGGGACAGGCCACTGGCACAGCCCCAGGGGCAGAAGTGTCCTTGCTCTGCTGTAAGGGGGATGTCCTTGCCCACTCTGAGGCTGGGCTAGGCTGAGCCCACGCTTGCAGGGATAAAGGAATGCACAGGATGGTCCCAGTGTCCTGGGTGTGGGTCATGAGATGGGTGCTTTCCAAGGTCCCCCAGCCCCCGTGTTTGGGAGGAGCAGGGCTGGTGCAGGTGCAGGGAGGTGCTGGGGGTGCGGGAGGTGCTGGGGTGCAGGAGGTGCCCAGCTCTCAGTGCACAGCTTCACCTGCAGCCGGCTCTTGGCCGTGTCTGAGCCCTGGCTCCCGCTGCGGGGGAGTTGAGCAAGAGCAGAGCATCCCTGTGGAGCAGCCATGAGCTCAGCACTCCGCTTCCAGGGGAGCCAGGAAACGCTCCGCACCCGCAGCCAGCGCTCCCGGCCAAGGGCTGCCTGTCCCGGCCAAGGGCTGCCTGTCCCAGCCCATGTCCTGGCTCCGGCTTTGTCTGCGCTCTGCCTGGCTGTTTGCTCCCTGTTCCTGGGGTGGCTGCGTGGGTGAGCCCACCCGAGCCCCCCGCAGAGCCCCCTGACCGCCAAGCCCCATTGCAGACCCCCATTCCAGGGGCCCTGTGCCCACAGAGGGGGAGTTTGCGTCCTCGGGGTCCTTTCGCAGCTGTCTCTCCCCCGCTGGGGTTTGGCAGGGTTTCCTCACAGGTGCTCAGCTGTGACCCCCATGTCCTCCCCTAACCCCCTGCTCCCCCCAGCAGAGCAGGGTCTCTCTGAGCCAGGGGGTCGGGGCTGGGGAGGGGGCCTGGGCAGTGCTTCTGACAATCCCGTGGGCTGCAGGATCTGCTTCCCAATCCCTGTATCTCCATCCCGATTTCCTCCAACTCCCACCCACCTCCCTGCCGCGTCGCTGGCTCCAAAAGTCCCGTTTTTCCTCCCGCCCTCCCTCCTCCCTCCCAGAAGTTGAACGCTGGAGGAGCAGGTCCGCAGCTGCGGAGGGCTGGGCGTTCCCTGCCCGGGGTCCCTTCTCCGTCCCCGCCGCGTGTGGCCGCTTGCACACCGCGTCCCTCCCTGGTGTGGGGACGGTGCCCGGGGCAAGGGCCAGGACAAGGACACAAGGGCTGTTCCTAGCACCCGAGCATCTCCCCCGCGATGCCACCCCACGGAGGGGTGTTTGTGGGTCTCTGGATGCTGCTGGCCCCCAGTCTGGCCGAGAGCCCCCCAGGGTGGGCCACTCTGGCCTTTGTCTTCGATGTCACCGGCTCCATGTACGACGACCTGGTGCAGGTGATGGACGGGGCCTCGCGCATCCTGGAGCGGACGCTCAGCAGGAGCACGAAGCCCATCAGCAACTACGCTCTGGTGCCCTTCCACGATCCAGGTACGTCTGGGACAGGGTGAGAGCATGTGTCCTGCCAGGGGTGCGGCTGTGGGGAGCTGGGCTGCGGTTCCAGCCTCGTCTGGGTCTGAAGCCTGCACTTTGCAAGTGCTTGCACTGCCTTTTTAATGCCCTGGTGGCTGCTGTGGTGGGGATGGCACTTCAAGAGCTGGGAGCTGGGCTGGGGCTCCTGTCCCCAAGCCACTTTGTGGGCACAGGGTGGGCTGTTCCCACCATATTAATCCCAGGGGTGCTGACACTTTGTTGTGGGGAGCTCTTCCCCTTCCATCGTGTTCTAATCTCCCTGGAGTACTCATGGGGGTATTTCTGTACAAGCCCACAACATACTTTCAGGTTACCTCAATAAAACTCCACTTGCTGAGAGGCTTTGGTAACTCGCTGTGATACCAGAATCATTTCTTTCTGCCCCTGTCTTTGTCTTCTTTTCATGCACACCCATAAAAGGGCAGCTGTTCCCCAAAAGAGCCTTGGCCTCCTACAAGGCCAGCGGGACCCAACCTTTATCTTCAGCAGAAACACTGAGTTGAATGAAAACCTTTGGAGCCAGACAGGGAAGGAGGCAGAGGCGGTGAATTGATTCCTGCATCCCTTTGCTGGGAGCCTCCCCCAGTACAAAACAGCACTGGGTTTGCAGCTCACCCTGGCTGGGACCACCCAGTGTGTCGGGAGAAATTCCTGGGCATAGGAAAGGTTTGCCCAAGTGCTCATGGTATGGGCACAGAGGCTGGTGTGCCCAAACCCACTTACCTCCTGATGCCAAGCCAGGGCAGATGCTGGACCTCGAGTCTCAGGTGTTTGAGCCAGGAGCACTGGCGGCACGGGTGGCACCGAAGGAAGCTGGTGCTGGGCTCAGGGGGCTGAGCTGGCGGTGTCCGTGTGCTTGCAGAGGTGGGACCTGTCACCCTCACCACAGATCCCCAGCTCTTCCAGCAGCGCCTGCGGGAGCTCCATGTCCAGGTAGGCATCCTCAGCCCCAGGGTGCTCTACCAGGCCTGCCGTGGTGCCTGGCCCGTAGCACTTGGGGAGAAGCCTGGCACTGCACGCTGGTGGGTTCCAGGAGCAGTCCCTGCATCCCCCAGGAGTGTGGCGGGCGTTCAGGCTGAGCCAGACTGGCTGGGGGCTACGCACGGGGGTGGGAGTGGAGAGGATGGGTAAGGCTGATGCTGTGCCCCAGAGTCCTGCAACAAGGCAGAGAATTCCCAGTCCACAGCTCTTGTCCCAAAGGGAGATGCTGTTCCCAGGAGAGTCTGCAAAGACTCTCCATGAAACCAAAAATCTCCCCTTCTAGAAGTAGTGCTCGATAATTGAGTTTTGAAAATTTTTTTAAAAGTATTTAATCTGTTTTCTACCAGTCGAAATGTTCCCTAGGAGTTTAATCCTGCTTTATCCATCCACACTCTTGCCCTGCCCCCTGTGAATTGCTAAATCCCTGTGGCGTTTCCCTTCGGATGCAGCTGTTTTGGCAGGAGGTGTAACGCTGAGGCTGCAAATGGCTTCCCAGCCCTTTGGGGTGCCAAGCCCTGGGAAAGTGGGAGCTGGTCCTCTCTGTGGCTTCCCTGGGGTGGCTGCTTCTGCAGCCACAGGGGCGGGCACAAATGTGCCCACTAAAAGTATTTGTGGGAAACCAGCAAGCATGGACCCCCAAATGGGTGGTTTAATCATCGTTGTTGGTGAGACAGGACCGGGTCTGTGCAATCCTGGGTGTCCCTGCACATCCATCCCACTGCTCTGGCCTGACTCCAGCAAAATGGGGTAGTTCCTGCCTGTGAGCACCCCCTGGGTGCGATCCTGCCGGGAGCTGAGCACTGCGTGGCTCGGTGCCTGTCACACGTCCCTGGCTGTGTCCCTCAGGGCGGGGGGGACTGCCCGGAGATGAGCGTGGGAGCCATCAGGGCGGCCGTGGAGATCTCGCACCCCGGCTCCTTCGTTTACGTCTTCTCGGATGCTCGGGCCAAGGACTACGAGCAGCAGGAGGAGCTGCTGCGGCTGCTGCAGCACAAGCAGAGCCAGGTGAGCGGCCCTGGCGCTGCCCGCAGGGCTCCTGCGACAGCGGCTCGGGGGACGCTGCAGCAGCAGCGCATGAGTGAGATGCAGAGATAAAACCCCTGGGCTGGGAGGAATTTTGCATTTCCCGGGCCGATTCGATGGACTGGCACGCTGGTGGATGCCGGCTGCGTCCCCTCCCGTGGCTGTGTGGGGTGTCACGGGGCCGATGCTGTGGCAGGTGGTGTTTGTGCTGACGGGGGACTGCGGGGACAGGAGCCACCCCGGGTACCGCGTGTACGAGCGCATCGCTGCCACCAGCTCCGGGCAGATCTTCCACCTGGACAAGCAGCAGGTGACAGAGGTGAGTGGGGAGACCTGGCCCCTCGTGCTGAAGTGAGGCTGTGCTTGTTGGCGAGGGCAGATCCGGGTTTAATCCTCCCCCGCCTGCCTCCAGGTGCTGAAGTGGGTGGAAGAGGCCATCCAGGCTTCCAAGGTCCACTTGCTGTCCACGGATCACGAGGATGGTGGGGAGAACACGTGGCAGGTCCCCTTTGATCCCAGCCTGAAGGAGGTCACCATCTCCCTAAGTGGCCCTGCCCCAGGGATCAAGGTCCAGGATCCAGCAGGTAGGAGCCCAGGGCAGAGGGACAACAAGGGGGGGTGATGCTGTGCCTCCCAGAAAGACCTCAGGTGAGGACAAGCAGGAAGGGGTTCACCAAACCCTGCCCTAGAACTCAAATGAACAGGTGATGAGCTTAAAAGCCCTCAGTAAACAACAGCACATCTCCATGCTCCCCTCCCAGATCGGCTTTGCCTCTGGCTTTGAAGGTTTTCCCTGCTTCCCTGGCTGTGAGCTGTGGTGGGCTCTGCACTACCCCAAGCCCTGAGCTGTTGCAGGAACCAGGGGATAGACCTGAGTTGCCCATCTGGGATATTCACTTGCTGTTACAGGAAAGATCCTGGAGAAAGGCCGAGGTCTGAAGGAACTGCTCCGCATTCCCAACTCAGCCATGGTGGTGGCTGTGGAGCCCTACGAGCCAGGGACGTGGCTGGTCACGGTAGGCTGCTGGCAGACCCTGCCCATCCCCTGCCTTTCCTTGATGGATATTTAGCTTGCCAGGCTTTTCCAGGTGTAGACTTTCCCCATCCATCTCCAGCCAGGCAGAGGATGTGTGAGCAGGCTGGAAGAAGCCGGCTGCAACTTCCTCCCTTCCCATCTCCTCTCCCTTCCCCTCCGCTCAGCACTTGCCTCTCCATCTGCTTCCAGACCCGGAGCAGTGGCCGCCACTCGCTGAGGATCACGGGCATCAGCAACGTTAATTTTCAGGCCAGCTTCTCCACCCAGCCGGAATTTGACACCAGCCAGCCCGGAGAGCGGCCGGTGCAGGGTGAGGGTGGTGCTGCCCGGGTGGCTGGAAGCTGCATCTGGGCGTTTTGCAGCCAGGAATGCTCCTGGTGGTTTTTTCCCTCCCTGCTTCCCAGGTCTGCCCATCTCCGTGCTGGTGAACTGCACCGGTCTGAGGCCGCCTGGGCGCCTGCAGGAGATCGAGCTCTTCAACACCTCGGGCCACGTCCTCCTCTCGCTGCCCGTGCGTCCCCTCTCCAACTCCTCCTCCGACTCCACCCCGCAGCTCTGGGTGGGTTCGCCACTCTGGGTCCCCGCGGGTGACTTTCTGCTGAAGGTGAAGGGCGAAGATGCCCAGGGCCACGCCCTGCACCGCCTCTCAGGGGTCACCTACACCAGCGTGGTACCCGGTGAGTGGAACCCGCGGGTGCTGAGCAGGGACCAGAGGCTCCAGCGCTGCCTCTGCTTTGGTTTCTCCTCGGTCATCCTGCTTCCCAGTGAGCTTCCTAGGGCTGTTATACAGCTGCACATCCTTCCAGGTCTGCCTAAAGTGAGTATCTCCAGCAAGATCCAGGCCTACAACCGTGAGCCACAGCTCATTTCCTGCTCTGCACGGAGTGAGGTCCCCTTCCGCCTGCAGCTCAGCCGTGGTGGGGTGAAGCTCAGGGAAGAGCAGCTCTTCAGGTGAGCCTCTGGTATGGCCCAGTGAGTCCCAGGAGGGACCCATGTGGGCAGCAACAGCCCCTGAGCTGTGCCAGCTGGGGGGATGCTGTGTGCTGGCTCAGTGCCTTCAGATTCTGAGCATCCCAAAAGGAAAATTCCAAGGGACAGGTCTGCAGCAAGTGGGCATGCACCTCTTTGCCTGACTCAGATGAAATAAAAGCCCCAGGGAATAGGATTAGGATGGTGGCATGGCAGTCCCAAGGTGGAAGTGATCCATAGTTTCATCTCTCCCTTTTTGTAGGATCTCAGGGAACATCAGCTGGTTGATCCCTGCAGTGTCCGAGAGTGATGAAGGGTTTTACGAGTGCACGGCCACGAGCAAGGTCGGAGCGACCCGGGCTCGTGCCTATGTCTCTGTCTCAGGTGGGGGCTGCTCGTGCCAAGCCTTAGAGCCCTTTCCATGTCTGTGCCTGGCCACAGGCTCCTCTCACCCAGGCATCCCATGTTTGTAGAGCCACCGCCGCGTCTCATCGCCTCGGGCAACATCACGGCTTCACCGGGCCAAGACGTGGTCATGTCCTGCACGGTTCTGGGGGATGTGCCCTACAACCTGACGTGGAGCTGGGACGGGAAGGCGGCACAGCCAGGAGACGGCCGGACCCGGCTGCTGCAGAACCGCTCTCTGGAGATCAGCCACGTGCGGCCGGGGGACGCGGGCCAGTACGAGTGTGTGGCACAGAGCGCCCGTGGCACTGCCACCGCCTCCCTCTGGCTCTTCGTCCAGGGTAGGCTTTGCCTCTGTGTGGGACCCTGACCTGGGGGTATTTTGCCCTGGGGGCGGGTGGTGAATGGCACCTGGGGGCTGAGCCCTGCTCCAACCCCGTGCAGAGGCTCCGTGGGTGAAGGTGGACCCCAGTGCCCAGCGTTTCAGCAGGGGCCAGGAGCTGCGGCTGAACTGCACGGCCGGGGGCCACCCCCCGCCCCACACCACCTGGAAGCGCTGGGGCTGGGCGCTGCAGCAGGATGAGAGGTAACCCCTGGGGCCTCGGGAGCCTCCGTCCTGCCTGTCCCGCAGGGATGGGGCTCCCCTGGTAGGGATGCACAGGCTGAGGGAGGGAGGCTTGGGGCTGCCATAGCTCTGGAGAGAGGGAGGCATTGCAGTATCCCAGCCCATGCTCCTGAGATGCTTGGCATGCTGCTGGCCTTCATTTCCTATATTTATTTTTAAGCTGTCCTGCCTTATCCAGGTCACCGTCCCCACTTTGCACACCTGGTGTGAGCTTAAGTCTCAAAATACTCCTTGTACTTCCCCTTAATTTCTTCTGCTTTTCATCTTTTAACTCCTGCCTGTGTCAGGCTGTGAGTGCTGGAGTTGACTTTGGGGGAGGCTTTTGGACTTTTGAGATGAAAAAGCCCAATTCTCAGTGCTTTTCCTTGGTTCAAAGCAAAGCCCCTCCCTGCAGCAGCTGGCTCTAAGTCCTGACCCACATGCACCACATGCCCAGCATGGCCTGAAGTCTGCTCATTTATCAACACATTTTCCATCACCCCTGTTTTCACAGGGCTCATTTCTCCCTTTCTCTCCCATTTGCTGCAGGGTTTTCAGGGATGATGAGGGCACCCTGCACATCAGGTCTGCTGTCCCAGAGGATGCAGGGAATTACAGCTGCTATGCCAGCAGCACACTGGGCTGGGATGAGCAAGTGATCACCCTGGAGTTCACCGGTACCTGCTCCTTGCTTGCTGGCAGCACACTGGGAGTGGGTCTGTGTGTGGTGGAGCGTGCTGGGGTCAGCACACTGGGAATGGGGCTGTGTGTGATAAAGGGTGTTGTGGGACAGCTCCCAGGGCTCTGCGGTCCCCTCGGGCTGGATGGCACCACACCCAGCACAGCAGAGTGTGACCAAAGCCGTCTCTCCCCACGGCACAGAACCTCCTGCCATCCTGGCAGTGACGCCCAGCCTGAAGGTGCTGGTGGGAGAAGACGTGACCCTGGAGTGCTGGGTTTCGGGGGCACCCCCACCCCGCATCGTGTGGTACAAAGGTGAGGCTGGGCGCTCGCACTGGGGCCCCTCCGCTGCCCCGCAGGGACATCACACGTGGGGTCCCCAGGAGGGCCCCGCAGCGGCACGCGGGTGCTGACGCGGGGTCTCGGGGCAGGGGAGCAGGCGGTGGCCACGTTCCCGGCGGGCACGCAGCGCGCGGTGCTGCGGCTGCAGGCGGTGCGCCAGGAGGACGCGGGGCACTACGGCTGCGAGGCCCTCGGCGAGGCCGGCGTCGCCCTCGACAGCACCGTGCTGCACGTGGGCTGTGAGTCCTGTTGGGTGCTGCTGAGCGCTCAAGCCTGTTCCGCAGCTCTCCTTTCTGGCTCAGCTCCCTCTTGCTGCTTTCCGAGTCTCCCGGGCTTCCCAGCAAGGAGGTGTTGGTGCTTGGAACAAACAGGCGGAAGTCTGTCGGGGTTTCCAAGCTTTGGGAAGATGCAGGAGGCTCAACAAGTGGCAAAAGACAAGGCAGTTATTATTGCATGGGGACATGAGGGCTTGGGGTGCAACTGGGGATGCAAAGTGCAATCAGTGGGATTAGGCAGAGGTGGGGGCTGAGGTCTGTGTGCCTGAAAATCCAGGTGAAAATCTTTTGCTAGAGGCAGAAGGGATGAAAGAGCATGAGGAGGAGGAAGGAAGGTTCTATGCTGAGGGCAGCAGGGTTTAAAGCAGTTAAAGATGGAAAAGTGCAAGAGGTTTTGCTGAGCCAGGGGGTGATGAGTGTAACTGGAAGGGATGGAAAAAAAAAGCACCAAATACTTTAAGTCAGTCTTGTAACTTGTCAGGGCACCTGGCTCACGGGCTTTGCAGCCCCATTCCTTCTCCAGGCTCAGCTGTGGGGAAGCTGGGGTGCTGGACCTGCCTGAGCCCCTTCTCTGCTGCTCTCTCCTCCAGCTGCCCCTCACTTTCCTGAGCCCCTGGGCGACATGGAGGTCAAGGTTGGGGAGAGTGTGAGCCTGCTGTGCCGTGCCGAGGGATCTCCCCTGCCACAGGTCACCTGGTCCCGGCAGGACGGGAAGCCTGTGGTGGGCTGGCAGGGACCACGGGGTGTTTCCAGCCAGCTGGAGGCTGCTCAGCTCCTCATCGACAGTAAGAGCTGAGTGTGCATGCGTTTATTTGTATTTTTAACTTGCACAAGCTTAGCTGTGCTGTAACAGCCTGCAAGCCTCCAGCACTGGGGGGTCTGTCCCCACTGCAGATGGTGAAGGGGCAGGAGAGGGTGGTCCCCGTCCTGGAACTGCTCAGGGCTCTCCAGCCCCACCAGGCTGAGGCTTCTCCCCACTGTGCTCCAGATGCCTCTCTGGATGACCAAGCCACCTACATCTGTGAAGCCCAGAATGAGTTTGGGAAAATCCACGCAGAGGTCAAGCTCACAGTCACCGGACAGGGTTTGTTTTTCTGTGCTTTGGTTGGCGAATGGACCCCAGCTGTGCCGGCAGTGAGGGAGGGGCAGACTCGAGTAGCTGTCTCTGGTCCTGAGCTGGCCACAGTGAATGCTCAGCAACCCCAGGGCAGGGTTTGGGCAATGCCCTTCCCAGCCCTCTTGGCTTCATATGCTGACGAGGACCCAACTACAGCCGATATCCCCAAATTCCTGGGGGAGTGGAATATTGGAGCTGGCTTCTGCCGAGCCAGGATCTGGACCTTGGAAGAAAGGTGATCTAGATCTGTTCTGAGCGTTCCTGGCCAGTTTATTACTGATTAATACTGGTTCCCTCTCCCCTCTTTCGAGCAGCCCCAGAAATAGCTCTTGCATCCCCCGTGGTCCGTGTGCTCCCAGGCCAGCCCGTGGCGCTGCCCTGCGTGATCCTGGCTGGGAGCCCGTTCCCAGCCCGCCGCTGGCTGAAGGATGGGCAGATGGTGAGACTTCCCTGCCTGCCGGGGTGGTGGGTGGCTGGATGGATGCCTCCCCTGTGGTGAGGGCTTCACTGAAGGATGGGTGCCCCAACCTCTGGGGCCAAAGCTGCTGGTGAAAGAATCCAAGCAAGCATTTGTGTTAGGAGGGCAACGTGGGTTTATCTCCACATCAGGATGTTCCTGTTGCTCAGGGATTCATTTCTGGATGTGCCCCAAAGATGCAGGGATGTGTTCATGTTTGACCCTCCATCTGTCCTGCTTTCTGCTCTCTGCCCACGCCCAGGTGGCCCCAGGTGGCCGCTATTCCATCCAGGCTGACGGGAGCCTGCACGTGAACCAGGCGTCGCAGGGGGATGCAGGGACATTCACCTGTGAGGTGACCAACGCCCTCGGCTCGCACAGGCAGGACGTGACCCTGGTCATCCACGGTGAGTGACAGGGAGCTGGGTGTCCCTGCTCAGCGGTGACGTGGGGCAGGTGCTCTCTGTGCTCTGCTCTCTGTGGTGGACGTGGCCCTGGCCATGCAGGATGAGGGGCTTCTCTTCCTTCCCAGTTCCTCCCAGCATTGAGCCTGGCCCTGTCCTTGTCACGGCCCCCGAGGGAGCGGCTGTCACCCTGCGGTGCAGTGCCACCGGTGTGCCCCCCCCTGCTGTCACCTGGGCAAAGGTAGGTGACAGGGACAGGCTGACTGCCGTGCCCCTGCCAGCCAGGCTGGGGCCACCCTCGGGGGCAGGGTAATGTGTTTGAAGGGGGTGTAGCTCCCCAGTGTGGCTGTGGCTGCCTGGCGAGGTGGCACCCAGTGCCCTGGGGAGCTGGGGCCAGGGCATGGCTGGCTCTGATGGGTCCAGAGCCCTCTTCTTGCCTTTGGGATGCTCAGCTCATGGGACAATCTCTGCCTTCCTCCCTTCCCTTTCCTCTGTAGGGCACGGAGCCCATTTCACCGAGCCCACACTACCACCTTGACCCCGACGGGACCCTCCTGATCCCTTCGTCCTCCCCTGGGGATGCTGGCACCTATTTCTGCACAGCCACCAACGCAGCAGGGTTCTCCAGCCGGGAGATGCAGCTCTCCATCAGCAGTGAGTGCCCAGGACTGCTCCAGAGGGGACTGCCAGGGAGAGCATGACCTGGGAACACTCTTGGCTTCCTTGGAGCACCTACCCAGGTGCCAGATGGGTTTGCAGGGTGGGAAGGGAAGCGATGGGGACTGTGGGGCACCTGAAGTGTCCCTGCACCAGCTGCACTCCCTCTCCATCCAGCAAAGCCCAGGATCAGCATGAACGGATCACAGGAGTCAGACCCTGTCACCATCCTGGCTGTGCTGGGGCAGGAGACCACCCTGCCCTGCGAGGTTCAAGGGAATCCCCCTCCCCTGGTGGTGTGGAGCCGGGAGCCCCAGCCACTGCCTCTCTCCACCACCAGGTAAGGAGGGTTGTGGGTGCTGGGGGCCACCATCTCCTGGCATTTTGTGTCTCTTCAGAGGGATGTCAGGCCCATGGAAGGACTCAGCTGCTTGGCAGGGAGATGTGAAGGGCACCCCTGGCATCCTGTGGCCGATGCTCAGTGCAGGAGCTGAGGCGGCCAAGCAGTACAGCATTAGCTCTGCTCTCCTTGGAGAGCACCAGGCTTTTCTCCATCATCCAAACATCTGGATGGCCAAGCAGCTGCTTCCAATCATTCATGTGCCTACCCTGGACACAAGGCTGGGGTTGGGAAGGAAAGGCAACTCCAGTGCAGCTCCTCACCCTGCTGTCTGTCTGTCCTCGTGCACATTCCTGCCTTGTGCTGTCACAAGGTCAAGGATGTGCCTGGGGATGGTGGATCCCTGTGGGAAGTGTTGGACCAGGGCTTGATACTTCTTGGCACGAGATCTGGCACAAACACAGCTTTTAGCCCAACAGTGGCTTTGTCTGCACTGGAATGTGGGGGTTGAGGCCAGTTTTGTTCCAGTGGGTGACTTCTGGAGGGACAAATCAATTTGTTGATGGTGTTGAAGCTGATGGCAGCCACGAGACAGTCATTTAATGTGATTTGATGGGAGAAGATAAAGACAAATCCAACTATTCTCCAGGTTATCTGGTGTCTTGGTCTTCCAAGGCTTTCTCAGCACATCAGGGATTCCCTTCCAGCATGGTGCTAAAGTCACAGGCCCCAGTCTTGGGGTTGAGCACTTCTTCCCCTGTACCTGAGGATTGCTGTGGGGAGCAGGAAGGCATCTTGGTTTTGCTCTTCTTGGGGGCTGTGCTGTCCTGCTGTTTGTGTCTGGTTTGCCGTGGCTGTTCCCGGCTGACCCGTGCTGCTCCCCACATCTCAGCTGGCTTGTCCGTGCTGGGTGATTTATGGGAGCACACGAGGAGGAATCTGCAGCCGTGGGCTGGGATGATGTTATGTCTGTGGAGCACAGATGAGGCTGGGAATGAGAGCGTGGCCAGCTCCAGCTGCAGGGACTGTGCTCTGGGGGAGCCCTTGTCCTCCCTCATCCCCCTGGGCTCACGTGCTGCCTCGTGCTGAGCTCGTGCAGTGGCTTGAGCAAAGGGGATTTGTCCCCATGGGCGCTCTGCCACCCTCTTTGAATGAGAGGTGGCCCTGGTGAGCCTCTCCTGACTGTCCCAAGGCGATGGTGAGCTCTCAGCCCTTAGCTCCTGCTCAGGGGTAGGTGATGTTCTTCCCATCCAGCTTTCCTGTTCCTTCTCCCCCAAGGTACCGTGTCCTCCCTTCGGGATCGCTCCATCTGGCCGAGCCCCAGGTGACGGACTCCGGCCTCTACACCTGCACGGCCACCAACGCAGCAGGGAACGCCTCGCTCAGCTACAGCCTGCACGTCCAAGGTCCAAACACCCCTGCCTGGGCCTCGTGTACCATGGGGGTCCTGCAGCCTCCAGACCTCTGGCTGGTCTCACATCCCTGTGCCAGGGTCTGAGGGTGGCCCCAGCCTGAGGTCCCCTGTCCCCCCAGGGCCCCCCCAGCTGTGGATTGGAGATGGGGAAAGCCACCTGACAGCTGTTGCCAACACGTCCCTGAGGATTCACTGTCACGCCGTGGGCATCCCCCCACCCCAGATCCAGTGAGTGCTGCCGAGGGGTGGGTGCTGCCAGAGTGCCCAGGATGGGCAGTAGGGGCCTCTGGCTTGGGGTGCCCCTTAGGGGGGGAGGCATCCATTCCTTCTCCTTGTCCCTGGTGTCCTCTGCTCAACAACCTGGGCACTGTCAGCCCCATCCCAGGTGACAAGGGGACAGCTCTTGCTGGAGCACCCAAGTTCACCTCTTTAGTGTGTAGGGATGGGATGGGTGGTGGCAGGACAGACCAAGGACTTGCTGCCTCTCCCCTTCCTTGCAGGTGGCTGAAGGATGGGCACCCGCTGGATGGGCAGGACGGTGTGGTGGTGTCCGAGAACGGTGGGACTCTGCTGGTCACCCGAGTGGGGCTTGGCCACGAAGGGCTCTACGTCTGCCAGGGCAGCAGCTGGGCAGGGCTGGCCCAGGCAGAGGTGCAGGTTTCAGTGCATGGTGAGAGCAGCACCTGGGGTGAGACCCACTATCCATCCCACGTGTCAGGGAGAACATGGCTGGCCGAAGGGGTGGGAGATCTTGGCCCAGATTTTTGGTAGGTGCAGGGTCACTGGGTTGATCGCTTGGGTTCTTGTCCTTTGATGATGAGGGTGAGAGCTGATGGCCACTGGCACCACACTAAGTCCTTGAGTGGTGTTTCCTGGTGCAGGGTCTTCCCCCAGCCCCATTTCCCCTCCACCAGCAGGATGTGACTCTGAAAGTGCCGGGTGAGAAACCAGTCAGGGAGCAGAGATTCCTGCCTGGAAAGGATGAATGTCTCATTGGGGCAGGGAACAAACCTGCTGGGTGGCTTGGGGAGCAGTGGTGGCACCACGGGGTGATGTGATCCCCTCCCAGAGCGGGTACTGAGCAGAGGGGACCCCGGCTGCTGCTCTGCCAGGACTCGGTGTGTGCCCAGAGCCACCGGTGAGCCTGGCTGTGCCCCAGGGCCCTGCACCGTGGTGGCTGCAGGCAGCCCGGGGCACACAGAGCCGGTGACAGTGGGTGCTGGGTTGCAGTGCCCCCCGACATCGAACCCAGCTCGGTGGATCTGGCCATCCCGGAGAACGGCACGGCATCCCTGGAATGCCTGGCCTCGGGGCTGCCTGCTCCCGGTGAGTCAGTCCTGTCCCTCAGCTCATGCTCGTGAATCCCTGGGGTTTTCCTCGGGTGAGGGGGGGCAGCAGCATCGCTCCTCATGGCTCAGCTCTCTGCTCCCCTCCAGACATCACCTGGTACAAGGGGCACGAGCAGCTCTCGGCCGGAGCAGGACTGACCCTGTCCGGGGATGGGAAGCGCCTGGAGATCCCCCGTGCCCAACTCTCCGATGCCGGCAGCTATCGCTGCGTGGCCTCCAGCGTGGCCGGCGTGGCTGAGCTCTGGTACAGCCTGCAGGTCACTGGTGAGTGCAGCTGTGGCTGCCTGAGAGATGGGGGCTTCTCCCCTGGAATGTCTCATATGGGACCAGTGGGGCTGTCCCAGCCCTTGGGACACATCCTTGGAAAACGGCTCTAGCAGACCCCTGTCCTCTGCCCCATCTGCAATTCCAGTCGTGCAATCCCCTGTGTTCATCCCAAATGATGCCCTGGAAAGCCATGGCCCCATGGACGGGTATTGCCAGGTCCCCATTACCAGGTCACCCACCCACTGTCCCTTTTGCACCCTGTGTGCCTGGTGACATTTCTGTACCCCCTGGGGGATGTCAGCGGTGACTCCTGTGCTGCTGCCACGACAGGCACTGGACGCTTTTTCTCACTTGATCCAAGCATCCCGACAGCTTCCCAGACACCTCAGCATGTCCGCAGCACCGAGGGCTGAGCCAGGGTCTGGCTGTTCTCGGGGATGCTCTAGGCCAGTTGGTGGAAGTCCTGCAGGCAGGTGGCCAGGGAGTGGAGAAGATCCAGTTCTCCTGGTCTGGGCTTGTTCCTGCAATCTCTTCCCAGGGAAATGTTTGCACGTCTGCCGTCCTGGCTCGGGTGGATTGTTTGGGTTCTGCTGTTTTTGTTTTTCAAGGGTTTCTGGGTGTTGGGGCTTTTCTTCTCCAAACTGATATCCCTCATGGGAAGGAGTTACCATTTTCCAGTCAGCTGTATTTAAGAGCAGCTGAGAACAGCATCCAATAATGGAAAGAGTTGGGTAACCTTCTCAGTGGGCAGGGCTGCCGAATAAGGCTGTGTCTGGCCAGCCTGACCTTGGCCTGCTTGTGGGATGCTTGGTCATCTTCTGTTGTTGGCCACGTGCAATTAAAAGCATCCCTCGCTTGGCTGGAGAGACAGGATTATTGTTTCCACGTGAAGCCAGGGCAGGGGAATGTCACTGTTTTTTTTATGGCAGCCAGCAAGGCTGCAGGGGGTGTTATGCAGCAGGATGGAGCTCCAGTGAGGAGCTCCCCTTCTCCTCTTGTCGATACCATCCATGAGCTGCTCCTCTCATCCCTGCAGTGCCTCCGTCCTTCTCCTCGGCAGAGCCCGAGGCCGTGTCCGTGCTGGAGGGGCAATCTGTCCAGCTGGCCTGCGAGTGCCATGGGATCCCCCTGCCCACCCTGAGCTGGTGGAAGGACGGTAGGGCCCTGTTCCTCAGCCCCACCTCTCCCCACATGTGTTCACCCAGCTGCTGGTCTCCTTGGAGCAAGGAGCGCTTTTTGTTGAGCAGTATCCACCTTCTGGGTGGGAATTTGTCCTGCTGAGAGCCTGAGGGGAAGCTGCTGTCCCCTTCCCTGGGCAGGTGAGCCCCTCTCCACCCAGCCAGGGAGCCCGAGGCTGGTGTCCCCGGGAGGGAACACGGTGTACATGGAGAAGGTACAGCTGCTGGACAAGGGGACGTACACCTGCGAGTGCAGGAACGCTGCCGGCAGCAGCAGCAAGGAGCATCACCTGGAGGTGCACGGTGAGCCTGGGGGACCTGTGGGGGTGGGTGGAGGTGTTGTGATCTCTCTCAGTGCAAGGTCCAGATGGACCCAAAGCTGTTGCCTGGTGCCTTGGATATTTTGGAAGGGATGCTGCTGCCTGGGCCAGCTTTGCCCCTCCACCTATGCACAGCTGAGGGAGCTGCTGCACATCCCCTCCACCCTGTGTCCTTCTGCCCGCAGCACTGCCAAGGGTCCAGGGCAGCAGCAACGCCCCGAGGAAGGTTTCTGTCATCGAGGGTGGTGAGACAGTCCTGGAGTGCGAGGCCACGGGGACAGCACCACCCTGGGTGACGTGGGTGAAGGACGGGCAGCCCGTGGCCAGTGGGGACGGGCTCCTGCTTACGGAGCAAGGGAGGCGGCTGCACATCCCCAGGGCAGAGATGACCCATGCAGGACACTACACTTGCCTGGTGGCCAACGCAGAGGGGCAGGAGCAGAGGGAGTTTGATGTTGTGGTGCACGGTAAGGATGTGGGGCGGGGCTGGTGGCTGGGGTGGGGTGGATGCAGGCAGGACCAGGAGGGTGGTGATGTGGAGCAACCTGATGTGGAGTAGATGTTGGACAATCCAGCATATAGAAGGTCTCAGGGTCAGCAGGGTTATGCTTCAGGAATAGCTGTGGAACTGGGTCCATCAGGCTGGAGTTTCTTTCCAGACCCATCACATACAAAGTCCTCTGCTACCCAAAAACTTGGGGAAACCTCATGGGTCCAGGTCACTTGAGCTATAAAAGGTCTGAGGTGGCTCAGGCTGTGTGGCCAGCTCAGTGTGACACCTGTAAGCCTGGGCTCAGGTGTGCAGGTAAGTGGCACACACTTGCTGTGGGTCACCTGTCCCCTAACACCTTCAAAGTCACCATCTCCAGGTGATGCTCATGGTCCTTCTGGGATCGTGTCCTAAAGCTGTGCAAAGCAGGAAGGTGGGAAAAGCCAGCTTCACCCAGTTTTCCCCTCTTTGCTTTGCTCCTTTGAAGTCCCGGCTGCTTTGCAAGTGGGTGTCCATCTTTTTCTGCACCCCCAGTTCCCCCCGAGTTCATTCAAGGATCAGGACTGACAACCAATGTCAGCGTTTCCCTGCAAGGATCCCTGACGCTGACCTGCGAGGCCACCGGCACTCCCCAGCCCACCGTCACCTGGTTCTGGGATGGCTCTCCCGTCACTCCCACCGAGCACACGCACATGCTTTCAGGTCAGAGGCCTGAGCGGGAGATGAGCGCTTCGGGAATGTGTTTTGCCCCAACACTGATGAGTTCAAACTCATGGTGGAGCTACAGCCCCACAGCAGCAGTGCTGGGATGTGCTGGTACCTGGATCAGGGCCCTGAGACCTCTCTGCTCCGTGCTTCCAGGGGGCTGGCTGCTGAGGCTCACCCGTGCACGAGCCCAGGATGGTGGTCACTATTCCTGCCTGGCCAGCAACGTAGCTGGGGAGGCCAGGAGGCACTTCCATGTGGAGGTCCTAGGTAAGGAGGGGTCTTCTGTCTGCTGTAGGAGTCCTGGTGGGGTTTCAGAGCTCCACCCTTGCAGGAACAGACATGAGTTAAGACTGGACATGCTGGGTGTGCTGGAGTCCTTTGTGCCTTAGGATGTGAGCTCAGAGGCCAAGCTGGCCAGCTGCTGAAGTCCCTGGGGGCTTGTGTTCCTAGTTCCTCCCCACATCGAGAACGCGGATGAAGAAGACACCTTCAAAGTGCCCGAGGGTCACCCTGTCACCTGGTCCTGCCTGGCTTCAGGTGAGCATCAACTGGGGAAGGGAGGTGGCACGAACAAGTGGGAGACGGGGCTCAGAGGCAGACCTGAGTCTCACTCTGGGATGTGGAGCAAAGGGATGGCTCCAGCCAGACATGAAAACAGCTGAAATCGGCTGCAGAGCTTTTTTGGGATGGTTCCTGGCTTTGCAGTTGTGCTGTCCGGGAAGCGCTGGGGAGGGGACGCCCACATGGGGAGCCTGTTCCACAATGTAAGCTCCAATCTTTCCCAAATGGAGCTAAAATTCCTCTAATCTCATCTCTCTTCTAGTGATGGGAATAATTAATCACCTCCCACTCAGGACAGTTCTCTTTCTTCTTGCTGGCTCATCCAGCAGCCTCTAAAATCCTGATCCAGATCATGATAATTCTGATTTGGGATGATGTCCCTGCTTTCCAGAAAAGTGGCCCCAGCCAGGCTGTGCTCACGCATGGAAAAACTTCCCACAAAGGCCAAAACTTCTTTTCCATCCCTCACAGGCAACCCACAACCTAAGATCACCTGGCTGAAAGACAACCACCCTCTCCCTGGCACCTTCTCCATCTCACCTGATGGCTCCTTGTTCCACATCCCCCGAGCCTCCCTGGCCGACGCTGGTCGCTACTCCTGCGTGGCCTCCAGCTCCGTGGCAAACCAGACCAAGCACTACCTGCTGGATGTTTTGGGTACGAGCTGCCTTTGGATGGAGGCAGGGTCTCAGATGTGAGCAGACTTAGAGGGTTTTAATGGCCTGCCCCAGGTAGGTGGGGAGGATCTCTTAGTCCTGTAGCCAAAGCATGGCATGGACCCATCCCAAAGCCCTTGTGAGACCTCTTGGAGGAACAGAAAGCACCTGTTTAGTGCAGGATCCATCTCTGATGGTGGCTTGTGGGAAGGGGGGATGTGTCTTCTGGGTCTCTGTGTGTTTGGAGGGCAGCAGGACAGGGCAGAGTCTGAAGGTGGCACGTGCTGTGTCAAGTCCGACTCCCTGAACTTGGATCACGCTCTCTGCTGGGGGGATGGAGCCCTGGGAAGCCTGAGTGGGCCCTAGTGCTGATCTAACGCACAACCGCGTCTCTGCAGCCGGTCCCACCTTTGCTCGAGGTGATGCTGCCACAGAAGAAGTGACAGTGATCATCAACAACCCCATCTCCCTGGTCTGCGAGGCTCTGCCATACCCACCTCCCAACATCACCTGGCTCAAGGACGAGGTTCCTCTCAAAGCATCTAGAAACGTGCTCCTGCTCCCTGGTACCGTGCTGCTGCCCACTGGCTCTGCATGACTGTGGTGCCCCTTGCTGTGTATGCCTTGGGGAGTGGGAGTGGGGCCTTTTCTTGGTCTGGCTGGGGTCCAGCACAGTGGGATGGTGAGAAGCCATCACTCTGCAGGACCTGAGGGCTCAGGCCATCAGCTGGATGCTGCTCTTCCAAGTGCTGCATCCTCTGATAATAACTGATAATAGGGCCTGTGCTGGTTCCCTTAAGCCTGGGACTGGGCTCTAGAAGAGCATTAGGCCCCCTCGAGTCAGGCTTGCAGGTGCTCAGCAGGTCCCTTGAGATGCCCTCAGGTGCTGCACAGGGAGTGAGAGCTGTGGCTGTGAGCAGGGACCCTCTCAGGAGATCCCCTTTGCCCAGGTGGCCACGAGCTGCAGATCCTGAATGCCCAGGAGGAGGACACGGGCACCTACAGCTGCGTCGTGGCCAGCGAAGACGGGGAGGCTGTGAAGAACTACGCTGTGAAGGTTCTGGGTGAGGGAGCTCCCCATGTCCTTCCTAATTCCTGCAGTGACCTCACCACTCTAACTGGGCCAGTGCTGCTCCCTTTTGCTCCCTTTTGCTCCCTTTTGCTCCCTTTTTCTCCCTTTTACTCCCTTTTGCTCCCTTTGGATCCCTTTTGCTCCTCTTTGCTCCCCTTTGCTCCCTTTTGCTCCCTTTTGTCTTTCCCCACTAGTTCCTCCTTGGATTGCCAGAGAGGATCCTTTGGGGGAATTTGCTGTGAAAGAGGTGAAAACCAGGGTCAACAGCACAGTGGTGCTGGAGTGTGAGACCTGGGCTGTGCCCGAGCCCACCATCCAGTGGTACAAGGACAAGGAGGTGAGGTCCCAGCTGTGACCAGGGAGGAGCTGCTGGGTTTGAGGACAGTCCCAGCTGGATGGAGTGGGACGATACCCTTTATACGGCTGGCTGGGCTCTGCCCCACTCCTGGGTGTGTAATTGTCCTCCTGCCCTTCTGTTTCTTCCCTGCAGCTCCTGGCAAGCTCCGAACACCTCCAGATCCTCAGTGAGGGGCAGGTCCTTCAGATCCAGCCAGCCGGTGTCTCGGATTCGGGGCACTACACCTGCGTGGCCACCAATGCTGTGGGTGAAGATGACAGGGACTTCATCGTGCACATCCAAGGTGAGCCCTGGGCAGAGCCAGCACCCAGAGCAAGGGATGTCTCAGCAAAGGCAGGGAGCCTCAGGAGCCACTCGTGGGAGCAGAGAAGGGTGAGCAAGAAAAAAGTTTAAGGCCGCTGGAAAACAACATCTCCTCAGCTCCAGTCAGGGCAGATGCTGTGGCTGTCCGTGTTCCCCACAGCTGACCACAGCCTGTCCCCGCAGTGCCCCCCATCTTCCAGGAGCAAACAAGCCCCAAAGAAGCTCTTGAGATCTTCTACCGGGAGGAAGACCAGGATGGGGAGGTGACAGAGCACCGACAGGCTGTCCTTGGGCAGCCCACCGCGCTCTACTGCGACACCAGCGCCATCCCACCCGCCCAGCTCACCTGGTACAAGGATGGAGAGCCCCTCTCCCCTGGCGCGGGGGTGCTGATGCTGCAAGGTAATGGGTGATGGGTGTGAACCCCCACTGTGGGGCTTGGGGGTGGTCCTGCAGCAGCTCTGTGGGTTGAGAGCATGGAGGAGGTTGGATCCCGTCCCCCCCTCCTGCCAACACACACAGCACCCGTAGGACCTCCGAAGTCACTGGGGCTGCTCAGGGCTCTGTGCAGGGCGAGGCTGGGGGGATCTCCCACAGACCCTTCCCTATGCCCTGCCCAACCCTGTCCCGTGTCACAGGGGGCCGGGTGCTGCAGCTGCAGGCGGTGCAGGAGGAGGACAGGGGCAGCAGGTACACCTGCGAGGCGGCCAATGCTGTGGGGCAGGACCGCCTGCACTACGAGCTGGAGGTGCTGAGTGAGTACAGGGACGGGGGCACATCGGGTTGAGGCACAGGGCAGCCCCGTAACCGCCTGCTTCCAGCTGCCCCGGCCATCCGTGGTGGCACAGAGGACCTGGTGGAGGAGGTGACGGCCACCACCAATGGCACCGTCCGCTTCGAGTGTGAAGCTACTGGGCAGCCAGAGCCCACGGTGTCCTGGCTCTGGAATGATCTCCCCATAGAGGCTGGCCCACGGCACCAGCTCCTGGAGCGTGGCACAGTCCTGCAGGTTGGTGTCCCCCTAAGCAGGTGGCTGTGTTGGGGAGGGACACAGGAGGAGAGGATGGAGGGGATGGGGCACTCTTTCCTCCCAAAGGAGGCTGCCCTGGTCACACCGAGGTCCCCATGGGAGTCCCAGCATCTCCCCAGCTCGGAGCAGCCCTCAGCGATGCTCTGCTCCCCCTCTGCAGGTGGCGATGGTGGAGGCGGGTGACACCGGGAGCTACACGTGCACGGCTGAGAACCCGGCCGGCTCAGCCGAGAAGCACTTTGCCCTCGCCGTGCAGGGTAAGGCATCTCCCCCTCCCTGGGTCACTGATTTACTCCCCTCCTCCTCTTTCTCCACCAACTGGAGTCTCCTGTGGCTCTGGAACTGCATGGCTGCCTCTGTCCCCTCGTGCTGGTGACTCTCACCCTGTGCGAGGAGGTCGAGATGCCACACGCTCTGGGCAGGCGAGAGGCTCCGTGCGTGTTTCCTGCTGGGGAAGCATTGACCTCCACAGTGATGGCTCCCCTTTGGCACTGTCTTTTGGGTGCACTGCAGCAGAAGCTCCCTGGAGTGTGGGTACAAACCCCGAAAACGTCGATGGCATTGTCAATGGCAGCGTCTCACTCGTGTGTGACATCCAATCCCACCCGGCTGCAGAGATCACCTGGTACAAGGATGGCCACGTCCTGCGGCTCGGTGAGGAGGTGACAGTCACCCCAGGTACGCTGGGAGGAGCCAGGGTGATTGCCTATGCCACGGGTCTAGGTCCCTAATCCCCCTTTTCGGATGCCACATGGGGGACTTGAGCTCAGATTGTGGTTGCATGACACGCTAATGACACCGTGCTGAGTGACCTCCTCTGGAGAGGACCAAGGGCTGCGTCCTGCAGAACTCCATGCTGCTGCCTCCTGGGACCTCTGTGCCCTGTCCCGCAGGGCACAGCAAGGCTTTGGACCTCAAAGAGAGACTTCATGGCCAGACTCCTTTTGCAAGGAGCTTGGCCAGGTGCTGGGGGATCGGTCAGCTTGCTGCCATGGTGGCCCAGACCTAGTCCTGCTCCAGGCTGTCCTGATTCCCTGTTCTCTGCTTCTTCCAGGCTCTCGGGTGCTGCAGCTCCCTAACCTGCAGCCTTCCAGCTCAGGCACATACACGTGCATGGCACAGAACGTGGCCAGCCAGGATGAGAAGAGCTTCATCCTCACCATCCATGGTAAGTGGTGGGGGCTCAGCCAGGAGCTCTGTCCCCTGCGCACATGCTGAGGAGCCGACAGTGAACCCCGGCCTGTCTCACACCCCCTGTCCCTGCTCTTCCTCCTCAGAACCCCCAGGCACCCAGGACCCACAGCAGGAGATGCTTGAAGCTGACATGGGGACACCCCTCATCCTGACCTGCCAAGTCACTGGTGTGGCCATGCCCGTTGTCACCTGGCTGAAGGACGGGAGCCCGCTGGGTGTGTGTGCAGGGGAACTCTGTGCCAGGCTGCCACCCCCAGCCTCGCTGCTGTTCCCCTCCACGCAATCCTGCCTCAGTTTCCCAACTTCTAATCCTGCTGCAAGAGACCCTCAGGGCCGCACAGGGAGGGGACAGAGCATGGAGGGGCTGGCCCTTTCCTTGTATGCTTTTAAGAGACCTCAGGCTCATTCCTGAGGCACGAAGCAGTGGGATGCGGGCACATGACGGGATGGAGAGATATGGGGGGGTGAGCTCTCTGGGTACCAGCCCTCGGGGTGCTTGCTGGGACAGGGGTTTGCCCCAAACCAGTGGCTCTTTTCTCCTGTAAAGCTCCAGCAGTGAGCTCTGCAAAAACCCCGCTTTGCTTTAACGCTGTCCCCAAACCTGGGTGCCAGGGATGGGAAGGGGGAAGCACGACGAGCCTGGGGAGAGCTCAGTGGAGGAGCACTGCTCAGCCCACTTCACCCTGTCTCCTTGCAGAGATGAGCCCAGAGCAGGGAGTGGTGTCCGGGGGGGCCCAGCTGCAGCTCAGCCCCCTCCAGCCCTTCCACCAGGGCCGATACACCTGCCTGGCACAGGGCCCGGGGGCCGAGGCACGCAGGGACTTCGTGGTGCTGGTGCGAGGTAGGGCTTCCCCGAGGCAGCCTGCTCCCTGCGGGCTCTCCCTCGGAGGTGAGCCTTCCTCCCCCTCCTCTCCCTCAGCCTCCCTCTCTCCTCGGTGCAGCGGCCCCGCGGATCAGCAGTGCAGGGGACCCCAGCGAGCACAGCGCGCTGGAGGGCGGCAGGGTGAGGCTGGAGTGCCGGGCAGAGGGGCAGCCCACCCCCCACATCTCCTGGCTGAAGGACGGGCAGCCCCTGGGGCTGCAGCCCCCCTCACGTGCCCGGTAAGTCGGGGGGGACGGACAGACACCCCAGGGGCTCAGTGTCCCCACGTGCAGAACTGCTGGGCAAGACAGGCTGAGTTCTGCTGCTTCTTCCTGTTGTTTGGTCTGGCATGCACTCATCCCAGCTCTTTGCTGAGAAAATATCATCCTGGGTTAAGCCCTGGAGACTGGAATGGTCACTGTCACCCTGGTGGGGTCCCAGTTGATGCCCTGACCTTGCGATGTGCCCAAAACCCCTTCATCTTCGGCTGTAAACCGAGAACAGAGCACTTCTGCCCCACGGGCTGGTTGGGGATGAGCACACAGGTCACTGTCCCATCCTCCCCACGCAGGGTGTCCCCGGATGGCAGCTCCCTGCTCCTCGAGGGGCTCCGAGCTGCCGACTCCGGAGCTTACACGTGCCTGGCCCGGAACAGCCTGGGCGAGGACACGCGGCTGCACACGCTGAGCGTGCTGGGTGAGCAGGGCTGGGACCTGCGGGGCAGCGCCGGGGCCGCCCCCACCCCCGACAGCCCCATCAGCCCCTCTGTCCCCCCGCCCAGTCCCTCCCACCATCGAGAGAGGCGCTGGTGACTCGGAGGTGGTCCGTGGAGTCCTGTCCGCCCTGGTGACACTGGAGTGCTGGGCACGGGGGTCCCCTCCGCTGCACGTGAGCTGGCTGAAGGATGGGCTGCCCCTCCGCCTGTCCCCTCATGTCACCCTGCTCTCAGCCGGGCACATCCTCCGGTGAGAATTGACCCTGGAGCTTTGGGGCTGGTACCCAGGTCTGCATGAGGGAACGGCCGCTGCTGCACCCTGAAGTGGCTGAGTGTCACCTCGGGGAGCAGGGGTCACCCGGAGCTGATGTCTCCTCCCCACCCCGGTGTCCCACCCCACGGTTTAGGATCTCCCAGGCACAGGTCTCCGATGCCGGACTCTACACCTGCATTGTGTCCAGCCGGGCAGGGGTGGCCGATCGCAGCTTTGTCCTGCAGATCCAGGGTACGGGGCAGGGGCTTGGGGTGGGCAGAGCAGGGGGCACCTGGACACTGATTCTGTTGGCAGAACACATGTTGTGTGTTGCAGCCCATTCCCAAACAGGGTCCTGAGCCATCCCTCGACTGCTGGGGTGGGCTTGGAAGGGATGGAGCAGAGCAGGACGAGCCTGAGAGCAATCCCAGAGCATCCTGCGGGAGGGCTGAGCCACCTCTGGCTGCTCGCAGGACACCAGGGAAAGGCCAAACCCACCCCCAGTGCCTGGGGCCTGACTTTTCTCTCTTAAAGGGAATCCTTCCCTCCCCAGTGCCCCCTGTCCTGGAGAGCCCCGAGAACAGTGAGGAGCAGATGGTGGCTGAGGGCTCTGATGTCACTTTCACCTGCGACGCCACCGGGTCCCCAGCACCATCAGTGACCTGGCTGAAGGATGGAGAGCCCCTGGGGCAGCAGAGTGACCAGGTGCCTGGTGGCCCACAGCTGAGCCTGGTGGCCGTGGGGCCGGCTGATGCAGGCATTTACTCGTGCCTGGTGGTGAATGAAGTGGGGGAGGTCAGCAAAGCCTTCCACCTCCTGGTGATGGGTGCGTGTCATCCCTCTGGGATTTGGGAAGGGCAGCTTAACCACTTTTTTGAGAACAACGAGGGGATGAGTCCTTCTGCCTTGCTGTGTGCCTTGCAGAGCCACCCCATGTTGAGGCTGCATCCCACCCCACTGAGATATCCATCGCTGTGGGCACTCCTCTAGAGCTGACGTGTGTGGTGACGGGTGTCCCCATGCCCACTGTCACCTGGGACAAGGATGGACGGCTGCTGGCAGGGCCCTTGCTCGTGTCGGGGAATGAGAGTACCCTCCACATTGAGAGCACTGAGGTAGGAGCTCCACTTTTTCCTCCCTACCTGGGTTTTCTTTCTATGCCTCAAGTTTTCCTTCTCCTGGCTGTGCAGGTGGCTGATGCTGGCTTGTACACCTGCCTGGCCACTAGCCCGGCAGGGGAGGACAGCAGGAGCTTCCACGTCAGCATCCAAGGTAGTGTGACCCCAGCAGTGGAGTGAGTGGGGGGAGCTGCAGGATAGTCCAAGCCTCGAAGGACCAGAGAACCACAGCATTCCTGCATCCTTCTTTGGGATTGGTGTGGGCTCCAAAAGAGGGGGCTGGAGCACAGTGATGGTCCTGCAGAGTGGGGGCCTGTGCATGACTTACAGGGACAGGTATGGGGGTGCCCAACCCGTGTGGCACACCCTGACCCCCTGGCCCATGTCCCACAGCACCACCCAGCATCACGAACGCTGGGGAGATCCCCATCATCACAGCTGTGGCAGGGGGGCAGCTCCTCCTGGAGTGCCCAGAGGGTGCTGAGCCCCACCCCAACATCGAGTGGCACCGGGAGGGCTCCCTGCTGCAGGTACCTGTGACGGGACCAGGGACGGTCATGGTCAGGGACTGGGATGCACTGTCACCAGCACCATCGGGCTGGTGCTGGGGGTGATGCTGGGTGGCTGCTGATGGGGGTCCCGGGGGTTTTAGGAGGATGCCCGCAGGCAGGTCCTGGCTCAGGGGCGTTTCCTGCAGCTCCGGGCAGTGGCTGCGGCGGACGGCGGCGAGTACAGCTGCGGGGCCACCAGCGCCCCCGAGGACATCGGCCCGCGCGTCCGGGTGCGGGTTCACGGTGAGTGCTGCCCTGCCCCGTCCCGGCCCGGAGTGCCGGCTCCTTCCCGGTTAGATCCAGGATGTGGGATATTATAGGGTGTCTTATGGTGGGGTGATGAGATGGCAGGGCTGGACTACGCCCAGCAGCCAGTGCTGCTCTGGGCTGGCGTCCTCCATCCCTGAGCCTTATTCTGCACTCTCGGTGGTGTCTCTGGGTGCTGCTGCAGTGGCCCCGGAGATCCAGCCGGGCCCTGAGGAGGTGAAGGTGCTGCTGAACACCTCGGCTGTGCTGCCGTGCCAGGCAGAGGGGTGGCCCGTGCCCCGGGTGACGTGGAGGAAGGATGGTCAGCTCCTGCCCCTGCCTGGGAGTGATAGGTACGAGGCTCTGCGGGTTGGTGGCACCAAGAGCTGGAGCTCAGATCATGCCATCCTCCACGGCAACAAATGACTTAGTGTGCCTGTCACCCTGTGGAGAGGTGTGCTCTGTCCCCACACCAGCTCAGTGGGCACGTGCTTCATGTGGCTGCAGTGGTACTTGTCACCTTCCCAACCTTCCCAACCCTGAACCCACAGCATTCACTTGCTCTTCCTCCCCAGGCTGCAGCTCCTGCCAGGAGGCTCCTTGCAAATTGACCCCGTCCAGGTCCAGGATTTAGGCCATTACCTCTGCATGGCATCCAGCCCTGCTGGCTCTGACCGGAGAGGCTTGGACCTCCGTGTCCTGGGTAAGCAGGAGAGATGGATGGATCCCTCCTGGCTCACCCTCCTGCAACCCACCACGGCTGGGCTGCTCTCATCAGTGCAATGATGTGCTACTGTCCTCTGCTCATCGCTGCCCTGCCCTCCCACAGTCCCTCCTGCCATCGCCCCTGGGCCCTCCAACCTCACCCTGCTGGCTCAGCAGCCGGCCACGCTGGGCTGTGACACCTGGGGGTCCCCTGAGCCCCACATCAGGTGGGAGAAGGATGGCCGCCCCCTGAACCTGCACCTTTCATCTGGCACCTACAGGTACCCGCAGCACCTGCCACCTTGTACCCCAAAGGGTTCCCCATTAGGGTGGGGTTTGCCCCTCCTGCTGCCCCCCACGGGACAGGGGCGATCCTGATGTGTGCTCTGCCCACACAGCTTGCAGTCCTCGGGGTCACTGCTCATCTCCAGCCCTGGTCCCCGGGATGAGGGGCGGTTTGAGTGCATCGCCACCAGCGCTGCTGGAGAGGCACGGAAGGTCTTCCTCGTGTCTGTCCATGGTGAGCTCCTGGGGCTGGGGGCCTTGCTGAGAGTGGCTTTCCCAGGATCTGTCACAACCTCGGAGGTGATGTGGGTGTGCCCCAGCCCCACATGGGGTTGGGTCCCCTCTCAAGGACTGGGCTTGGGGGTGGACAAGAGAGGAAGAGATATACTCATGCCCATGTGAACAGGAAGGGAATCCTCTTCAACTTTTGCCATTTAGCCCTGCTCACCTCCCTGCCTCCTTTCTCCAGTGCCCCCCACCATCGCTGATGACCTTACGGATGTGGCTGTCACCCGGCTCTCCCCCGCAGTCCTCACCTGCTACGCCTCCGGTGTGCCCCCGCCCACGGTGTCCTGGAGCAAGGAGGGGGCTCAGCTGGGCAGCAGAGGAAGGGGCTACCGCGTCCTGCCCAGAGGTACAGCACAGGGCAGCACAGCCCAGGCTGGCACAGGGGGTCCCTGCCAGCCCTCCCTCTGCCTCCCCTCTGCCCGCTGTTTTCCAGGAGCCCTGGAGATCAGGCAGGCGCTCCCTGCGCACGCCGGCCGCTACACCTGCACTGCTCGGAGCGCCGCGGGCACGGCCCAGAAACACCTCTGGCTCACAGTGCACGGTACGCACGGCGCCGGGGCCCTGCTGCTGGGGGTCCTGCACCCTCTTCCCAGGGTAGAACTTCCCTGCCCTTCACAGAGCCCCCTGCCTTGAAGCCCCTGCCTGGCATGGTGATGGTGATGGTGAACACCAGCGCAGTGCTGTCCTGCGAGGCCACAGGCATCCCCCGGCCAGAGGTCATCTGGCAAAAGGATGGTGTTGGCATCGCTGGAGGTGAGCAGGAGTGTGCTGGGGCTGGCAGAGCCCATATTACCTGCCAGCCTTTACTTGGGGGAAGACTTAGGTCCCAAGGGGTTGTAGGGAACCCGGCAGGGTGTGGGGTGTCACTGTGCGTGGGTCCTCCTGGCTCCCAGCTGCTGTCCAAGGTGGGTGTGGTGGCCTCTGGAGCTGTTCCACGGAGATTCTTTGGGAAGAAGCACTTCTGTGGGGGAAGCAGTCCCTGCACATCATCCATCTGCACCTTGGCTCATCTGTGCTGCCCCGTCCTGTCCTTCATTTCTGCCAGGGTCTGGGCTGCAGGTGTTCCCCAACGGGCAGCTCCGTCTCCTCCGAGCAGCCCCGGAGGATGCAGGCACCTACCTGTGCATGGCTCGCAACCCCTCGGGCACCGCTGCGGGGAGGACCAGGCTCGTTGTGCAAGGTACAGCAGCGATCAGAGCCCCAGTGCTCACGCCTCTGCTCAGCCTCTTCCCCAGCACCTCACAGCAAAACGTGGCTGCCAAGGTGTGAGCAAGTCCCTGCCCTTCTGTCCCATGCAGTGCCCCCCATCATCGCTGCTGGCCCGCTGGAGCTGGTGGTCCTGGAGGGGCTGGAGGTGCTGCTGCCCTGCGCCGCCCGCGGTGTCCCCGAGCCCCGCGTGTCCTGGAGCCGGGAGGGAGCCCTGGTGCGGGGCGGGAAGGCCACTGTGCTGCCCTCCGGGGAGCTGCTGCTCCGGGACGTCCGGGTGAGCACCCAGGGCCGCTGTGAGGCTGGAGTGCTGAGGAATAAGGGTCTTTTGCTGCTGAAGAGCATTTGGCTGCTCGTGAATATATCTGGCAGAGGGAGAGTCCCGTGCAGTCCCGTGCCACAGGCTGGAGGGTTGGGGCAGTGCGAGGTTGCTGACGTGGGCTGGAAAAAGCGGCTCTGTTCAAACTGTGACTTTTTAGATGCACAGCAGCCAGCAGAGCTGTAGCTCAGCGAGCCAGGACTGCAGCTGGATCCCAGACTCAAGTGAGTCCCTCTCATCCTCATGCAGGAAGGGGATGCTGGGAGCTACTCCTGCACCGCCGTGAACTCTGCTGGGAGGGCTGTCCGCCGGCTCTCCCTCTCCATCCACACCCTGCCCACCTTCACCCACCTGCCCACAGACATCACCCTGAGCCGGGGCGAGAGGCTGGAGCTGGTGTGTGCCGCCGTGGGCAGCCCCCAGCCCCGCGTCTCCTGGATGGCCAACGGGCAGCTCGTCACTGGTACCTGGGCAGGGGCAGAGGATGCTGACCTTGGAGGAGAATGTGATCCTGGTGCCACCCTTGTCCCACCTTTCAGGGTCGCCAGCGTGCCAGCGCACCTGGCTGTGCGGGGTTGTAACCAGCTGATCCCCAACCACGCTTTTGGGGGTTTGCACCCCGCAGGTGGTGTGTCGGGGCAGAGCGGGCGGAGCATCCTGCGGCGGGAGGCGGCCACACCCACGGACAGCGGGACCTACGTCTGCCACGCCGAGAACAGCGCCGGTGCCATCAGGGCCACTGCCTTCGTCTCTGTCAGAGGTAGGTGCTGGCAGGGAAGCTGGGGTGCCCGTCCAGCCCCCCTCCTCTGCCACCCCTTTCCCTTTCCCAGAGGCACCGGTCATCCAGGGGGACGCCAGCACCTACCAGGTGGAGCGCTCCGGAGGTGATGCCCTCCTCGACTGCGATGCCCAGGGTCACCCTGAGCCCCTCATCCGCTGGAGCAAGGACGGGGTGCCGGTGGTGGCCCATGGGCGCCTGCACCAGCTGCGGAATGGCTCCCTGGCCATCCGTGCTGTGGGGGTGAGCGGGGCCTGGGGGGTGCTGGCACATTTCAGGGTGCTTTCCCAGTAAAGCAGAACGCTGTGCTGATGCTGTTGGTCCTGCTAGAGCACCGATGTGGGGCAGTACCAGTGTGTGGCGGAGAACGATGCGGGCACAGCAGCAAAAGTTGTCACCCTGGCTCTGCAGAGTGAGTGCTGCCCACCTCCACACCCTTCTCTTAAGGGACTGCAAACCATGTCACCTCTCAGCCCCTCCAGCCACCCCTGATCCGTGGGGAATGCTCCCAGAACCGCAGGAAATGCTGCATCACTGCCCAAGTCCCTTTCCCTGCCCAGGTGCCCCCGTGGTGACAGTGACACCAGGAGCGGTGACAGTCCGTGCTGGGCAGCGGGTGCTGCTGCACTGTGTCGTGTCAGGGGAGCCCACCCCCTCCGTGGAGTGGCAGCAGGATGGGGAGCCACTCCCCGAGGGTCCCCACGCCCATGTCCTGCCCAATGCCACCCTGCTCCTGCCCTCTGTCACCCACCGTGACGCCGGCACCTACTCCTGCCTCGCCCGCAATGCCCTGGGCTCTGCTGTCGCCCACACCTCCCTGGATGTCCAAGGTGGGTCTGCCCCTGCCCCTGGGGGGCTTTGGCTGGCTCGGGGGCTGGGGCTGCCTGCGGTGCTGTTAGACCCTGGGGTGAGACCTCCAGCACGGTGGTTTGGGGGGATATTGCCTTTCCTTGCTTGTTCCAGCCCCTGTGACTCGTACTCTGGTTTGTCCTCTCCTCTCTCCCACTGCTCAGCTGTGCCCAAGCAGACCCTCGCCCGAGCAGCCACCGTGTGCCAGCCCTCAGTGGCCTCTCCTCGGCCTTCCTGCCTTAGTTGCCCATGATTAAATTCCTGTCTCCTGGGCTCTGCTAAATGCACAGACACATCCTTTCCTGCTGCCCCTTGGGAGCAGAGAGCCAGGCCAGAGGAAGTGCCAGGTGCCCTATGTGCCCTTGTGTGGCTGGTGGCATTTTGCTGCCAGGCATGCTGGAGAAGCAAATAAAAGCTTGGGGCTATGCCAGGACCTTGAGGTTGATACGGAGCAGGGTTTGGGGATGTCAGTGCCTGTCGGTGTGATGAGGCACAGGGCCACGCTCACAACATCCCTTGTCAGCATGGCACTGTCCCTGGAGCCGTGGGGTCTCTGGGGACTGTGCTGCAGCCAGGCAGGGACACTGCCTGCCTTGCTCTGGCTGCCTTCACCTCCAGAAAACAAGATTTTCTTGACATGCGAATTAGTGAGAGGGGAGTCAGGAAAGCACCCTGCTCTCCCATGGGTGTGCAGTCCCAGTGCTGCTGCCTGACCCCATCCTAACTGTCCCAGGGGAGCTGCGCCAGGTGCGGGGCAGCCTGGTCGGTGTCATCAATGGCCACGAGCTCGGTGTGTCCACCCTTGATGCCAGAGTGCTGGGTGACTCTCAATCCGGCACCACTGCCCTCCAGAGCAGCATTGGGAGCATTCCATCTGCCATAGGTGGGTGGACATTTCTACTCTCACCTTTGTGAGCATTTTGACATCTGTCAGCTGTAAATCTTGGGATTTTTTTAATTTCCTTTTTCCCCCAAAAGCAGCCCCCGCATCTGTGCCCTGTGGGCAAGGAGGGATGGGACAGGCTGGGTGCCCCCTTAGGAGGGTGCCGGCTCCATGGTGACACCCTTTCTTCCCCATTCCCAGGACCACTGATGCGGGTGCTGGTGATCATCATTGCCCCCGTTTACTGGTCCTTGGCACACGCCAGCGGGGCAGCCCAGCGCGGGTTCCTGCTCACCCAGGGCACCTTCCAGCACGAGTCTCTGCTGCAGTTTGCCACAGGTGAGGGGTCTCTGACAGGAGAGCCTGGTCAGCTCCTGAAGAAGCTCAGACTCCATCTACCCCACGCGCCATCCCTGATCTGGGAATGGAGCTGTGTGTGGGGGTGCTGTGGGCTGCTGCTCACTGTTCCCCCTGGCAGGGGAGCTCCTGCGGGTCACCCACCTCGCCCGGGGCGCGGATGGTGCTGGCACCCTGCAGCTGGACAGTGTGATCAGCGGCTCCGTGCCGGAGAGCTTTGGCCGTGCCATGGTGCTGCTGCAGGTGCTGGCACTGCCCGTTATCCCCGTGAGACCATGACTCCCACGGGAGCTGGGAGCATGGAGGAGGACCCATGGCCTGACCCCCCTCCCTGCCTCTCCCCAGGACTTCAGCGAGCGCTACGTGCGGACGGGCACGGGGCAGCTCTCCGGGGGCTCGGTGCAGAGCTTCCTGCAGGATGGACGCCTCGTCCGTGCCCACTGCAATCACACCATCGTGTTCGACCCCCCCATGGGGCCACAGCCCCCCCTGGTGCAGCGCCTCCAGGCCCGAGCCATCACAGCCTCCTATGACCCAGCCGAAGAGGAGCTCCGCTTCCAGCTCCGTGCCTCGCTTGATGCGGGTAACCAGGGGAGTCCCAAGGATGGGAGTGGATCCATTACCAGTTCTGGGTGTCTGTGAGGGTGCAGAGGCCATGTCCCTGCAGTGACATGTCACATCTCATTCTCTCTGCTCAATTCCCAGGGGCTGATAGAGACCAGTGCCCACTGGGATTCATCCCAGACCCTGGGCATCTGTACTGCATTGGTATGGACCCTTCCTAAGTGGGCATGTGGATGGCAAGGGGCACCTGGTGCCACTTCCCCATCCCCCCAACCCTGTCCTCTCTCTGCTCCCCAGATGTCGATGAATGCACCGAGGGGTCCCACGCCTGCCGCTACAACCAGATCTGCCAGAACGCTGCCGGCTCCTACCGCTGCTCCTGCCCTCCCGGCTACCGCACGCTGGGCGTTGGCTGGCCATGCCTGGGTACCAGCTGGGCTCTCAGGGGCAATGGTCACCCCCCTGCCCTGCTCCAGCCTCAGTTTCCCCCATCCAGCTGCAGCTCCCCACCTCTTTCCTCCCCTAGATATCAATGAGTGCCTGCAGTTTCCCCCACCGTGTGCCTTTGAATGCCGCAACCTGCGAGGCTCCTACAAGTGCCTGTGCCCCCCTGGCAGGACCCTGCTGCCAGGTGGACAGTGTGGCACAGCAGGGATGGATGGAGAGGACACAACGAGCAGCGTGCCCTGGGACACCCCCCTGCGCTGGCGGGGGCCGAGCAGCCGCCCACGGGGACGATCCTTCTACACTCAGCTCGCCCTGCGCCGCGTGGCCAAGGATGCAGGGGTGGGTGCCCGGGGCCCCCCCTGCCCCACGGGCTACGTCAGGAGGAATGGCACCTGCACTGGTGAGTGTGCACTGGGGAAGGGTGTTGCAGGATGTTCAGAGGCCACTTTGTCCCCGAAAGGTACCTCGTGTCCTTCTTGCTGCCCTGTCCACCACTTTGTTTGTGCCCTGTGGTCTTTGCTGTGCTGGGAAGGGGAGGTGAGAGCCAGGTTGGCCCAAGGCAGTGGCACCAGAGGGAACTGATCCTTCCCATCTTGCCTTCACCCTTTCTTGCCCTGCAGACCTTGACGAGTGCCAGACACTGAACCACTGCCAGCACGAGTGCAGGAACAGCCCGGGCAGCTACCGCTGCCTCTGCCCCCCCGGATACCGACTGCTGTCCAACGGGAAGACCTGCCATGGTCAGTGCAGGGGTGCCAGGAGAGTGCCTAGTCCCCACGGTGCCCTGGGTGTCATCTTTTTGGGGCTGCGAGTCTTTCTCCTTTCTTGGGAGGGTTGTTCCCAGACTCGGCACTCCATAGTCTGAGTGCTCATGTCTCACTGCCTCAGTGTCCAGGCAGCTGGGGATTGGACCCCCATCTCAGCCATGGGCACCCCAGCACCCCCAGACCTGTCCCCTCTCTCCCTGCAGACGTGGACGAGTGCGCGGAGGGCGCAATCCAGTGTGACTCGAGCCAGATGTGCTTCAACACCCGTGGAGGTGCCCGGTGCACGGATGTGCCGTGCCCAGCCGGGTACCGGAGAGGTTCCAGCCCCGGGTGAGTCCTGCCGTGGGGCTGGGGCTGACCGTCCCGCTCTCCTCGTGTCGCCATGAGCCCGAGTGTCCTCTCCGCTCTCCAGCACCCACCACATCCCGCATTCCCCATCTCTCATGCAGGCTGTGCGTGGGCCGCTGCCCCCCGTTCTGCGGTCCGGCCGGCCCCCCCACGCTGCAGTACGAGGTGCTCCCCCTGCCCCTCGGCATCGCTGCCCGCCGGGACGTGGTGCACCTCACCCCGGCCACCGCCCTGCGCCACCGGCCCGTGTTCAGGCTGCTGGAGCGGGACCCCGACAGCCCCTTCGCGCTCCGCACCGAGCGGGGCCGCGGCATCGTCTCCACCGTGCGGCCGCTGCGGGAGCCCGGCACCCACCGGCTCGAGGTGCAGGCGCTGGTCCCAGACGGGCAGCGAGCACCCAGCACCTTCCTCCTCCTCATCTCCGTTTCCCCCTACCCGTACTGACACAGCCGAGGGACAGGAGGGGACGCAGGGTCATTTCTCCTCCTGTCCCTCCCCACCCCATCGGTGGGGCACGTGGCTCAGGGAGTGCTGAGCTTGCACCTCTTCTCTCCCTCCCAGACCCCCCCTCGCCCCTCAGCTGTGTTCCCTTCACCCAGGGCTGGGCCCCGACTCAGCAGGAGAGTCAGGATCCAGGGGGGAATAAGATGTCCCACCAACCTTTTACAATCAGGTCCTGGATCCCAGAACAAACACAGCTCTGGGTGGCCTTGGCTGCTATCAGTCCCCCAGTGTGGGGGTAGGAAGATGAACTGGGTGACAGTGGCCAGCGAGGGTCCCACTGGTGTGCAGGGAGGGATTCCCTGGGCTGGGGAGGGTGTGGGGCACCCCAGCATTAACCATGTATTAAATTGAAATAGTCTTTGTGTTTGTTTTTTTAAATCCACTTGGTTTCTGTGCACTCTTATTGATTTATGAAGGTGTTTTGTGGCTAAATATTATCTGTCCCTGAAGAAGGCAGCTTCCTTCAGTGTGTGGGAGAATTCCCAGGACACCTCCCTCGTGTCCAATTCTTTGGACAGCTCCCTGCCTGGACTTGGACCATGAAAGGGAGGTTGTCTGGATGTGGCAATGCCAGAAGGCCAATGTCCAGCCCCTGAAGGTCCAATCCTGCCCCGGTGTCGAGTCCCTCAAGCAGCAAGAGCAGGATGTGACCTCTCTGCACATGAAGCACTGTTTCAGTCCTAGTTGATGGTGTGGGATGGGGGGGTGCTGGCCCCAGGAGACATGAGCCCACGGTCACCACGGCTGGGCCACAGAGGCTGATGGTGGCCATGCATCTTCTGTCATTGGAGCTGGTTCTTGCTGCACCTGTCTGAGATTCCTCTAAAAATCTCTGTCCTTTGGGAGGGAGCTTTCCTGTCCTCCAAAGCCGGGTCTGCTGTGGGCCTGGGGTGACCTGGGCATGTGTGAGGGGAAAAGGTGATTTTGGCCCCATGGACAGCCCTGTGTCCTGTCCCCTCCTGCCCACCCTGGCTCCTACATCGCCTCCTGATGGAGGTGCCAATAAATCCAGCCTTGCCCCTTCTTGCTGGTCCAGGGAGGAAGGCCAGGTGCTGCAGAGCACTGTCTCTCCTCTGCCCCCATTTTCCCACTCCTCGGGGGCAGGTGACTCCGTGGAGTGCCCACAGTGACACCCCTGGGTGCTTTGTGGAGGCTGCTGAGGAGGTCAGGAGTGGGGGGACAGCAGTGGCAGCACCCAGAGCGGCCATGCTGGGGCTGGGCACTGGCTCCATCTCGGCCCGGGCACAGCTTCTCCCCCCATTCTGCCGGGCACCCCGCGCGCAGGAACGTCCCCCCCGGGGACGGTGCCCAAGGGGGGACTGTCCTGCGGCGGCTCCGCCTGCCTACGCCCGGTTATAAAGGAGGAGGAGGAGGGGGAGGATGCTCCAGGCACCGGACCAGAGCACCGAGGGCAGCCGGACACCCGGAGTGCGTGAGTGCGGGCATGGCATGGGAGGAGAGGGGAAAGGGGGGCCTTTGCCTTGGGGGATGTCCCCTCACCCTGTCTGTCCCGTTTCCACCCACCCACGGGTGTCCCTCACTCCTGGGCGCTGGAGCAGAGCAGCGGGGTGCCAGCCCCTTCCCAGCGCTGTGCAGACTGCAGCCAAGCCCTTCCTAGCTCAGTTTGGGATGGGGGAGGGGTTTCCAAGTGAGTCCCATTTCCTTGAGGGTCCCCTTGGCCACCCCCAGGGAGGGGAACTGAGACCTCAGCCGGCATCACCTCGTGCTGTCTCCGCTCTGCTCTGGGGATTTTGGAGGGCAGGAGGGCACGAGGTGGAGGAGTGATGGTGAGGAAAGCCCCAGCACCAGTAAGCGCATGCCTCTGCTGCACGAACCCCTGGAAAGGCTGCTCCTGTCTCTCCTGCTTGCCTTTGCCCCTGTCCTTGCCCCTCCTACCCGCCCTTGCCCCTCCTGCCCGTCTCTGCCTCTCCTGCCTGCCCCATCGCAGCCCACAGGCAGCAGCCCGGCTGTTCCTCCAGCCCGACTGGCGAAGACAGTTCCTCTCTTGACCAAAGTTTCAGGCTTTTCATTCCCCTGCCTCTTTATAATTATTTCTTGGATTTAAAACCGAAAGCACAGTGTTCCATTGGTGTAGGGCAGCCCCAGTCTCTCCAGCAAAATCCCTGCCCCGACTCACACGGAAATTGCTACGGAATAATAATAAGGGCTGAGAAAGTCCCGCCGCGTTCCCCTTCACTGAGCTTTGTTTGCTCTGATTTATTGCTACCGAAGGTTGAAACTTCGGGGCTCTCCCTTCCTGGGCAGGCGGGCTTGGCACGAGTCTTGTTTCCAGAGCTGGGAGTGCTGGTTGCCCCACCCCCTTTCTGGGATGCGGGATGCGTCTCCAGGGCAAGGTGCCCCCAGGCCCCTCGGGCATTGCGACACCGGGACGTGTCTGAGCAGGCAACAGCTGGAGGCATTTCCCTATCGCGCTGCTGGGCCACTTGTAGAGCGAGCGCGCCCGGTCTCGGAGGTGCTTACTCAGGCTGGCAACCACAACAGCGATGCTGGCGGCCGCGGCGGGGCTGAGTTTAGGAGTAAAGGAGGGAAGTTGTCTCAAAAGGAGCCGCAGGCGCAGCGCCAGGGTTGGGCTGGGTCCTTTTGGGAACTGCGACTGCCTTCCTGTAAATGCCCCGGTGAGGAAGGGACGGCTGAACCTCGCTGGGCAGGGACCCAGCTTGGCACGGCCACGGGGCCCCACGAGCAGGGAAATGCTGCTTGCACAAGCCCGGGCACCGGGCGCTGCCTGCGTGGCAGCCCGACGGGCACGGGCAGGCGCGGGGAGCCGGAGGGAGGGTACGGGGCTGCCGGACCCCTTTGTTCCGCAGCAAGAACCTGGCGGCAGCAGGGCAGAGCCTGCCCTGGCTGGCTCCGCGCCGTGCCCCGTGGGCTGCTGGCTCCGCACCGCGCTGGCAGGACCGGGGTGCTGGGGCACACCCCGGCATAACCGCATCCCACTGGCAGAGGTGCTGGGTGGGCCAGCCTGGAGCGGCCCGGCACGGCGCCTTCCCGGCCCGCAGGAGCAGGATTGCGCTGACTTGGCAGCAGCAGTGTGAGAGTTGCTCAGGACGGCGTTTGGCCGGCTCCGCCGTCCGCCTCCCCCGGCCAAGGGTCAGCTGGCATCGTCTCTTCATGGGGCCCTGGGATTCACAGCCTGGCTCAGGGACTGCAGGGACAGTCCGGAGCTCCTTCCTGCCCAGGATCCCCAACTCTCCCCTAGATCCAGGCTGCTGCGTCCTTCACCATCTCCTGTTGTTGGCTGAAGTCCTCGATATCCTTGGCTGGAGGGTGAGGGGCACTGAATCCCCCACGCAGGTGTTTTGTGCTGGCAGAGAACACGTGCAGTGCAATTAGAACAAATGCCCCGTGAGCATTAATTAGACTTGGAGCTGGGCTGGGCTCTAGGGGATGCTGCCAAGCCCCCCAGCCCTGCAGCCAGCACAGTCCAGGCAGTGCTGGTGGGAGCTGGGGGCTGAGCTGGTGGCAGCTCTCTGCAGACGGCTGGGACGTGCTGGGTCGTGCCAGAGCAGGGCATTGAGCTGTGCCTCTGCCACGGCCGGGCGCCTGCGCCTGAGCCCCAGCTCCCCAGCACTGCAGAGCACTTGCAGAGCGTGGGGCAGGCTGTGCTGGGGCTGCCAGCACGGAGAAAAGGTAAGAGCAAAACAGCCCTCCTGGCTGCCCTGGCCTCCTCCATCGCCCAGCCACCACCGGGTGCACAGGTTGGTGCACGGGCAGGGTGTCCCCTCTGGCTGAGCACCACAACCTGGACACTGCCCCAGTGCCGAGGCTTTTCCTCCTGTGCCCAGCCCCCCTCTGGCTCCCCGCACCCTGGGAGGGCTCTTGGTCCAACTGATCCTTCCTGATGCCGTGGCTGACGGCTGCAGTAAGGGCAGGGGCTGGCGGCAGCGTGACTCCCTTTTCCTTTGCTTTGGCAGCACCATGGCTCAGTCCAAGGGCACGGTGGTCCTTGCCTACAGCGGGGGGCTCGACACCTCCTGCATCCTGGTGTGGCTGAAGGAGCAGGGCTACGACGTTGTCGCCTACCTGGTGAGCTCTGCGCTGAGCCCTGCCACAGGAACCCTGTCCCCAGGGGCTGGGGGTGGAGGGGATGCTGGGCCCTTGCTCTGGGGGGGCCTGGGTGAGCAAGGGGGGTCGTGGTGTGTACATGGCTGTGGTGGTGATGCTGTTTGCACTGGTTAACCGTGGCCCAGCCCACTGCTGCCCTGCTGAGCTGCCAGCCCTGTGTGGCACAGCCTGTCCCTGCCAGCTAATGACCCTCAGCTAATGAAGGCAGGGAATCAGGACAGAGCCAAGGGGCTTGGCAGAGGGGGGCATGGCCTTGAGATATCCATCTCGGGGGGGTGGAACTCCCCTCCTGCCCATCCTGGGTGGCCTCAAGCCCAGCCAGCGTGGGCTCTGTCATGCCTTGCATGATGCCCTGTGCCAAACTGGGCTTGCACTGAGTTTTGTGGTCTTGTTTCACACCGAATCTTGGTGGTTTCCTGCTTTCCAGGCCAACATTGGGCAGAAGGAAGATTTTGAGGCAGCACGAAAGAAAGCGCTGGCTCTGGGGGCCAAGAAGGTAACGGTGTCCCTCCCTGCTCCTGGGGGCTTTGAGTTTCCCCTGCTCTCCACCACGAGGGTGAATCCTGTGGAGACGGGACCGTGCCAATGAGAAATCCTTTCTCCAGAGGTTTCGCCCCAAAGCCTTTTAGCAGCATTTAGGGAAAAGGAGACAAAGAGACTTTTCACTGCACTGTTCCCAAAACTCCAGAGGAGTGGGTTGCCCACTTAGGAACCCTCCCATCAGGAATGTCCCTCCGTGCCGGCAGGTTTACATCGAGGATGTCAGCAGGGAGTTCGTGGAGGAGTTCATCTGGCCGGCGGTCCAGGCCAACGCGCTCTACGAGGATCGGTACCTGCTGGGCACAGCCCTGGCACGGCCCTGCATCGCCCGCAAGCTCGTGGAGATCGCCCAGCGCGAGGGAGCCCAGTACGTCGCCCACGGGGCCACGGGCAAGGTGAGGGGGACATGGGCACCGGGCAGGGATGGCTCGAGGTACTCGGATGGGGGAGCTGATCAGTCTACGGGCCAAGCTGTGGGTGGCAGGAGGGGTGCACGGGGTGTTTTGTGGGTGCTTTTGGGGGGCTGTGCAAAACTCAACCGTGTTTCAACACTTCCTTCTCACTTCTGGGATTTCTGTGCCCAATTTCGGTTCCGTCTCACTGTTGGGAAGGCTGGCGTCACAGCTGAACGCTCTGTTTCTGGCAGCAATTTCAAAATGCTGGGGCTTCCCGGGCCAGGAGCCGGCTGAGACTGGGCCAGCACGACCCGGCATGGTTAGGGGCACCCTGGGACAGGTGCGACTGTCCCAGACCCTGTCCCTCTTCCTGTCCCCACTTCTGGCTCTCCAGGTCCCCGTCCCCATTCCTGTTCCTATGCCGGCTGTCCCGGTCCCTACCGCGGTTGTTCCGGTCCCCATCCGCGCTGTCCCCATCCCCGCTGGCCGCAGGGAGGACGCTTCGCCGCTAGAGGCAGCCAGAGACCGTGGAAAGGGGATGCTCGGGGCCAGCCCCTTCCTGGCGAGGGGAATCCCCCGCGGGGAGCGTGGTGGGGGCGTGGGACCTGCGAGACGTGACCGTGGGTCACCCCGGCACCTGCAGCCGCTGCCCAGCCCGGGGCGGGGACACCTGGGGCAGGTGAGGGCTCAGTGGGTGAACTCAGGACCTGCCGGGTGCCTCCTCCTCCTCTTCCCACAGCCCGTGCCCAGGGGTAAGGCGAGGTGACCCCCGGGAGGGATCGCAATGGGTTTGGGGGTCCCCACAGTAGGGACTCTGCTAGAAGGTGGATGTGAAATGCAGCCAGGAGACTGCCGAGGGACGTGCCAGCACCCCCGAGATGGGGCAGAGGGGCAGCTCGGGGGGGCTGCGTGGCTGGAATAACTCTCTCCTGCTGCAGTCGGGTCCCTGCACCTCTTTCCGTCCACCTCACCCATCCCCAGCAGGCCTTTCTTGAAAGCCCCCGCGCAGAGGTGCCCTGGGGTAACACACCCCCAGTGCGATGGTGTCCCCTCTGCTCCAGGTGCCACCAGCCGTCCCTGCTGGCAGGGGCACCCTCGGTGGCTGCACTCCCCAAGCCATTAAGCCGCGGGCACAGGCAGGGACTGACTGCGGGTAACTCGACCCGGCTGCGGAGTCTTAAATGGGACCATCTGGGGTGCCCCCGCTGCCGGAGCAGATGGACGTGTTTTGGGCCTGTGAGGGAAATGAGTGCTCTGCTGGATGTACTTGCCTGTGTGTAATAGTCCTTCGGGAATCCCAGCCCGGGTGTAAATGTATCCTCTGGGCCAGGCCGATGGGAGGGAAGTGGGGGTCCTTACACCCCTTGGTGCGGGTGGAAAATAGGCTTCAGTGAGTGCTATTCCCTTGGAAGTGCTCGTAATTCCCAGCCTTGCTCCCGCTCCTTGTCCCTTCCCAGCTACCTGGACTCATTAGTGGGACCTAATCAGCAAGGGCCAGTTAAGGTAAAGGGAGGTTCTGAGCTATTTAATTATGAGCTGCTGCACCCCTCTGCTCACTGTGGTCTTTCCCCCACCCTGCCCTCCTCCTTTTTGTGTCCTTTGATGCCTTTGGGGAAAAAATACCCAAATCTGGTTTGAACACACAGCTATCAGGAGCTACAGGAAAGGTGGTTTGGGGTTCAAACCAGCCGTGGAGAGGGACCAGGAGTGATCCCATGGGACAGAGGATCCTTGCCCTCTGTGCCCAAGGTTTCCAATATCACCAGGGGAGCTGTGACTGGAGCCAAGCAGCTCCTCAGAGGCTGCATGTGTGTGTGGTCACACCCCAGGCTGGGGTGACCCCTCAGCACCTCCCATTCATGTTTCAGGGCAATGACCAGGTTCGGTTCGAGCTCACTTGCTACGCCCTGTGTCCCAAGATCAAGGTAAGGCGACCAAAACCATCCCCTGCCTCCCCACTGCCAGGCTCCTGGCCTCTCCCCAGCTGCTGGGAATTCTGCTTTAACACCGATGCAAACGGCCCTGCCTCTCTTTAACAAGCCACCAGCTGCACACAGCAACGTTTTGGCATTTCAGGGGGCTGTAATGATCCTTAATTGACCTATTTTTACCCCAAACACCACACGGTCATAGAGGAAACAGTACCAAAGCAGCTGCTGGATAATCGATGCTGCCTGCTTCCCCCTTGCATCCAGTGCCTGGTTAGGGTCGGGGTTTGGTTTACTCCCACCTTGTGCTGGGAGATTAAATTTCAGCTGGGAGACCAACACCCCATGGGTCTTGGCTCCCTTGGCAGGGGGGCAGAGGGGGCCAGAGGGGGCCCAGGGCTGGGGGTTTCTCGTCTCATGCTCCTGCCCTCCCACCAGGTTGTCGCGCCGTGGAGGCTGCCCGAGTTTTACCAGCGCTTCCCTGGGCGCCGTGAGCTGATGGATTATGCCAAGGTAGGAGCTGGTGTGGGGTAGCCACAAGATGCCCAAGGCAGCAGAAGGTGCTCAGAGTGGCTGTGAAAGCTCAGGGTAGCCATGGGATTCTTGGAGTGGCCACGGGTTGCTCAGGGTGACCACAGGATGCTCGCCATGACTTGGCAGGTGACAACAGCACACCCTGCACAACATCCCTGCAGCACCACTTTGGAGCCTCCTGGTCAGGGGTTTTCCCATCTTTTCCTCTATTTTTTTTTCCCTCCTTCCTTTCTAAAAGCCCCATAATTACCTGGCTATTAATGGTAACCCGCTTTCCAAGGAAAGGGGTCGCAGCTCCCTGACTTGCGTAACAGACAAAGCAAATACATTCACCTTTGTTGTCCCTTCCTTTTTTGAAGTACAAGTTACAATAAAACACATTAGAAGTTTTGCATCAGGTTTTTATGTGCCCACCAGGGTACCTTTCTTTTTTAGTGACTTCATGGAAATGCTTGACAACTCGGCTCAATCAATCAAAAGGAAAAAGTCAGCTCTGTGCATAAACCAGAAAATTGCTTCAGTTTTTAAATAGCTGCCATTGAAGCTGCCTGGGTAATCTCTGGGAAGGCGAGGTGTGGAGCTGGAGGGATGTGGCATGGGGTGAGGAGCCCTCCAAGCCCATTAGGGCTGCCGGGAGAGAGCGGCGTGTTGAGGATTGTGTTTGCCATCTGCTGTTGTATTATGAAGGGGAGAGTTTACGAGAGCTTTCCATATGTTGCCAAACAAATTGTCAAATAGGGGAGTTATTAAGAGCGCCGCGGTTTTATTATATGGAAAATGGAACATGTGTTTTGGGTTTGGGGGTTTTGTTTGGTTGTGGGGATTGTTTTGTTTGTTTGGAAGGGGGGAAAAGGGAAATGAAGTGGATTGGGGCCCCGTTCCAAGAGCAAAAGGTTGTGGGGTGAGGATTTTAGTGCTTCTCAGTCTCCGGTTATCTGTTACAAAAAAAAGGTGGTTTCCATTCTTTTTCATCCTTAGCGGAAGGAGATGCACGGCCAGGCCCTTTGAGCACCTGGATGTGCTCACCTTGGTGCTGGGGGATTATAAAATGATGATGTTTGGGGCTCCACTGGTGCCAGGGAAAGTGAGGATCCATTTACCGTGGCACAGCTCTTGCCATGGATTTGCTGCCCAGGGTGTGGAGCCAGCCTTGCTCTGGCAGCAAATCCACACCAGTGCCTGCTTCATCCTCACACACCTAAATGAGAACAGCCGAGCTCTCCTGGATGCTGCCCCGGGATCAGCCTTGCCACAGGCAGAGCCAAGCGGGACAGAAGCTGAGAACAAAATCCGTCTTTGGCCCCGGCACCTTTGGCTCCAGCTGAGGCTGCCCAGGCTCAGTAGATGTTGAGTCTGGACTTGGAGGATGCTCTTTGAAATGGGGTGAGGATGGGTTGGGCAGCACTGGCTTCCCCAGCTGTCAGGAGGGGGCAGAGGCAGGAGAGAACTGCCTGAGGACACAAGTCAGCTCAAAATCCCTGGGTATTCAGGTCTGAAAGATGGATTTGTACTCCCCAGGGGAGATGGGTGTGCCAGTGGTTGGTCTCTTCCTGCAAGTACAAGATAGGACAAGAGGAAATGGCCTTAAGTTGTGCCAGAGGAGGTCTAGATTGGATACTGGGGGGTCCCAGCGGGCCCTACACTGGAATTATGGTGGGGGACCAGGAAATCAGAACCCATGAGCCTGAGGCCATGTCCCCCAGAAGCAGGGCTGAGCCAGTCCCTCTGCAGCATTAGGAGATCTCAGAACCTCGTTCCCTTCTCAGGTGATGGTTTGAGAGCTGTGATGTAACAACCACAAGCATTTCCTTCCCCCCTTCCTGGCAAACAAGAAACATCTGCTCAGCCCCTGCTCCTCTGTTCCCAGCTGAGCCCTTGACTGATGTCCCTGCTGTGGTGACACTGGAATGCCAGAGCTGCCCAGCGATGTACAGGCCGTGCAGACACAGCAAGGTGCAGTGGGAGCTGCTGTCTCCACCCCTGCCTGGCCGTGGCTGTCCCACAGCCAGCACATCGTGGCTCGGTGTCCTGGCAGGGTGGGCGACGTCCCCACTGGCTCCAGTTGTCAGCCTGCCACCATCACCTCTCCTGCTAATTCCCCCGCGTATTCACCTCATCTTCACAGGCAATTTCCCCCATTGAAATGTCAGTGGATAAATGAGCACGCTGGTGACCTTGTTAGGGAGCCGGGCTCGGTGCTGCATCGTGCCGGGGCGGCAGCCAGTGTGGGGCCACATGTCCCTGGGCATGGCGTGCTCGAGGTGCCTGGGCTCAGGGGGCACTGCCACCTGCTTGGGGTGTATCTGCTTCACCACGTGCTCGCACGAGGCTGTGAGGATGCGTTGCTGTCCCCTCATGACAGAGCGTTAGTCCTCTTTAGGCTCTAGAGCATCCTGTGGATTTGGGGACTCGTGTCCCTGTGTCACCTCCCCTTGCTGAGAAGCCTGGCTGGGGGAATCACAGAACTGTGGAGCGTCTTGAGTTGGAAGGGACCCACAGGATCACTGAGTTCAGCTCCTGGCCCTGCAAAGAACACCCCAACAATCTCACCGCATACCTGAGAGCATTGCACCATCCTGGCCCTGGACCCAGGAAAAACAGACAACATCTGTGCTCGTGTCCCCATCCCTGGGGTTCATGGGGTGCTCTGGGGCCCTTTCTCAGTCTGTGGCAGGGCTGGGGCGGCTGTTGTCCCTCCAGCTACACTGTGTCCCTATTGAAGTGTCCCAGTTGAGGTGGCCCTTGTGGTGACAGCTGATGTTGCTCAGGGACACAGGAGTCCACCTTGCTCTGTGCTGCCTTGCCGGTCACCATGGGTTGTGCCTTTGTGGTTTTGGGGCTGATCCTGCTGGGAACCAGCATCAATGAGGGCTGGCTTTCCCTGCAGGCTGTCTTACCCCCACTCTCCTCCCGGCAGAAACATGGGATCCCCGTGCCTGTGACGCCTCAGACGCCCTGGAGCATGGATGAGAACCTAATGCACATCAGGTGAGCACCTGGGCAGGTGGGGAGCTCCTATGAGGTGAGGACCTGGGGTCTGGGGCCCCAGTCCCCTCCATCCTACATGTCCAGAACAGCCCTTGGCACATCCATTGTCCCAGGCTGCCCCACCACGTGCTGACAATGGGTGACTCCAAATCCTCCATCCTCCCTTTCTATCTGGTTGTGCACATTTCATGTGGCAGTCTCCATTTCCTGGACTGTCCCAAGACTGGTTCTCCTTGCAGGGTTGCTGCTAAAACACCCTGAAAATCCATAACGTACACTTATGTCCATCCTCATGGGGTGGCCGGGAGCGGGGGTCTCGTCCAGGTGGGTTTGGGGGTTGCAAGTTGCAGGTGCTGCAATGACTTCTCTCTCCTTCCCTGCCCGCTGCAGCTACGAAGCCGGGATCCTGGAGAACCCCAAGGTAATCGATCACCGCCACCCTGGAGCACGGCAGCCACGGGGCCGGGGGCGTCTCGTGTGTTTGCAGCCTAATTGGAAATTTCACGGCGGGGCCGTCCGTGTGTGCGGGGAGGCTCCGCCGCCGCCCCGGCCCCTCCGCCTCCCCCGGCACGTTAATTGCTGCCGGCGTGAATAGGGGAAGGGACCGCTCAGGGTGACACCGGAGGGGACAATGTCGCGGGGCAGCAATAAAGGAGCAATTAGGCAGCCGCGGTGCTGGCGGGTGGCAGAGGTTCGGGATGTCCCCTGCAGCTCGGGTCCCCTGCCCGTGCCTGGTGCTCGCCCAGCCCTCCTTGCTTTCCCAGCCCGCTATCCACGGGGCTGTGGGGTAAAACCTCCCGTGGGGTGGGTGGTGTGGAGCAATTCATCCATGGGGCCACCAGCTCTGGCTACCAACAGGGACTTGCGGCCGGGCGCTGCCGGTGACAGCGCCACATCTCCGGCCATTCCGAGCTGCTCTCCTGGTCCTGCTGGCCCTGCCCGCGCTGTTCATGCTCCAGCGGGTCACCGCGCCCGGCCGCTGTTTAAACTATCCATCAGCTCCGATTAGACAGCCCGGGGCGAGCAGGGGAAGGAAGGCAGGCGGAGAGGGAGCGGAGCCGCTGCAGCTCCGTGCCCGCAGCGGGGCTGGTGCGTGCCTGCGGCGGGGCCGAGAGGAGGAGGAAGGTGGAGATGGGGTCCCGCTCCTCCTTGGGTGCCCTCCAGAGGGGTGTCTGTGGGTCAGGCTTTGCAGACCCGGGTTCCCGTGGGGTCTCCTCCTCCCGGAGAGTGGTTGGTGCCGGGATGGGTGCTCAGTCTTTAGCTGAAGGTAGCACGGGACTGACCCGCACCCATCCTGACCCACCCTGCCGCACCCAGCACCTCTCCTCTTCTCTCGGAGAAGACCGCCGCTCCCCAGGCTCTGCCAAGCCCGTTCCCTTCCCAAAGCCAGCTTGGAAATGGGGCTGACCAGTGCCCTGACCCCATCCCCGAGCATCCTCTGCTCGGGCACCTCACCCTGTGACAGCGCTGGGAGGTGGCTTCCTGGAGCGCGATGTCACTGCTGTCTCTGTCACTGCTGTCCCCTTCCCCGGCCCGGGAAGCGCTGCTGGGCACAAGGTGGCCGCGGCAAGATCCGGGGTGCCTGGCACGGCGGGCTCCCCTCCCCAAACCCCCGGGACCTGCCAAACGCAGGGATTTGAAAGCAGATGGTTGAGCTATTTTCTGCCTCTGTGAGGCCCGATTGAAGGGCAATGAGGCAGCTAATGTGGAGAAAGATAGAAATTTACTTGCTTTAACTTCATATGGCACTCTGAAAGAGTTCATTCAGTCTCGGGCACAACAATATCAGCCGGATGAATAAACCATTTGCGGCATCGATAGCTCTGCATCATGGTTTACTTCATGGACCATTTGCTTCAAATTTCTTCTCTTCTTGCCCCGTTTTTCTTGCTTCTTTCTTCCCCCCTCCCTCTCTCACTTTCCACACACTCTTCCTTTTTTTTTTTTCCCCTTTTTCCCCCCCTTTTTTTTCCTCTCTCCCCTTTAAAGATGACATTGCAGGACTAGCCCCCCTGCGGGGAGGGATAAATAGAAGGCATTGATACACTGCAACAAACTATTTGTCATTTGAACTGTGCTTTTAGGAGAGAGAATAAAAAGAGGACAGACTCGCACCGTAATGATGGAATGCAAGCCAAATGTCACTTTTATTTCTATTTAGTTATTTTATTTAATAGGGGTTTTCATAGTTGGCTCGGAAAATTGGAAACTACCTGACTTTGACTTCCAATGTTTAGTAAAGAGTTTTTAATACTTTCCGGTATTTTTTCTCCCTCCCTCCTCCATCTTTTCCTTTTGAACTCAAAGTTTTTCATCATCTCTCACAGGTTCATCTAGTTAATAAGTGTGATCAGGGCTAGGAAAGGCCAGACGATGTAAAATTGAAATCCACAGCCCGTGTAATCTGTGCGTGGGGGCACAGGGGAGATGTGCCTGCCTGCCAGTGCCTCCCCCTTAAAACGAGGGAAAGGGGGAAAAGTGACATAAAATGGGAACTGAGGGGGGGCTGCTGCAATGAGTGCTTGGGCAGCTATGCCTGTATTCCCAGGATTTGGCTGTGGCTGGTGCTGGGATGTGCACCCCAGGGTTTGGGGTGAAGCAAGGGGTCCCCCCTCAGTGTGGAGGGTGGGATGGGGTGCTTGCAGCTGTGTGGGCTTCCCTCAGGTGCTGGCAGTGATCCAGCAAATATAAATATATTTGGACAAAAATAAATGGAAGTTTTCACTAAAATTCTTATTGCCTGTCTGGAAAAATTTTAGACGAAAATTTCTTCTGTAGAGAAATTAATTTTCCCTTTAAAAAGCTTAGATTTTTTTTAGAGCAATCACTTTTGGTTGGATTATTATGGGGCTTTTTTCCCTAACTTGCTTTATGCCTTATCATTTTTTGCCTTGCTGGAAAGCAAGAGAAGGGACGAAAAGGGACATTTAAAGGTCCCTTCCATCCCAAACTATTCTATGATTTGATGAAGTGAGCAGAAGAGCTGGGCTTTAAAAAGCAAAAGAAGAGCAGGGAGAGCATGGGCCAGGCAGTGGGTGAGTGGGTGCAGGCAGGGCCCCAGTGCCCAGAGATGCCCAGAGCTCCAGCTTTGTACGGCTGAGTTTAGTGGGGAAATACCAGTTTGCCACCTTCCAAAAGGCTGCTTGACTCTCCTTGGTGCTGCAAGTGCCCTGGGCGCTCTGTGCCTCCATTCCCCCTCCACCTCCTGGAGCTGTGGCTGGGTGGGAAGTGCCTCTGGAGACAGGAGTTTGCAAACACAGATCTGAAAGTATTTTGGGGTCAGTCTGTGCAGTCGCACCATGGGTGAGTGCCGAGGGGCCATGTGAAATTGCAAAGCATTTGCTCTCCGGGACGGAAAGCATTTTTATATTATATTCTCCACTNTCCTCCACCTCCCCCCCACCACCTCCTTCTTCTGGCACGCACTTCAATTGCAGCAATTCACCATCGGCACCCGAGCCTCTGCTGGCCTGGCTCTGATGGAGATAAGATGCCTCTTCCCTGTAAATCTCAGGGAAAGAAAATATACATAAAGGTTGATGTGCTCTGAAATGGGTTTTTGCTTTGTTGCTCTATTTTCGCCCGTGTGTATTAACCCTGGGGACACCATGAAAGAGCCGGTGTGCCGGGAGCACCTGCTGGGGTCAGGCTTCCTCATTAGTTTTTTCGGTCAGCGCCGAATAAGCCCGGCCGTGGTGCGGGGACGCGCGGGCGCCCGCCCCGCCGCTCGCTGCCAGCGTCCTGCTTTTCCCTGCCTGACTTGCTTCCCCGCAGCCATCCCGCCTCCAGCTGTGGGGGCGTTGGAGGAAAAGATGAGATCAAGTTGAGGGGAAAAATTGGCTGATTCTGCCAACCCCTTTGTTCCCGGGGCCCCCGGTAAGCGCCGGTGCCGTGCCGGTCCTGCGCTTTGGGATGGGAGATGCGCCCCTGGGAGGGGGATGCGCTTTGGGATGTGGGATGCGCTCAGGGGTTGGGGCTGCCAGCAGTGTTGGCCATGGCAGTGCCACTGACTGCCCCTCTTCTCTCCCTCTCCCTGCAGAACCAGGCTCCTCCCGGGCTCTACATCAAGACCTGTGATCCAGCCAACTCTCCCGACACCCCGGATGTGCTGGAGATCAAGTTTGAGCGGGGTAAGAGCCTCCTTGCTGCCAGACCCTCGTCCCTGGGCCTCCAAGACAAGCCCCACTTCCCAGCCAGGACTGGGGATCCCTGGCAGCGGGAGCATCCCCAGGGTGGGGACAGATGGGTGAGCCTTGACGTGTGGCATCGGGGCTGAGGATGGTGCTTGCAGCACACCAGGGCCCTTTGCGGTGTGCAGAGGGTCTGGTTGGATCTCAGGGGCTTTCTGGGACCCCCCTGAGAGCAGAATGGGGTCTGAGCCCCCTCACCCGCCATCCAGGTGCAGTGGGCACAGGGTCCCCTCCCCTGCAGGTGGCACACAGGTGGCTCTGGGGATGTGCAGGTGATGCTGGCCAGGGTAACAGCTGCAGAGAGACACTCCAGCAGGATTTGGCTAGTGGTGCTATTGTGAAGGAGACAGGGATGCCCCATGACATCCCTGGGGACACATGGCAGGGCCCAGCCCCAAGGCCATCACTGAAGAGGGGACAGTGGGCAGCATCTCCACCTCTGCCAGCCACAGCCATCCCCGTGCCACCATCCATCCTGGCAGCAGTGGCGAGCCCAGCACAGGCTGGGGGGAGACCCTGCTGGGAGGGGACACCCCCTCCCCACCGCCAGCCTCCCTGCTCCATTATAATGATCCCCCTGCAAGGACCAGCCCCCCTCCCGGCAGCCCATTTAGCCCCTAGTTAATTTATTTGAAGTTTTAATCTAATTATTAACTATTTCAAAGGCTAAGCAGCTTTCAGCAACAACAGCCCCGACAACGTCGGCCCTTCGCCGAGCGGACCCCGGCCAATATCCCGGTGGAGGATGCGGAGAGAAAGAGCCGGGGCGAGGGGAGGGCGCGGGGTGGGGGGGCCTGCGCCGAGAAGCAGCTTAAGGTTCATTATTGCCGCGAGTTTACATTTAATAGCAATTTACAACTGAGTTTATAAACCCCTGGAAAATAGGGGGTTTAAGGGGGGGCAGTGGGGGGGAGCTGACAGCCCCCATCACTAGACAGGGCTCTTGCGGGCGCCTATGTAATAAAGACTAGAAAGGGAGGCATTGAGGCTGATTGGCAACTGATCGTGCGTTAAATGGTAATGAGGAGGGCAGATGGAGGGGGGATTAGCCTCCAACTCCGCACCGCTTTTCTTTGTGGGCCCCGCAGCCCCCTTGTCAGCTTCCTAATACATTTATTGCTCATTTCACACCGCTAAAGAAAAATGCCTCTTTCTATTCAGCATCCCCCCCCCACCACCACCCCGCTCCGCTTTGCTCCTGCCCGGCGCCCTTAAAAAAAAATTTAAGGAAGGGAAAAAAGAAAAGGTGCAATAATTAATTCATGGCGGGGAGCACCCCGCCGCGGGGTGCGTGTGCGTGCGTGTGCGAGCAGCCGCGCCCTGGTGTGGGGGTCCCCCCCAGACACCCCCCGTGCTGGCGAGGGAAGGAGGGGGGGCACACATTTGTCACTCTGTCCCCCCTCCCCGGCAAGGGCTGGTGGGACAGAAGGTGCTGCGCTGTAAGACAATTGCGGAGCGTGAAATTCAATTAGTTAAGGGCCTGGTTGCAATTTCACAGCCCCTAAAAAAAAAGAGAGGGAGAAGAGAGAGGAAAAGGGGGGGTGACGTTTTTATGGCCTTTTTTTATTTATTTATTTCGCTCCTCTCCCGAGGTGGGTCCCCCTCCCCTCGCCTCCCCCTCGCACCAGCTTGGATATGCCTTTTTAAGAAGTTATTTAGAGTTCATATCTGTCACATCTATTTAACGCCCCCGGGATGATGTTCCGGGGGGATCCTGACACTGGCTGATCCTGCCCGTCCTCTCTCCCCGCCTCTGCAGGTGTCCCAGTGAAGGTCACCAACACTGGGGATGGAGCCACCCGTTCCTCGGCCCTGGAGCTCTTTGTGTACCTGAACGACATCGCGTGAGTGCCACCCTGTCCAGCTGGCAGAGGGGACAAGGGCAGCATCCCCAGGGTACCCAGGGTGGGGTGGAAGCAGGATGCTCACAGCAGCCGTGTCCTGATGAGCCCAGGGGTGGTGGTCAGTGGTGGGATGGTCCCAGTTGGGTCCCAGTTGTACCATAAATGCCAGGAAGCAGAGCTGGGCACCAAGGCCAGGAGCATGAGGGTATAAATACCCCAGGTTTTGCTCACTGTGCACGAGGAGCATTAAAAAGCCCTCTGAAAGCTCTCTGGGCTGCCTGCGTGCCCCAGCTGTCCTGCCCAGTGTAGAGGACCCTTTACTTCTTGTCCCAGCTCAGTCCTGGACCCCCTGCTCTCACATCTTGCCTCACCCTGCCCCCCTGAGAGGGCTCAGTGTCCCTTTTCTGTGGAGAGTTGACTTTGCTGGGCCATGGAGACCTGCTGGCCAGGCTCATTGCCCTTTTCTATTCCTGTCTCCACAGCAGCAGCTCCTTTGAGNAGCATTAAAAAGCCCTCTGAAAGCTCTTTGGGCTGTCTGTGTGCCCCAGCTGCCCTGCCCACTGTAGGGCACCCTTTATTTGTTGTCCCAGCTCAGTCCTGGACCCCCTGCTCTCACATCTTGCCTCACCCTGCCCCCCTGAGAGGGCTCAGTGTCCCTTTTCTGTGGAGAGTTGACTTTGCTGGGCCATGGAGACCTGCTGGCCAGGCTCATTGCCCTTTTCTATTCCTGTCTCCACAGCAGCAGCTCCTTTGAGGTTTTCTTTCCTGTGCCACTCCTTGCCTGGTTTCTGCCTCTGCTGGCACAGAACCATCCTCAGGAGTTTTCCCAAAAACACAGTAGCACCCATGGGGGCACCCACTCCTCCTAAGTGTCACCCAGGGCCTGGTCATCCTCCTCGGTGTCTCTGCCTTCATCCTCCTGGTGGTGAATGGGAATGAACTTTTCCGCATAGTTTACTTTTTAAATGGCTATTAAGTGGTTTTAAAATTACTTTGGGAATGCAGCTGTGGCATGTCCTGTCTCCTTACCCAGTTTATTTTCCAGTGGCCTGAGTGCTACGGCTGCCTGTGGCGTTGGTGGCCCCAGTGACATATGAGAGACTGGTGGAGAGAAAAATCAATTTCCTTGTCACCTGCCTTATTTGGGGTCTCTACTGATGCTCTGCAGTGCTGCTCAGGGGCTGACCCACTGTCATTTAGGGTTTTTCCCCACTGTCCACCCCTCTGACCCAAATTTCACAGCCACCTGTGTCCCACTGTGGGACTGGGACTGCTGCAACCTCCCTTCTCCTCACAGGGGCAAGCACGGGGTCGGGCGCATCGACATCGTGGAGAATCGCTTCGTTGGGATGAAGTCCAGAGGTGAGCCTGCCCTGCCCTAAAAGGATAAAAAAACGGGAAAATCATTGCGGGATATAGTGGGTGCTCAGTAATCCTGAGGTGCTTTGGTCACACCAGCAGCCCTCAACCTTTCCCTCCCCACCAGCTTTCGGCAGAGACTTCCCTGTGACAGGGACTCTTTGTTGCTGTCTAATGACAGCAGCTGCCTGCTCGCTGCCACTGCTGGCCCCAGCCCTGGGTCCCAGTGCCTCCAGGGAGACCTGTCCCCAGTGGGAAACGCACCAGGCTGTGGGCTTGCGTGGGGAGATGCTCATGCAAGGTCCTGGATGGTGCCAGACTCTCTAATACCTGTACAAACCACAGAAAGCTGATGCAAGTTACTGGGTTTGGGGTTTTTTTTTTAAAGTGAATCTTTGATTTATCTGCACATTTTTGAGGCCGTGACTCCTAACATTGATCTTCCATTGGGATCAATTTCCTTGGAAACCTCTGGAGGCAGGGAGCTGCACTGTGCAAAACTAAGTAAAGAGGTGGCTCAGCATCATTTCCTAACTCCTTGCTCCAACTCTTTTGTTTCAAACCTCATTAATACCTAATTAGCTGCTTCCTTTCTTTAAACTTGCCCTCTGTGCAGGACAACAGCAAATATTTTGGTAAGGCTAAGCCTGCAGTCTTCCCACCACAGCACACTGGCATCCGCTGCAAAAGGCAAGAAACAAAACCCCAAATCATTTGATCTGAGTTTGAATAATCAAATTAAAACCAAAAGAAGGAAGGGAAAACCTCAACCCCAACCCGCACGTGCCAGCCTGTGCATTTGCATGCAGGATGCTGAGTAATTTGTCAAAATCTATTTTATTTTTTTAAGAGCCACTGACACGCTCTAGTGACCCTTCCAGCATTTAATAATTTCTCTAAACCCCATTTAACTGTCACGTCTGTCTCCTGCGTGACATCGCCGAGCGATCGCTGCCGTGTTTGTGCGCCGGCGGATGCGGGAGGAACGGGGGTTCTGGGGACAGCACTGCAGGGATGAGACCTTGGGGTGGGCTCCCCGTGGGGATGAGACCTTGAGCTAGCCTTCCCCCCTGCTTTGAGCAGGATCCTGCCCTGGATGGCTGCTTGGGATTAAGAGAAACCTCCTAGAAATCTGCTCTGTGAGATGTCCTGTGGGAGAGATGGAGAGTGCCACTGCAGCAAGGCTGGAACAGGAGGGTGCTGTGGGTACTTGGGGTGCAGGGCAGCTCAGGGTGACCCCACCCCTGCCTGGAGCATTTTGGACCCCAAATGGGTTTAGGATCAATGGTGCAGGAGATGGGGGAGCTGGGCTTGGAGGAGACAATCCCTTAAATCCCAGCAGCGTGCGGTGGCCCCACAGATTTGGGGTTCTGCAGGGGAAACTGAGGCAGGGGCAGGCAGCAGCATGGCCAGAGCCTTCCCAGTGGTGGAGGTGGCAGCAAAGATGCCTCTCTCCCTCATGCCCCAGTCCCAGGAAGTCAGAGAAGAGAAAAATTCATTTGCATTGATTTTTACTAAGCTCCTAATTGAACTTCGTTAAGGCCTAATGGGTGAGGGGCGCATGGAACACACCCGCACCAGCCTTTTAAGCCCTATTAACTCGGCTTTGCTGTGTTTGTTTTAGTGGGAGGAGGGTGGCTGATTACAGGGTGCCAGGAGCAGCGCTCCAGCCGGTCGGGGGGCACGGCTGGGCCGGGGGCTCGGGGCTGCAGCAGGAGCATGGCCCTGCCTCTCCCTCCCTTTCACATCCTCATTACCAAATTATCTTTTTAACTCCGAAGGAGGGCTAATTAAGTGAAGTAAATGAAATCAGTGGGGAGAAAGAGGGAAGGAGGGGGACGGCCGCTGCCAAAAGCCGAGTGCTGCCATCGGCTGGGGCTTTTCCTCCCCTTGGCTCTCTCCTCCGTTTTCCCTTTCCTCCTCTGGCTGCGCTGAGCTGATGGAGGAGGAAAGTGGAAAACCCCTTCCCTGCAATGAACACACACCAGGCCAAACTCGGCCTCCAGGCTCAGCCTCGGACCTGGACCAGGGGTAGAAATTTGGGCAGCATTTTCCCNCTCTGTCTTTTTCCTGTAAACACGGGGAGATGAAAATAGACACTTGGAGATGCTGCAAGTGTCACTTTGAAGGTGTCTCTTGTCTCCTCGGCAGTGGCGAGGCTGGAGAGTGGCTGTCAGCTGCCCTCCCCTCTGCCCCAGCTGACACGCTCTGGTCCTGTCCTCCAGCATGTGCAGATGGGCAGGAGGTGAGGGTCAAGGCATGTACCCAAATCTTCAGCCCAAACTGGCTTTAACACCTCCTAAGGGGAAGGACAGGGAATATTAGTTGTGTTAGTGGTGGGCTCAGCTCCATGGTCAGTGGCTGGAGGGGANTGGGGCTTTTCCTCCCCTTGGCTCTCTCCTCCGTTTTCCCTTTCCTCCTCTGGCTGCGCTGAGCTGATGGAGGAGGAAAGTGGAAAACCCCTTCCCTGCAATGAACACACACCAGGCCAAACTCGGCCTCCAGGCTCAGCCTCGGACCTGGACCAGGGGTAGAAATTTGGGCAGCATTTTCCCATGGGCACAGCACTGCCCTGCCCTTCCCCTCGGGAAGGCACCACATCCCTTCCTGTCCCACGGATGACGTCGGGAGTGACAGCCTGCACTCAGCACAGCAAAATTGCTCGGATGGAGGTGAAGTGACAGCCGAGGTTACAAATTAGAAAATTTTAAGTAGCGGCAGCTGTCTCCTTGGCTGCCCCCCCTCCATGGCCCCCCTGCTCCGGTCCCCCCT